>PVIW01000599.1:0-443334 GCA_004026585.1 Noctilio leporinus
TCAGGGGGAAAGGGGTTGGGGGGAGGGGGGAGGCAGAGGCAAAGAAGGGGAGCAGCTTAGACAAGAATCTAGTATAAAGGAACCATGGACATGGACAACAGGTGGGATTGACTTTGGGGGGAAAGGGTGGGTGGGGAGGGGGACAGAGGGGAGCAAAAAAGGGATGGATGTAATACAACAACAATAAAATTTAAAAAAAGAACCTATGCACACCTATACGTTCATAGCGGCACTATTTACAATAGCCAAGTGCTGGAAACAGCCTAAGTGCCCATCAGTGGATGATTGGATCAAAAAACTTTGGTACATTTACACAATGGAATTCTATATAGCAGAAAGAAAGAAGGAACTTGTACCCTTTGCAACAACATGGATGGAACTGGAGAGTATTATGCTTCGTGAAATAAGCCAGTCAGTGAAGGACAAATATCATATGATCTCACCCATTACGGGACAATAATGAGCAAAACTAACAACAAGCAAAACAGAACCAAGTGTATGAATACAAGGAATAGACCTTCAGTGGGCAGGGGGAACGGGGTTGGAGGGAGAGGGAAGGCAGAGGCAAAGAAGGGGAGCAGCTTAGACAAGAACCTAGTATAAAGGAACCATGGACATGGACAACAGGTGGGATTGACTTTGGGGGGAATGGGTGGGTGGGGAGGGGGACAGAGGGGAGCAAAAAGGGGATGGATGTAATACAATAACAATAAAATTAAAAAAAAAAAAAAAAAAAGGTTGCAGTTTCCATCACCAGTCAGGACACACACCTAGGTCGCAGGTTTGATCCCTGGTTAGGACACGTACAGGAGGCAACCAGCTGATGTTTCTCCCTCACATCTATGCTTCCCTCTTTCCTCCTCCCTTTCTAAAAGCAATAAACAGCAATAATAGAAAAAATTCCTCTTCCCCAGCCCAGCGCTCTAACCAGGACAGATGCTCGGCTTCCTTTCCCCTCTCGTTCACACATGATGGAAGACCTAGTTTTCTGGGCATAGCCAGGATTATCCAGCCCCCTGGGATCTGTCTCTAAGTCCACTCATTTCTCTTCGGCTCACGAAATGGCCCTGTCCTGCATCACCTCTCAGATCTGCTCAGGCACACCACCTCTAGAGAAAATTCCTTGTCTCCCCAACGCCAGGAGGCTGGCCGTGGCCCTTCTCAGCTCTGCCAAGGCCCCTATGGGAGTTTTGTCATTCTCACTTCATCATCTTCCCTGCACCTGCCCCCAGCACCCAGCACCCAGCGGGCTCACTCATAATAGCTGGAAGGAAGCCCACCTTGACCATCAGCCCAGGAGGCTTTCTCCTGGCCCGAAGCCAGATCATGGGTCCTGGCTCAGAACTGACAGATGAAAGAATGAAGACAGGACCTAAAATTGATGTCATTTATCAAGTGCTCTTCGGGCGATGTCCTGAGAGCTGTCAACTCCCCTGCATGGCCTCACATCCCCCTCCCTTCCCCTACACCCTCTCCTCTCTAAAGAATGAAGACCCAGTTAGGGCTGGTCTGGTTGCTTTCAAAGAGCAGCTGCTCCATAAATATTTATTGGGTGATTAACTCCCAGCGCTCCATTTTCAGGATGACGCTGAGCTCAGATTCAGTTTTGTTATCGTTGGTTCATTCTTTGTTGTTTTCTGATCTACAAGGAAGGGCCGAGGATGGTCTGGGGGACAATGGATGTGAACCAATTCTCTCTGCCCACCTCCCTCCTATGGATCTACAGCCGGAGGTTTCAGAGTGGGTGGGGGGACCTGCGAACTCTCCTGCTCTCTGGACTGCTCTTTTGGGACCAGCTTCCCACAGCCTCCCCCATCCTCCAGAGCAGCCAAGACATCTTATTCGCGGATGCTCCTTCTGTGCGGGGCTTCGGTGGTGCTGCTCCTCCACTGCTCTGCCACTCGCTCCGCCAGGGCCCTGCCAAGTTTCCTCCTCCACACCTGATGCTGCACCTGGCCAGCTCTCAGCCTCGCTTGGGAACACTGTCTTCGGTTCCAAGTCAGGTCGTCTTCCTTCTCCTTCTTGGAAGAAATGTCCATGGATGCCTGGGCCATCAGGCATTTGCTACCTGACTCCCCTTCTCCCCTTGGGCTTCCTCCCCAGGTGCTTCTCCAGGAAAACTTGCCGGGCCCTCCTCATGCCGTGTTCAGCACCAAGCCACACTTGGACTCCTTGAGTTTCAGTGGAATGAATGCTTGATGCCCCTCGATCTTGCTTGGATTCCTTGAGAACAGGTCCAGGATTAAGTGCAGCGGTGTAGCCTCCGTATTTGCCATCTTATCCCACAGGACCTTGCCCGGGGCTATAAGCATTAATGCCTCTTCATTGATTCCCCAGAACTGGAGGCTCATTCAGGGGCTTGTGAAACTTGGGATCTCTGCCATTAAAATAATGGAACCTGGGACTGCTTCCCCTGGGGCCGTGTTTCCCAAGGTGAGTTCTGACCCTAGGGTTGCAGGATGTTAATAGGCAGTTATAGGTTAAAGAGATCCATGATCAACTACAACACATGTCCTCAAACACTTAATTATGTTCATGTGCATTGTGATTTCTCAAGAAAAAAGATGTGGGAGCCTCGAGCCCCCATGGACATGGACACAGGACCCTAGGACAGGTACTCAGGCTGGTAGAGAACATCCTTTCTCAGGTGGAGGACAGAAGACAACTGGTTCAGGCAAAGACTAGAATGAGGTCAGCCAGTAAAACCAGCCTCACAAAGGGCTCATGCTGCCTGCGCCAGGTGGGCGTTGTTAGGGGGAGGGTGTGAGTGTCCTCACTCTCTGGGCCTCATCTCCCCCAATGAGGGGCAGTCCTGGGTTGTCAGCTCAGCCATCAAGCCTGCTCCCCAGCCACCATACTCCCAGACCCAGCAGCCAGTTCCGGATAGAGAATTTCTAACTGAGCTTCTTGTGGAATAATTTTCAAAGCGGGGACTTCAAGAAAAACAGAGGGGGCTTCCCAAGAGGCTGGACTGGCCACAGACAGACAGATTTGGCTGAGAAACTCTTGTTTTTAAAACACCACACAAGAGAACACACCTGGTAACATGTCCTAGGGGCGTTAGTGAGAATGCTAGTCTTTGCCATCGGGGAAGAAGCACCTCTGTGGTCCTTTGTTTATAAAGCACACACTTCTGGGCATTTAGCCCATCCATCTCCTGGATGGTGAGAGTGACATGGCTATTGTCCTCATGGCACAGATGACAGAAGGCAGGGAGGGCCCTTGGGAGGTAGGGTCCTGAGACACGCATTTGAGATTCTGTCCTGCCCATCACTGTTTATGGGCTAGCTACCTCTGAAATGGGAATAGCTCTCACAGGGTTACTGACAGGATTGCATGAACGTGTGTGTGAGGGTCCTGTGTAAAACCCAGCACTTCAATACGCAATTATGGGCTCCTGCTGTGTGGCTCTCCAGAAAGAATAGCTGCTGGTCACTGCTGGGTGCCAGACCCAGTTCTCAGCAGGCTTCGAGTGCTATTTCATGCAAGTCTCAAAATCACCCAGTGGTGCTGGTCGTTACAATCCCCATTGTGCAGATGAGGAAACTAAGGGTGGGAGATCTGAGGAAATATGCCCAAATTATATACCTAGAGTGACAGTCAGACATCTTGAACTCAGAACCCAGTTCAAAGCCTACATTCCACACTCTTTAACGTTAGGAGTTAGCATCTCAACTACCTCATTAAGTAAATGAAAACAAGTGTAGCCCTGGCTGGTAGCACAGTGGGTAAGGCGCTGGCCTGCAAACCCAAAGGTCGCAGGTTCGATTCCCCAGCCAGAGCACATAACAAGGTTGTAAACCAGGTCTCCAGTCAGATCTGTGGCTGGAGTCAGGTGAAAGGCAACCATACATTGATGTCTCTCTCCCTCTCTCCCTTCCCCTCTTTCTAGAAATAATGAAATAAAATCTTTAAAAAAAACAACAACAACAAGTGTAAAAATAGGCTGACTGTACATGGTTCTACAGAATAACGATGAACCACGTTATTGTTAATCTTTCAAATTAAAAGCAGTCAGTTAGTGTTAAAAGGAGTATGTCCCAAGCTTAGTTGCTGGAGTTCCTGCATAGCAAACTTCTTTCCTCCCTGTCTCCGATTGTCCCTCTCTGGAAAATGGGAGACATTGCCGCTACCTCCCAAGGCTGTTGCAAGAAGTAAATTGACCTGAAATATGCAAAAGCAGCTCCAACGGTGCCTGGCGCTTGGCAGACACTCAATACGTTTTAGCTGAATGAGATTCTTTGCAGTTTATAATCTGACAATGGCAACCGAGCATGCTGGAGACACGCTGATTGTTAACACCACACATAATACCAGTGAACACATCGGTGCTCATTTTTATAATTGCATTTTAACCATCAAGTGGGAAGATAGGAGGGCAGGGCAGGAGCAGGCAGGGGACCTCGGGGTTAAGAGCACCTTGCAAACGGATCCAATTCACTTACCAGCTTTGGTCCCTTGGGAAGGTGACTCAGCCTCTCCATTCCTGTTTCCTGGTCTGCAGAATGAGAGCGGGGTGGTGAGGATTAAAGCAGTGAATCCGCGCCAAGCACTTAGAAACTTGACCTGCGCTGGGCAAGGGCTGTATGAGCACCCCCTGCCCCCACCAGCTGTCTCTCCCTCTGACCCCTGCTGACGCTCATGAATGCCAATATCAGGGTCAGGTAACTTCCCAGCTTTGTCGTGTGTGTGTGTGTGCGCGCGCGCGTACATGTTTTATCACTTTTACTAAATCTAGGAATTGGAGCGCAGGATGATGCCTTCCATTCAGCTGCTGCAGGGCTCAATCCAAAGTAAACAATAAGTGCTTGTGGAATCCATCAAGAAACCAATGACTTCGAACACAGCCTTAGGGCCTGTTCTGAGGGACAAGGGGGCGGGGGAGTGGCTGTATGCTTCCTTTCCCTGCGCAGCTCTCACCACACCTGCGCCCCTGGGATTTCCCTGCTTCTCTCCCCTTGTCCTGGCTACAGAGGTCCCCAAAGAGCACCTGTGCTCTGTAGGGACTGACTGAGGCCTCTGAGGTTTCGCTGCTGCTTCGCCTCCATTGTTTGGTCAGTCAGGACCACAACCTGCCAGACAGACCTGCAGATTCAGTGCTCAAAGCACCTGGGCATCGTGATGGAAAACTGTGCTCCCCTCACCACTGTCTGAAAGTCCACGGCAGCCCTCCAGGTACCCTGTGGGGCACACTTCAGGGAGGTTTAGCACTCTAAGTCATTAGCTCCAAGGCTCTCCCAGAGCCCAGGGCACTAAGAGAAGTCATTAAGGCACTGTGAGATCAGGATAGAGAGGAGGGAAGGAGGCTCTCTGGAGCCTGGGAAACAGGATTGCTCAGGCTCTGGCTCACTGGGTTTCAGGGGGAAGGCGCCCCAGAGAGCCTCAGTATCCAACCCTCCTAGGACAATGACCAGAGATGGCAGATGATACTGTTCACATATCTGTTCTAGGCTCGTTCTTCACTCCTGTCTTCCCATTTGCTTCCCAGCCTCCTCCACAGATGTTCAGCGCATGGGCCATCCTTCCGGGAGGCCACATGGCATGCCCAAGCCTGGGCCTTGGGAACAATCAGACCTGATTTCAAATGAGGACTCTGCCAATTGCTGTCTGTGTGATACTGGCCAAGTTCCATAACCTCTCTGGGCTTATGTGGCTATTCCAACATTACAGTTTCACAATATTGTTGAAATCGATGGAGCTAATTACATTAAGCCTCCAATGGTGCCTGGCACGTAGTAAGTGTTCAACAAATTATTACTGAGCGATACAGTCCCAGGTCTAGTCATAGGGATCTCCCTCTCTCTCTGTGTTCATCCAACCAAAACCCAGCCAGAGACACAACAAGGCATCAGGTGGCCAGGGGTGGCTGTGGGAAAGCAGGCAGCTCTTCTGTCACCTGGGTGACCTGGCAGAGGGAGAGGCACCGGCTGAGTGCTCAACTGAACCTCACATCTTTGTGTGTGCTGGGCAAGGGTGTTTGGGGACCAAGTTGAGCCGTCCTCCCTGGATTAGTGGCCTGTCTCCCCTCACTCCCTACTTGCTTTTCTCCAGTAAAGACCTTGGCGTTCCCTGGATGGTGTGGCACAGCGGATGAAAGCTGGCCTGCGAACCTGAAGGTCGCTGGTTTGATTCCCCAGCCAGGGCACATAACCAGGTTGCAAGCCAGGTGTCCAGCCAGGTCCGTAGCTGGAGGCAGGTGAAAGGCAACCATACATTGATGTTTCTCTCCCTTTCTCCCTCCCTCCCTGCCCTTCTCTCTGAAAATCATGAATAAAACCTTAAAAAAAAAAAAAAAAAAAAAGAGCCCTGGCTGGTAGCACAGTGGATAAGGTGCCGGCCTGCGAACCCAAAGGTCGCAGGTTCGATTCCCCAGTCAGGGCACATAACCAGGTTGCAAACCAGGTCTCCAGTCAGGTCTGTGGCTGGAGGCAGGTGAAACACAACCATACATTGATGTTTCTCTCCCTCTCTGCCTCTCTCCCTTCCCCTCTTTCTAAAAATAGTGAAATAAAGTCTTAAAAAAATACTCTTTAAAAAAAAAGACTTTGGGGTTTGAGTGGAGGGGTTGGTTGCTTGACTGGAGGGTGAGGGGGTTGAGAAGCATTACAAGGCTGTTAAATAATAATCAATAACAACAGCAAATTTTTGAAAGCTGACTCTTTAGTTATTAGCTCAACCTAAGAGAAAAGTGCTTTTATTGTTCCCATTTTATAAATGAAACTAAGGCTCAGAAAGATCCAAGAACTTCTCACTTGTCCAAAGCCACATAAATAGGGAGGTGGGACTTGATGCTCTGACTCCAGGGCCCAGTTTACTAGGTGCCTTAACACGATTTCTAATCTTCACAGCAGTCTCATGAGCTGCACAGTCCCTATGACTCCTAAGAAAACAAAGTTAGAAAAGGTAAGTGACTTGCTCAAGGTAATGCAGCTCATGGCTGTGGAGCCAGTGTCCAATATGAAACCTGCGTCCTTTCTCCAGGCTTCTGATTCAGTGGAGCTTGGAAGGAGAATTCTGAGGGGAAAGGAAGCCAACCTTAATAAGCACCGAATATATGCTCTATGTTTTCACAAAAGGCACCTCTGTTCATCCTCACAACCACTCCATGTGAAGGTAGAATTAGCCACACAATGAAAGCCAGGCTCAGAGAGGGGAAGTGACTCCACCAAGGTCACATGGCTATAAAAAACAGTAACATCAGAATTTATATTCACTCACTGGCTCCTTTTCTGCAGGGGGTATTATCACCTATAATGCTCTTTCTGCTGGCTCTGGGATTTCTCTCTGCTCCCACCCCAAGATCCATCTCTCACCTATTTTGTGTTCCAGGAGAGCCACTGACCTCTACTCTCCATACCCTCCACCTTCGAGTTTGGGTTAGAAGAACAGAAGCTCCAGCAGATCAGAAGCCATCAGAAAGAGAATTTGTTCTGTCACTCCTTCCCTTCCTTGCGTTGATTCTATGACTATATATAGCCCCTTGGTGGGAGGGGCAGGGACATCCCCTTGCATGGCCAGAACTCTTTCTGTCCTGAGCACACCCTTTCCTCTGGGTACCCCTTCTAGGGATGGGGGAATAGCTTCCTACTGATGCTCTTCTTGGGAAGCCTCAACAATCCTTGTGGATTACCTGCAAATGGTTCTTTCTTTCACTCACCTTGCATTCCCAGCTGTGCATCTTTCTGTTTCCTGCTGGGGCCTAACCAAGCCTCCTACCATCCATCTGAAGCTGCAACTCTTGGGGCTACTTGGAAGGAAGGCCAATGGCTTTTCTGTTGGTAAGATAGGTCCAGGGCTTTCTCAGAAAATTAGTAACAGGCAGGACAGTGACCAGGTACTGGAGGCTGGTTCTTGATGGTGTTCTTGCCTCTGTCCACCTGGAACTTCAGCTTGGGGTCACTTGGTCTCTCCCCCCACCTCATCATTAGTATGTGGGGTTCCAGCAGAGGTTCTCTCTGCTCTCTGCCATCCTTGATGTCAGAAAGGGGGAAGAACTTGCCTTCCCTGCACAGCAAGGCTATGGAGGGAGGACTAGAACTACTGCACGTTAAATCCATTGCTATGTTAAATCTGTTGCTAGTTCTCTGCTTTACTCCAAAGGGTTTCCCTTCAAAGCTCAATAAATATTTCATTGGTGGTGACTCAGAATTATTGCCCCACTTCATGCCATCCCAGACAGTTTATAATCTAGAAACTGTCGCTGCTCATTGACATATCCTGCCACTTTGCCCACCAGGTCCCCAGCCTCTCAGTCGCCTCTGGCTTTTCTCACATGAGAGCTGGTTGAAAGGCACCATTCCCAGATATCATCAGGGAGAGGCTCAGGGCGAAAGGCAGAAGGCTGATCTTCAGGGAGGGATGGGCAAGCGAGCTGCCTCTCCCCACCTGCGTAAATACCTAGAGGAGGTGAGTGTCACTCACACTCGGGGTGATGAGCTGTCTTTGGGAAAAGAAATACCTCCGTTGATTGAATAGGTAATCCATTCTGAAAAACAAGGTCCCTAGCTGATCCTGCCACCAGGCTACGGAAGCTAAACCACCTTCGCTCCCCGTGCATCCCCTGGCTTGGTGGCTTTGGAGGGATATCTGGGGAGAGGGTGGGGAAGAAGCAGGACCCGGGGCGCTTCTGGGATGGGGCGTGGCCTGGAGGTAGAGATGGTTTGGGGGCTACACCCCTGATGATGTGGGGGCTGGGGAGCCTCTAGAATGACCCACGGTGGGGACTGTGCAGGGGCTGAAGAGGAGGACACAATATCACAGCCCTCTCAGGCAGGCATCGTGTATGGGGAAATGTAGGTTCAAGGCTGCCTCTCCCTTCCTCCCTCTAAACCATCCTTCTTTCCTATTTGCACACTAGGAGGCCATGTCCTGAAGCCCCCCAACAGCTCAGCAAGGAAGCTTCCGGGAGGGGGTTCAAGGAAGCAGCCTGGACCAGGACCAGGACCAGGGAGGAGCTGGAGGGAGAAGATCCATCAACGACCCTTCCGTCCTCTTCCAGGGGAGGGGGTTGCGTGGCAGACAGCTGGGATGTGCGGCAGACAGATGGGCTAAACAGAGGGACTGCGGGGAGAAGCCGCTGGCAAAGGGCAAACAGGGGGAGCTGAAGAGTGGAGGTATAAAAGGGAGAGGCGCTGCCCCCATTTCCCTTTGGGTCTTTGCTTGTTTAATTGAGTAATTCTTGGCCCCAGGGCAACTCAGTTTCTCTGGCTCCCACCAGAGACGCCACCTAATTGCCGTAAGGTTCTGCTTGGAATTTTTCCTTCTGACTTTCCTCAAATGGCCTGGCTTTACCTTGAGCCCTATGTTAGTGTGTTTTGTTTTCTCTGCCACCTAAGGTTCCTGGCAGAGCATGCCTTTCTGAAGGTCCCAGGGGCTTCCCTCCGATAGTCTGGGCCCGGCCTGGGAAGACCTGCTCAGGGTTGTGATTTGGGCATTTAGCCCCTCAGCCCCACCCAGTGCCCGGCTTCCTAAAACACAGACGCTTGGGCAGTGTCTGAAATGCCACTCAATTCTTACCCAATTGTGATTGTTTGTAAGAGCAGGGAGGCTCCTCTACAGGCCTTGGATTGAAAACACAGTCTGGAGGTTAGGGTCTCACTGGCTGAGTGTGAACCTGTCCACTTGGCAACCTCCGTCCTCTTAGAGAGACTGCATTGAGGCCTGGTACTGCTCTGTCTCTGAGAGCTTCATTTCAAACACGCCACTCTGGCCACTAATCTGTCGTCTATGCTTTTCCCGAAAGCTCTCCTTCTTCCTCAAGGCATTCAGCCCTAAGACCCTCTGAATCTTATTCTCTCCTGGCCTTGCTGCTTTCCTGACTCAGTCTCCACTTCTTCTTTTTTTTAATTTTTTAATTTAATTAAAAAAAAAGATTTTATTTATTATTTTTCAGAGAGAGGGGGAAAGGAAAAGGAAAAGAGGGAGAGCACATCACCTGCCTCCAGCTACAGACCTGGCTGGACACCTGGCTTGCAATCTAGTCATGTTGCCTGGCTGGGAATCGAACCAACGACCTTTGGGTTCACAGGCTGGCACCTTATCCACTGTGCCACCAGCCAGGGCTCAGTCTCCACTTCTTGGTTGACCATTTACCCAGTCTCCACCAGCCTCTTGAGGTGAAGCTGCCATAACAAAGTACCATAAGCTGGAGGCCTGGCAGGGAGATAGGGGGAGGAACAATGGCATTTAAGACAATGAGAAGTTTAATATCTCATAGTTCTGGAGGCCAGAAGTTCAAAATCGAGGTGTTGACAATGCTGGGCTTGTGGAAACATAACTTCAGTCTCTGCCTAGGACTTCACATGGCCTTCTTTCCTCTGTGTCTTTTCCTGTCTCTTATACTGATGCTGGTCATTGGATTTAGAGCCCACCCTAAACCAGTCTGTCTCATCTCAATTTTTACCCAATTACAGCTGAAAGACCCTATTTTCAAACAAGGTCATATTCTGAGGTTCTGGCTGGACATGAATTTTGGGAGGGTGCTATTCAACCCACTTCAGACTGTCTGTTTTTCCTTCTACTGCACCTGCCTCCCAAAGCCCCAAGCTTGGCTCATGACAGCATCTCCCTTTTGACCTTGGGGTTACTAAACCCACCTTTTTAGCTCTTCCCACTTTTGGTTGATCCTCAGCCAAAAGAGGTCCTCCCACAACCTCTTCTCTTCTTTCATGCAGGAATCAGACTTCACAGAGGTCACGGAGCTCAGTGAGCAGAAAGTCCCAAGACTTCCAGCCCTACGCATGTGTCCTATTCTCACCTTTCTCTCTGTGCTTCCATCCCATGTAAGCCCCTATGTAAGCGTCCCACGTCTTCTTGGAGCCTCATTCAGACCCTCACAACACTTGTTAGGTCTACTGTAAGTTATCCAGACTGTATTTCACATTCATCCCATTCTTGTCTCTCCTCTTACACCATTCTGCTTCTTAAAAGCCTTTCATCCATTTATTCATTTATCAAGTGCCTACTTTGTACCAGGCATGATACTAACTCCTGCCTAGCACTCTGGCTTCCTTTTCCACAACCAGTGAGATCGCTGCCTTTTCAGAGCTTACATCAGAGAAAGAATTTTTCATGGCTGTGCTTTGGATAAAGTTTACATTTGTTAGGTGGTGGAGGACCGCCTTAATGCGTGATCCAATCTACCTTTGACTTCCGTCTCCCGCAGACCACATCTCTAGCTGGGCTCTTACACTACCCATTCCATGGTGCTTTTCCTCTGATTGAAATGTCCCTGTCTCCTGTCTGCTTGGCAATGTCCTCATCATCTTCAAAGATTCAGTTCTAAGGTTACCACCTTCTAAAAGCCTTTCTGGACAAGCCAACCATGAACCGTGACCCCCACTTCCCCACAACGACCCCATCTTTGTCACATAAATCTTCTCCTGCATGAATCACATTGCCTTGCAATGATTTGTATACATGGCTATCTTTCTTTTCCCTTAAAGTTAAGGATAATATTTTATTCATTTATATCCTCTGGAATGTGTAGACACTTAATAAATGTTTAAGTCTTTAATATAAAGGGTGGTGGAAGACTCAGTCTAGCTGCAAGTCTGAAAGCTGAACTGGCCTTGAAAAGTTGGAACCTCTTCACCTTATTCCACCCCTGCACTTGACCTCACTGCGCCTTTCTCTTGGGCTACCCACTGCCAAGGAGGGTCAAATAGGCTAATGGAGGTGCTGGAGGTTGGATTCTGTCCTCCCTCCCAAATTCCTACATTGAAGTCTTCATTCTCAGCACCTCAGAATATGATGTTATTTGAAACTAGTGGCTGCAGATATAATTAGCTAAGATGAGGTCATGCTGGAGGAGGGTGGGCCCCTACTCCAATACGACTGGGGTCGTTCCAAAAAAAGGAGAAATTCCAACAGGGACACACACACATACACACAGGGAAATGCCTTGTGAAGATGAAGGCCGAGATCAAAGTGATGCTCCATGTGTCATGGGAGAGCAAAGGCTGCCAGCAAGTCCCCAGGAGGTAGAGGAGAGGCATGGTACAGACCCTTCCCCTAAAACCTCAGAAGGAACCACTCTGCCAACATCCTGATCTCCAACATGTTTCCGCCACAACTGGGAAACAATCAATTTCTGCTGTTTAAGCCACTCTGTTTATTGCACTTTATTACAATGCCCTGGGAAACCAACACAGGAGAGAAAAGTACTCAGAGAAGACAACAGTTTTTGTTTGTTTGTTTTAGATTTTATTCAGTTATTTTTAGAGAGAGGGGAAGGAGGGAGAAAGAGAGGGAAAGAAACATCAATGTGTGGTTGCCTCTTGCATGCCCCTCAACAGGGGACCTGGCCCACAACCCAGGCATGTGCTCAGACTGGGAATTGAACCACTGACCCTTTGGTTCATAGGCTGATGCTCAGTCCACTGAGCCACACCAGCCAAAGCAGAGGAGACGACAGCTTTTACTTCCATAGCCAAGCCCTTTGACTTTCACACCCGTATGCCTTTGAACCCCACATAAACCAGTGAGGTGAGATCCTTCGTAATTATTAACCCACCATGTCTAACGTTTAAAACAAAATACATAGGCTCATAAATGAAATCAATTCTTTGAAATAGCTATCAAATATATTTTAAAATTTTGTGATGTAATAATATATATGCTTCACTCCTAGTATATGAAACAGCATAATCTAGCTTCAGATCTTATAATTAGTGTAATTTTGAAGTAGTGGTGCAATACATGCTATCTCAAGATATCTAAAATAACTGTAATGTGTTATGAAAATGCCCATGATCTCTATTGGTGACAAAGCCCAAGTGTTGCTAATACTTCTGTGACTTGCTATGTACATCCACAGTTAAAGTACATGCTAAATTTTGGTCAGTAGTTAGTGCGGATGAAGATGTAATAATTCGTTTCCCTGTGCAGGTTCATGACCCCAGGTTAAGAGCCCCTGCAGCTCCAACTTTCCTGTGCACGTGAGTCACCTGGGATCTTGTTAAAATGGGGATTTGGATTCAGTAGGCCTGGGGCAGGCCTGACATTCTGCACTCTTTTTTTAAAATATATATTCTTAAAATATTTTATTTGGTTATTTTTAGAGAAGGGAGAGAGAAATAGAGGGACAGAAACATCGATGCATGATAGATACAGTGATAGGTTGCTTCTTGTGCGTCCCCAGCTGGGCAGCTGGCCAGCAACACAGACATGTGCCCTGACCAGGAATCAAACTGGCCTTTCGGTTCTCATGCCAGCACTCAGTCCACTGAGCCACACCAGCCAGGGCAGGTCCTGCATTCTTTACAATCTCTCGTGATGCTAGACTAATGGGCCCTTAGACAGGGACACACTCTGGGTAGTAAGGTGCTAGCTAGACAATGATCACCACCCAGAACTGTTATCAGGAATCTGAGAGCAGGAGCTCAGTTGCTGAGCCTGAGGGGCAGGGGAAGGGGGAGGTGAGAGCCTCAGAGCTATTAACTGAAGTGTCACTTTGCAACAGTCCTACGGTGACAGGGCCATCCCAGCCTATCGACTGAAGAGCATGCAGAGGAGAAAGCTTCAGGGAACTTGTCATGTCTTTAATGCTCTAGCTTGGAGGACTGAGCCTTTAACCTGTGGGATCTGCTGTTATCTGCAGGTAGATAGTGTAAGAATTTAATTAAATAGAAGGACACCCAGCTAGAGGAGGAAAATTGCTCGGGGGTAGGGAGAAACCACACACACAGGAACTGTGGTCAGAAAAATCACAAGACCCAGTCCATTCCGATACATGATTGAAGTACAACACTTCACCATGTATGTCCCTTGATCCTTATACCCTGTGAGATCATCATTAACATCACCGTTTTATCCCAAGAAAACCATGGCATGCAGAGGTTTAGTGGCTTGTTCAAGGAAACACAGCTAGCAAGTGGCTGAGCTAAGCCTCAAAGATAGATCTCGGTACACACAAAAATAGGATAAAAATCCTGAGATCAAATGACCTGATGTATGGTTCTTTAAAAGGACTCTATGTGCCTAGGGAGCTACAGAAAGATATTCCCAAAACCTAGAATTGAAGTCAAGAGAGTAAAACAACCCTGACTGGTGTGGCTCAGCTGGTTGGGTGATATGTGGCAGGGTGGGGGGTCGCTGGTTCAATTCCCAGTCAGGGCACATGCCTGTGTTGAAGGTTCAGTCCCAGGTCGGGGTCCTTACAAAGGGCAGCTGATGGACATTTCTCTCTCACATGAGGTTTTTCTCCCTCCCTTCCCCTTTCTCTAAAAATAAATATAATCCTTTTCAAAGAAGATAAAACAGCTGATAATTAACCCCCAGAGTGGATACATTTAGCCATTTATAGAAAAGGATCCACTCTAAACAATGTTTTGTAAATGCATAATGAAGAGATTGGGAAATACCCAAGCCCAAAAAGGTGACCAGGACTAAAAATGTAGCTAGAGACTTACAGCTCAATCAATAGTTCTTGAACTGACTTAAGAAAGGGTTTGGTAACTGAAGGTCTGTGGCCTGCCGGGAACCCAGAAAGGGAGTGATCCAAAGAGAAAACCAGTCAGTGTGTCTCCAGCTTCAACTGCAAGAGACTTCCTGGCCCTGGAGAGAGATTCTGCTGTGGGTCAAGCACCATCCATCACAATTTTCTAAAGTCCTAACATGTACCCTTGCTCTGTCCTCACTAAGCAGCCTTTTGGTGGTTAGTTTTCTGGGTTAGCTGGATACCAGAAAGGGGATACTTGGTAGGCACGGTTACCCCTTTGACATTT
Source organism: Noctilio leporinus (assembly GCA_004026585.1). NCBI lineage: Eukaryota > Metazoa > Chordata > Mammalia > Chiroptera > Noctilionidae > Noctilio > Noctilio leporinus. The sequence continues at coordinate 14,727 of PVIW01000599.1, forward strand.
GCCTTGGGACTCCCAGTCTCTTAGCAGTTTAACGGATTGTGAGTCAATCTGTTTTGAGCTTGGTCTCCACTTTGATACTGGCCTCAGGTTCACAAGCGTCGTATGAACTCAGTGATCGTGTCGATGCCTCTTGAGTGGGAGCATTTAGGAGCATGTATAAACACCCAGTGTCTGCCCTGGCTGGTGTGGCTCAGTGGATTGAGCCCCAGCCTGAGAACCCATAGTTGCCAGTTCAATTCTTAGTCAGGACACATGCCTGGGTTGCAGGCCAGGTCCCCAGTTGGAAGCATGTGAGAGGCAACCACACATTGTTTCTCTGCTTCTCTTTCTCCCTCCCTTCCCCTCTCTCTTTAAAAAAAAAAAAAAAAAAAAATCCAATGTCTGGAATGGCAAACCATCCCCTGGTCCATAGCAGCCCTGCATGGGTGCTCTGGGAGACTCCAGCATGCATGCAGGACGTTGGTAATGAGATTTCTCTTCCTTTAGTCACGTGTCTGCAAAGTGCAGTGAGGTTCACAGGTCACTTCAGTGATGCCCTACTGGGCACGCCCACCACTGGGCTCCCTGCGCTGAAGGGATGTTGTTGGAGGCTCAAAACAGCACAGGCTATTGGAAGAGAACCGTGCTACCAGCACTCAACACCCTAAGGTAGAGGGCAAACAAAGAAAGGCTCTCACCTTTTTTCTCTGCATGGTAGGACACGTGAAAGCCCTGCTCCTTTCCCCAGGAAGAGAAGGGAGCAGTGAGACAGTAGATGGAGGGACAGGTTGGGGGAGGCAGGAGGCTTGGTAAATACTGGAGGTTGTCTCTCTCCCAGAGGTAGAAGTCACAGGGGTGGGGGAGAGCGGAGCAGGGTCCTCCAGCTCTGCATGGGTGCTCTGGGAGATGACAGTTCCCTTTTGTCTCTTTTTCCCTGCTGGGATTTGGGGAGTGATTGAGATAATTTACCAGTTAATGTGGGCAGATGGCTTAATTAAGCAAAATCGAAAGGCATTTGCTGCCGGCTCTGAGTGTGTGACTGACTAGGGGAGGGTGGCGCCCTGGGAGTTACCTGCCAGCTGTGTCCTCACCCCTCAGCCGGGTCTGCTGCTCGGTCACCAGGTGCTGGTGTGCTGGGTGCCATAGGGTGACCTGCTTGGTAGTTGAGGATCTTGACTTGGAAGTAGGTTCCCCCTGCAGCCTCCTCAGCCGGGGCAGGTCCCTGCTCCTGCTCTGACAAAGGCATCTGGTTTCGTGGGCAGTCCCCAGGTCTACCAGCGGCAGCAGCCACAGAAGAGCCGGACCCACCTGGAGGCTGGCGGGTTCTGGGTGTTGCATCAGCCAGGGGACGGAAACCAAGTTCCTGACCCAAGGGAGTTCATGGTAGACAAGGCCTGAGAGTCTGGTCCTAAATGTGACAATGGATCACACTGAGGCCTAGATAGAAGAAGTGACTGACTCACCATGAGCTGCCGAAAAGTTGGGACCATGTGTGTGTGCATGTATCACATGCATGTCTGTGTGTGTGCACGCCCATGGGGGTGAGAATACAGAAAACAGGGCTCCTCTCATTCCTCCTCCCTCCTCACAGCCTCCTTCCTGCCTTCTTCAGTGTGCGGGATTCCTGCCCAAAGGCTGACCCCTCCCCAGCTCCATGGCTATGTCCGAAGTGGGGAGACCTCCAGGAGGCAGTGAGCTTCCAGGTTGCACCAGCTCCAAGCCCTGGAACCTTCGGGAAAGACCTGAGGGTCGAAGTACCATTGCCTGGGTGAATTCTACTTCCACAGCTCATTATCCTATCCTGTCTGCTGTTGGGGAGAAATCAACAGCAAACCACCTTCCTCTCAATCTGTCCCCCTCTACTCCCTAAACACCTTAAAATGATGGTTTAGGCCAGAGCCAGGGAAGTGGTGATGTTTTCAAACTTCAAGGCAGTGGTGCTGGGCTCATGAACTTCATTATTTTGCTGGCCAGACGCCCCTTTTTCATGCCCACAGGGAGCCTGAGTCTTGAACAAGGATGCTCAGGGCCTTGTCTGCAGGGCTGCAACTGTTTGCTTCAGGGAGGGCCCCAGGAGTGCCTAAGCTGGGTGAGGATCATCACCAGGCACCCCTGGGCAGGGAGAGTGGCACAGCCACTTAGGGGCCTGCATGGGCCAGAAGTTTCCACTGGGGACAGGAGGGCTAGGGAACAGGCAAAGGTGGATCTGTAAGCCAGGGACAATGGATAGAATTGCTACAGCAAATAGAGGACAACCAATTCAATTAGAATTTCAGGTAAACAACCAATAATTCCTGAGTATAAGTATGCCTCAGACCTTTCATGGGACATACTTAAACTGAACAATTATTTGTTGTGATTTGAATTGCAGAGTTAATTGGCCGTTCTGGTTTTTAAGTGCTAAATCTGGCAGCCCACATGGTGGGTGAGGCAGATGATCGGGGACAGGGGAGGGGCAATGGACTATAGGGTGACTAGCAGATAGGAGATGATGAGGCTGTCACCAGGGGATCATGGGGCAGTAGACCAGAAATATACCCCATCCCAGACCTCTAAGTCATTCTTCTTCCATGCTGCAGGGATTCCCAGAGTTAGGTTCTGAGAACCTAATTTCTAACCAGGTCAACACCATGGGGCTTTCTTCTGCCTTCCCGAAGGTCCCAGGCCCTCAGCTGCTCCCTGTCACAAGCTTGGCAGAGAGAAGGACCATTGTCTCCTTCCACCCTGTAGCCACCACGCACCAGCAGCCAGACCCTTTCTCTTTGAGGGGTGTATGAATACCTGCTTTGGAGGTGACCTGGGCTGGGTGGGGCTCAGAGGTGAGTCAGCCACTAGCTGGGCCTCTGGGCATGTCCTGAACCCCTCTGAGCTTCGGTGTTTGAGAAATGGGGGTAAAAAGAGAGCTGACCTATCGTGATCAACTTGTGGATTACCGTTTATACAGTGGGTGGAACATAGCACTTAGTAAATGAGAGCTGCAAATGCCGAAAGCCCTCTCATCTCCACAGGAAACTGGGAAATGGGTAATTAAAAAATAATAAATGTGGGGAGATTGCACACGTACCAGATCCTTTCACAGTTCTCATTCCCAGCCATGGCCCTTCTTGTGAAAGTAGTGGAAACCAGTCTTCCTTCAGTCCCTTTTTGTACCTGAGGGTAGAGCTCACAGACTCACCTTTCTTCCTTCCTTGCTGCCCTTCCCAGGACAGCTCTCTGCAGTATTATTAGCGCAGAGCCAAGTGTGCAGTGTGCATCTCGGGGAGTTTACAAGTCAGTAGGCTCTTCATTCATTCAACACATTTTATTGACCTGCTCCCTGGTCAATAGACTAGTAAATAAAACAGACCTTGCTTTTGCCCTCATGGAACTTAACGCAAAGTGAGTTGAGTGTCTCATCTCCTTGCCTCTCCCAACGGCTGCCATATTCTCTTGAATGACTCAGAGACTGAGGTGGCAAATTGGTTAAAATTAGAATGCCATCTTTGGTCAGTCGGAAGTGGCTATGCTGGGTGTAGCCATGCTCCCGGGCAATGGGGCAAAGGTTTGGGATTGATTAGTAATGTCTGCCATGGGTGCAGGAGAGGCATGGTACCACACATGCCATTGGTATGTGCATTGAAAATTTCCTGGCAGGCCAAATCCTGGACTAAAAGCCCACAGCTTGCATCCTGATATCCTTTTTAGGACTGAATTCAGGTCACTTTGAGTCCCCACCTCAGACGAAGGTGAGTCTTGTAGTTGATAGCCATGAATCCCAAAGGAGGAAAGAAACAGACAGTGAAGTAAGATTATGCTCCTGGACACCTGATGGATAGAAACTGAGTTCACCAGATAATGAGAGAAATCTGGCAGTGAGATAGGTTCGGTGACAATGGCAACCTAGCCAACTGATAGAGTGATGCCCCATGGTCTCTGTCTCCACCCCCACCAGGCTTCTCTGCCTGGGAACGTTTGTGAATCACCAACTGTGATTGTTGGGGATGATACATAAGGTGACAGCAGATGGCCCTGGGTCTTGGCTTGGAAGGTAAGCTCCAGGAGGTGGGGACAAAAACAGGGTTCCCTCCTGGTATCTGAGACAAGTGCCTTGGGCCTTGCCATCAAAACTCAGGGACGTCAGTTGACATGCTCGAGTGGGTTTTGTTTTGTTAAGATTTTATTTATTATTTTTAGAGAGAGGGGAAGGGAGAAAGGCAGAGCGGGAGAGACACATCAATGTATGGTTGCCTTTCACCTGCCTCCAGCTACGGACCTGGTTGGAAACCTGGCTGGAAACCTGGTTACGTGTCCTGGCTGGGGATCGAACCAGTGACCTTTGGGTTTGCAGGCCGGAGCCTTATCCACTATGCCACCAGCCAGGGCTCATGTGGGTTTTTTAAAAAAAGATTTTATTTATTATTTTTAGAAAGAGGGGAAGGGAGAGAGGCAGAGAGGGAGAGAGACATCAATATATGGTTGCCTTTTACCTGCCTCCAGCTATGGACCTGGCCGGAGACCTGGCTTGCAACCTGGTTATGTGCCCTGGCTGGGAAACTGAACCAGCAACCTTTGGGTTCTCAGGCCAGTGCCTTATCCACTGTGCCACCAGTCAAGGCTTCATGTGGGTTTTTTTACATTAAAAAAATCCTCACCCAAGGATATGTTTATTGATTTTTGACACACACACAGAGAGAGAGAGAGAGAGAAGAAAAAAAGCAAGAGAGAGAAAAACATCCATGTGAGAAAGAAACATTGATGGATTGCTTCCCATATGAATCCCGACCAGGTATCAAATCCCCAATCTAGGTATATGCCCTGATTGGGAATTGAACCTGCAACCTCTTGGTGCATGGGACAACATTCCAACCTACTGACCCATCTGGCCAAGGCTACATGTGGGTTTTTGAGACTTATGCAAAAGGGCACAAGTAGCTTGAAGGGAACATAGAGATCATGAAGTCCAGGGCTTCTCAGTCTAGACAATTGACATTCTAAGCCAAATAAATTTGTTGCAAGAGGCTGTCCAGTGCCTTATAGGATGTTTAACAGTATTCATAGATACCAGTGGCACTGCACACTCTCTCATGTTGTTATAACCAAAACTATCTTCAGCTCTGGCTCTATGGCTCAGTGAGTTGGAGCATCATTCTGTAACTGAAAGGTTGTGGGTTCAATTCCTGGTCAGGGCACATGCCTAAGTTGTGGGCTTTATCCTGGGTTGGGGTGTGTACGGGAAGCAACTGATCGATGTTTCTATCTCACCTCCATTTTCTCTCTCTACCTTCCTCTTTCTGAAAAAAGCAATGAAAAAAATGTCCTCAGGTGAGAATTAGGGAAAAAAAAAAAAATCTCCAGATGCTATTAAATATCCCCTGTAGAGCAAAGGCATCCTTATTGAAAAACAGACACAAATTATTTTAATTTATGGAAAAAGAAATGGAGGTCCAGAGAGGTGGCCTACCCAGGGAAACTTCAGTTTGTCCTTTGGGAACTCTCCCTGGAGAATTCTGCAATACCCCACCCTAAAGAAAGGGTCTTATAAACATGCTTCTCACTCAGACCTTCCTGGAATTCATTTAGAACAGAATGTATCAGGTTTCAGAGATGGAGATACTGTCACTGGCAGCTCCCATGGCAGTCTGGCTGACATGAATGTCAGACTTTACAGGTCTTGGTGTCAAAGAGAAACAAAGCACCTTGATTTCACCAGCAAGGGAAGAACTCCAAGGTTAATAGCAGGTGGGCTATTTCAGGGGCAGAGAAGATGACTGAATAAGAAATGTGGTGGGCTGGGGACTTCCAGTCAAAATGGAGATGTAGGTAGACACACTTCAACTCCTAGCACAACCACAGAGAGAATGATAACTAAGTCTCAAAACAAATGACAACCTGAACTGTCAGAAAATTGAGCTGAAGTCCTGGCTGGTAGCACAGTGGATAAGGCGCCGGCCTGCAAACCCAACAGTTGCAGGTTCGATTCCCAGCCAGGGCACATAACCAGGTTGCAAACCAGGTCTCCAGTTAGGTCTGTGGCTGGAGGCAGGTGAAACGCAACCATACAATGATGTCTCTCTCCCTTTCTGCCTCTCTTCCTTCCCCTCTTTCTGAAAAAAATGAAATAAAATATTAAAAAAAAAAAAAAAAAAAGAAAATTGAGCTGCATGGAAGTCTGACAACCAAGGACTTAAAGAAGCCACATTTATCCAGAAGGGTGGGAGAGGGGAGTCGCAGAGATGGGCAGAGAGGCACAGAGACATGGTGTGGAGCAGAGAGGTGACAAGGGTGGTTGAATGGGTAGTTCCACAACCCCATATGGTGTATAAAAATTGGGAGGGATGCCTTGGAAGCCAGTGATCTAAGGCCCAGGCCAGACCACACAGCCCAGGGTTCCAGCGCTGGGAAGGTAGATCCCATAACATCTGGCTGTAAAAACCAGTGGGGGTTGGGGTGACAGAATAAACTGCCTGATTATCAGAAGAGTCCATTTAAAGGGCCCACATGGACTTAGAACGCACGCAAATCCACTCACTCTGGGATTCACCACCAGGGCAACAGCTGGAAGGTGTGCTAGTCACATATGGGAAGTGGGTGAATTGAAGCCAGGCAGTGGCATTGTCCCCTCTACAAGCCCTTCCCACACACAGAACCACAATGCAGTGAAGAGGGTTGCCCCACCCTGGCAATTTCCTAAGGCTCTGCCCCACACAATTTACAGGTGCCTTTTCTATGGCAGGGAGTCAAAGCAGCTCTACCTAATTCACAGAAGCAAACACAGGGAGGCTGCTGAACTGTGGAGGCAAAGAAATATGGCCCAAATGAAAGAACAGAACAAAACCCCAGAAAAAGAACTAAATGAAATGGAGATAGCCAACCTATCAGATGCAGTATTCAAAACACTGGTGATCAGGATGCTCAAAGAAGTCACTGAGTATGGCAAAAACATAAGGTAAGAAATGAAGGTTACATTAAGTGAAATAAAGAAAAATCTCCAGGAAACTAACAATGGAGAGAAGGAAGCTAAGACTCAACTCAATGATTTAGAACACAAAAAAGGAAAAATCATTCAATCAGAACAGCAGGAAAATAATTTAAAAAAAAAAAAAAAACAAGGATAGGCTGAACCTCTGGGACAACTTTAAACATACCAATATCTGAATCTTAGGGGTGCTAGAAGGTGAAGGGGAAGAGCAAGAAATTGGAAATTTATTTGAAAACATACTGAAAGGAGACTTCTCTAATTTGGTGAAGGAAATAGACGTATAAATCTAGGAAGCACAGAGAGTCCCAAACAAGTTGGACCCAAAAAGAGCCACATCAAGACACATCATAATTAAAATGCCAAAGGTTAAAGATAAAGAGAGAATCTTAAAAGCAGCAAGAGAAAAGCTGAGTGTATCCTACACAGGAGTTCCCAGAAGACAATCATTTGATTTCTCAAAAGCAACTTTGCAGGCAAGAAGGGACTGGCAAGAAGTATTAAAAGTGATGAAAAGCAAGGACTTACAACCAAGATTACGCTATCCAGCAAAGCTAATCATTTAGAATGGATAGACAGGTAAAGTGCTTCCGAGGCAAAGGTAAATCTAAAGGAATTCATTATCACCAAGCCATTATTACATGAAATGGTAAAGGAACTTATTTCAGAAAAAGAAGATCAAAACTATAAACACTAAAAGGGCAATAGCCCTGGCTGGTGTGGCTCAGTAGATTGACACTGGCCTGCGAACCCAAGGGTCATTGGTTCAATTCCCGGTCAGGATAGATAATCAGGTCTCCCGCCAGGTCCCCAGCTGGAGGCGGGTGAAAGGCAACCATACATTGATGTTTTGCTCCCTTTCTTCCTCCCTCCTTGTCCTTCTCTCTAAAAATAATGAATAAAGTCTTTTTAAAAGGGAGGGGGGCAATACATTCACAGCTACAAACAACTGAACCTAAGATAAAACTAAGCAAACAGGAACAGAATCACAGGTGTGGGGATCACTCCGAGGGTTATCAGCTGGGAGGGGAGAGAGAGAGAATTGGGGGGGAAAGATACAGGGATTATGAAGCATAATTGATAGGAACAAACTAGATGGGATATTAAGAATAGTACAGGAAGCCCTGCTAGTGTGGCTCAGTGGATTGAGCTCTAGTCTGTGAACCAAAGAGATCCTGGTTCAATTCCCAGTCGGGGCACATGCCGGCCAGGTCCCCAGTTGAGGGAGCACAAGAGGCAACCCCATGTTGATGTTTCTTTCCCTCTCTTTCACCCTCCCTTCCCCTCTCTCTAAAAATAAACAAATATAATCTTTAAAAAAAAAATATTATAGGAAAGGGAGAAGCCAAAGAACTTACACACACATGACCCATGGACATGAACTAAGGATCGGGGGATTGCTGGAGGGAAGTGGGGTACCAGGTGGAGGGAGACAAAGAGGGAAAAATTGGGACAACTGTAATAGCATAATCAAACAAGTACACTTTTTAATAAAAGAAGGAATGTGGTGGGCTGTCCATTTCATTAATGAATCTCATTTTCTTTTTTCTTAAAGGAAAGAACATCTTGCTGTTAATTTGCCAGGGCCCAGAGGTGCCTTACAAGTGGCCCAGGGAATAGCAGCAGGAGCTTTCTGTCAGCTTCGCCATGCAGGGGAGACCTGCTCATGCTAGGTTATTTCACATTTCCAACTGAAAAGCAAGCCATTTCAAAGGCATTTTGCTGGCCCTGGCCATTTTTAATGATGCATTCTTTCTTGATTTCATTTATAATACCAGCCCTATCAAGTGAGCCTAAGCCCCTGGGATGGTGGAGTGAGTGAAAAGGAGATGCTAAATTTAGATTTTTGCTGGGTGTGGGGTGGTAGGTAACGCTGAAAGCAGGGGATTCCAAAGCAAAGGACAGCATACAGATCCTTTGTGATTCACTTAAATGTGAGTCTCTAATTGAAAATGTGTGAGCTACATTGGTAAATACATAGGAACCAGGTCTGACAGCTGTGGAGAATGTATTGGGGGAACTGCCTGTCACCAAACACGTCTGCAGCTTCCCCTGCAGTTCCCTGTTTGCAGAGCTTTAGTTTGCTCTTGGCTCTGTGACATGATGCATTGGTTCTGCATGAGGTATTAAGCTGTTGGGGCTGTTAGGACGCTTGCTTCTCCGCTGTGTTGAATACAAAATGCCCTTCTCTCTCTGCCCGAATACAAAGCTCTTGCATTCATTAGATATTCTAGAAGATTAGCTCATGCCAGCTGACCTCCTGAGAGATGGATGGCCAATCAAAATTGTCTTGAGAAATGTCACTCCCAAATCTGGAGGCAAGAGTTTCTCAGGTGGTCTCGGGGCTGAATGTTGGGGCAGGAAGTTGGCTTATGTTTTTAATGGTCATGGGAGGTAGGCACCCACATCCCTGCTCTAGAAAGATTTCTGTCGAGGGGTCCAGGTACCTACCCATGGGGGCTGGTCCGGGCTCCCTTGTCTTGTTTGTCTGGCCACCATGAAAATGACCCCATTTGAACAAACTCATGTTTTATGCATACAGGTCACAAAGCATGCATTCAGTTCTCAATGATCATTTAGTCCTGAGAATATTCAGGCCCCCTTACAACTGGTTAGACTTTGGGCCTGGGTAGCCCCTTCCAAAAATATAGAGCATCCAGTGAGCTAACTTTGGGGCCACTGGTTTTGCTGCTGGTTCTTCTCACAAATAAGTGGCTTTAGCACTAAGTGCAGGGGGCACCTCTCTATAGACATCGCTCACCCACAATCAGAGGACATGGGCTCTGAGTCCTCTCCCCAGTGTGGATCTGAGTGGTTTCACCTACACGCCTCACCCCTTCCTGGTCTTTTGTGATCCAGGAGCACATGTTTTCAAGGTTTGCTGGCCAGGGCAACCATGAGAGGACCTCAAGGAGCAACACAGTTCAAAACCACTTCCCGAGAGCCAGGTTCCTTATGAGTTGCAGTGCAGCAGAAGGGAGATGATAACCCAGGGTCTCTGTCATCTCATAGAAGAAACCGGTGCAGATGAATAGTTCTCGTGGAAGGCAGGCCATAGGAAAGTCTTCATCATGGGTTTGTCTTCCTCATCAAACTGTGAGAAGAAACTGTCTCAGTTCTCTGTGTCCTCCACACCAACTCCAGGGTCCTGCCACACTTGAGCACCATATATGTCCATGGGATGGGTGGAGGAACCAGAGGAGGGAACTCTGAGTGCTTCTGCTCCAGGGACCAACTAAGGCAACGGAAGCCACTTTCTTGCTTGAACTAGATGTCTGCCCTCTTTCAGCCCCCCGGGTGCATTTTCTACAGGAAACTCTATGCAGTTACAGAACGGAGCTTTCCTCCTTCCTCTCCTCACTCTGCTTCTTAATGATCTTTCCTTCTGCCAAGGCGATTGTCATGGGAACTGTGGAGACTTAGGCAGACACTACCATCAACTCCAGAGAGACTAGGGAGTGATCATTTTCATAATACATGAAATCAGATTATGTGCAGATAAAGGCCTTTTAGGATGGATTTACTAGATGCAAAGGACAGAAGAGCACTCATGCAAGCCAAAATAAAGGCAGTGAATAAAGTGCAGCCCAATTTCATAGAAAATGGATCTGGTCATCTGACTTGGAGGGTCTGTTCCGTTCAACTGAGAGCCTCACCCTGAAACCATGTGGGGACCTAGATGACACAGCCTGATGGGCCACTTCACTAGCCTTCTTGCTTATTATTTCTCCCCCTATTCCGCAGGGCTGCTGGGGTGCTGAGTGAACCATACTTACGGCATGTGTGCCTGCATCCAGTAGGTGCTCAGTGGTGGTCCTTTTGTTCTTGTTCCGAGTTCAGAAGCCAGTCCCTACTCTGTCCCTAGTAATGTTCCTGCCCCCCCACCCCCACCCCCAGCCTAGTATCTCTACTTGCTTTGGTTCTCTTTCTTTGGGGCCTCCATGGTGTCTCATCAATTTTACAAATGGGAGTTATTTTCCTCTGTTCAGCTTACTCAAGGAGCTTCTTGGCCTCTTGATAACTTTGGCTTGGTCACAGCTTTGGTTTGTGGGCAAGGTCCCCACCTCTTCAGAATCTTTGAATTGTGATTGAGGTCTGGCTGGGTAGCACTTCATTAGAATTCTCAAAGGGGTAAATCTGATTCGTTACTGACAAGCCAATAGAGTGTTCAGCATGGAAAAGATGTGATTCTGGTCCAATCAGGCTGTAGCTGGGTTTACAATCTGGCCCAATCAGGCTGCAGCTGGGTGGATGGAGGGGCAGTTTCATGGAATAGATGTGGCAGCTTGGTTGGGTCTGTCTTTTCAGTAGGCTTTATGGAATAAAAAGAGAGAGAGAGAGATCCAGGTACCTCAGAACAAAATTACTACGTTAGGTCAGTTTTGTGGTCACCAAAGGTCTACAAGTTTATGGAAAATTGTGTCGGGAAGAGGGAATCTGGCCTGGTCATGGTGTTGATGAGCTAGAGGAATGTAGGGTGATTATGGGTGATTGTGTGGTATAAGGTCTCCGTTAGCCTTTTATCTGTAAGCAGAGCCTCCTCCACCACAAGCTGCCTCCCTGAGTCACTGTACAGCTGTCAGCAAAAGGGAAGATTCCTAAAGCATGTGGTGGGACAGTGTCCTCTCCCACGCCATAGCATACCCCGCTTCTGCCATACCCCGAACTAGAAACAGCCCCACATGGCTGTTTGCTTCCCAGCAAAACTGGGTCGAAATGCTTCCCAGAGCAGCCAGCCCATTTGTCGTTGGAATGGTCTTCTGGAGACAGAGAAGGGAGCATCTACACTTGAGGTTTAAAGCCCTATAGCCAGAAGCCACATACATGCAGATATTTTGGATAGGAATGCACCTGTCCCAATATCTGGACTCAAAAGAGTCTGCCATTTTTATTTTCCTAGCTTTTTTGCTATTTAAGAGAAGTTTTCTAGTCTAGATTTTCCTGATGAACTGCCAGGATTCTGATTCAAAACTGCTCTCAACAGAGTCTGGAGACATGGGTTCCAGTTTCATCTCTGCTACTTTGCTGTGTGACCACCACAAGACCCTGCCCTACGCTAAGCCTCAGATACCTCACCTGCAGGAATTTGGAGGAGATGATCTCTCTGGTTCTTTTTTCTTGACCATTTCTGTTCCACCTTCATCAGGATCACATGTTAGCACTCACCTGTCCCCACCTCAGCAGGAATATGCCTGAACTCACAGCCACCCACCTCTGTAGGGTTAACTTCTATCTTCTCTTTACTCAATGTCTCCAGAGTCTGGGTGGCCTCTGGCCCTGACCAGGCTGCACAAAGGGAACAAAATATCCTTGACTCTGGAGAGTCATCTGTTTTATTTTTCTGTCTGTTTCTTCCTTCCTCCAGGACTGCAGTCCTCAGCCTCCCTCCGCCTACCCCCATGCCTTCCTGAAAAGATCGTGCAGGAGAGTTACAATCACATGCCTAAATCTACCGAGATTTCTGATGCCATGTGGCTGGGTCGGAAGACCCAGGTCCACTCTGGCAGGCAATCCCTCACCCCCCGCGCGCCACCTTGCAGCCTCATGCCCCCCATCCTATAGCGTTGCTGCTTATCTTCTCCATCACCAGCTCCCTGCGGCCAATCTTCTCCCCTATTTTCACTCACACTTTCCAGTGAGCAGCAGGTCTCCCTAAAGAAGCCCGGTAGCCACTCTGTGGGGACAACTCACGGGACTTGCAGTGAACGTGTGGACTCATCAGGGTCATCAGGCTGTTGAGTAGCTTCTCTCTCAGTCCACCCAGAGGCATCAGTATATCCTCACTCAAGTCTTTGGCTGTAGTTTGAACTTTCTAGGCAGAAGACATTGTCTTTTATCACAGTTTCTTCTTCTTAATCCCTCAGTCCTTAATCTCCCCAGGTGATTGTGTCTGGGACCCACTGGCTATAACCCAGCCCTGGAGGGAAAGCTCTTTCTGCACTATTGAGTTCAGAAAGAATGAAGCTAATGCAGCAGGCATCATTTGAAGAGAAGACTCTGAGGGTGACATGACTTTAAGAAGGGGTGAGGACACAGGTGGACCAGGTACTGTCCCACACCTGGAGGGGAGTTGGTTGACTTAAAGTATTTTCCCAGGTGAGAGTGATGGAGCATCAGTAGCCATCCTCTAGAAACTGCCACACATGCATGCGTCCGTCCATCCATTCATTGATACAGGTGGTGAAGATTTCCTGAGCTCCTCCCCCAATGTATTCTGTGCAGGCAATCTGAGGCCTGTCCCAAAAGTATCAAGCCAATGTCAATATAATTAAAACATTTTGCATGGCCAATACTTTCAGGACAGGCCTCATACATTGCATAGAAATAGAGAGATCCCATTTTCTGCCCTCTAGGTCTTCCACTTAAGGGAAAGCAAGCCAGAAATGGATCGCGAAAGTACCACGCAGCACATCTTTAGAACAGGAGGAAGGTGTGCTGGGGAAACCGCCAACACCCAACTCTGGTGGGCTGTGGAGCGGCGGGCCTTGCATACATCGTGGGCAGAGATGCAAAATAATACTTGGGAGCACAGATTGGCCGTTTCTTAAAAGTTAAATATATATCTTACCTTACACCTCAGAAATCCCATTCCTGAGAAATGAAAACGTATGTTCACAGAAAAACCTCTTCCCGAATAGCTTATAGCAGCTTTATTCGTAATTGCCTAAAACTGGAAACCCAACTGTTCTTCAACTGATGGCTGGATAAACAAACTGTGGCGCATCCATGCTTCGGAACACTACCTAGAGTGACAACGAAATGGATTACAGCCACATGCAACGACATGGATGAATCTCAAAAAGATTAAGCTGACATTCTGTGATATTCTGGAAAAGGCAAAACTAGCAGGGAAAGTAACATCCACCTGATTGGTGGTCGCATGAGGTGTGGTTGATTACAAGACATGGTGTGAGGGAAACTTTGCAGGCAGTGGAATTGTTCTGTACCTTGTTTTGTTTTGTTTTTAATCATCACCCAAGGATATGTTTTTATTGATTTTAGGGAAAGAGAGGAACCTCAATGTAAAAGAAACATCGATCAGTTGTCTCCCGTACGTGTTCTGATTGGGGATGAGACCTGCAGCCTTTTGGGGTGCAGGAGGACACTCCAACCAAAGAAGGGCTCCCACCAGGGCGATTATTCTTTAGCTAGATTGTGAGGGTGATTATGTGACCATAGGTGTTTGTCAAAAGTCATAGAGCCTGTATGCTGAAAAATGTGTATTAATTACACCTCAGTAAACATGACTGGAAACAAAACAGCCATGTGGTTTAGCTGCTGTGTTATGGGAAGGCCTAGGGGACCTTTGCTTCCTCAGAAGGTGGCCTTTCCAGGGGGAGAGGTACACAGGAAGAGCAGCAGGGAGGGTTTAAAATGACAACGCTGCAGAGGGCCCTGTCCACTAGGAGGAAGGCAATTAGTGAGAGTGGCTAAGGACATGGCCTCATCCTAAGAGAGGCCGAAGTGAAGTTTCACTGCTCAGGGAAGGAAGCAGGAGCCAGATTCTAAATGTATTTGGGAGCGTGTTTATGTGGGGGTGAGGGGCTGGGCTCTGGAATGGACAGATTTCAGAAGGATGTGGAGGCTGTGGGGAATAAGGATAGGCCTTGTCATAAGCAGAACCAATGTGTGTGAGCACAGCACTGAGCCAGAAATGTACTTCCGTGCCTGGGAGCTCACCACTTTGCTTCAGAGGAAACCCCCAGACAGCAACTACAATATAAATAGCAAACAAGCAAACACAATGTTCTTCTGCATCAGAACAGAGGGAAGCTGGTGGCCCAGAAGCAGCCTGAATGCCTGATGGGGGGTCTAGCAGCCTTGCCTATCCTCCAACCCCGCCCAGTTTTCCTCTCAGCTCCCAGAAAGCTCGGGCCCCTCTCCACAGCAAAGCCCACCTTGCACAGGCACCTGAACCAACCTCAGCCAAATGAGTGAGGAATCGCAGCTGCCCCTAAGGGAGCACCCGCAGAGGCTCATGGGCACTTTGCTAAATGGAAACTATGGAGACCTCTGGGGCTGCTTCATTAGTTGTGCGGTAGGCCCCTAGGCAGATGCTGTTTGCTCAGCCTGGCTGAGGAGAGAAAGTGGGTGACCCATGGGAACTAACTAGGAGATGGGTGAGGGGACCTCAAAAAGAACAAGCGCCCCCATGACCATAGTGCATCAAGGCCCGGGGTGTGCAGGGGTTGAGGGAACCCATGATTTCAGGGATTTCCTGGTAATAAGGTGCTTTAGGGTACAAAGGCCAAGGATTGCAGGGGAAGAGATGGGGCCTGATCACCAAGCATGAATTTTACCACAGGCGCCACTCAGGACGTAGAGACAATAGCTGAGGTCATTGTAACTAAGAGACTGGGGCTAGACTGCCTGGGTTCAAACCCCAGCCCCACCACTTTGGGGCTGTGTGCCCTTAGGCAGGTTGTTTAACCTTTCCTTGCCTGCTTTGCAAAAATGGGTGTAGTCCCCACTTCCCAGGGAAAGATCAAGGAGCTGTCCCAGGTTTAGGAGAAGCCTGGCCGAGAGTGAGAACTCAGTAAGATTTTTCCAGCCGGGACTGGGGCTGGATTTATTTGTGGGACCTGCTTCATTCCGCACTGCGGCCCCTCCCAGCCTGTTCAGTTCAACCAAGAGCCTCACCCTGCAACCACGTGGGGACCTGGGTGACACAGCCTGATGGGCCACTTCACTGACTTCCTTGCTCGATATCTCTCCTCCTGTTTCGCAGGGCTGCTGGGGTGTGGAATGAACTTAAGTATGCGTGCCTGCATCCAGTAGGTACTCAGTGGTGGTCCTTTTGTCCTTGTGCAGAGTTCAGGAGCCAGTCCCCACCCTGTCCCTAATAATGCCCCTGCTCTCCAGCCTAGTATCTCTCTGCTTTCAGGAGTGGATCTAGGTCTGGGCAGAACCCCACCTGTCCCACCCACCTCTCAGGGGTCTGAATTCTTCTTTGGGGCCTAGAGCTGGCTCCCTGGTGCTAAATGGATGATGTCCTTTTGAGCACTCTCTCCGAATCAGTGAGCATTAACACTCTGACATAAGTCTGCTGCAATGCAAGGAATCCAGGCAACCAGGAAACGGTGCGCATGGTCCTCCTTCCTGGGAGAGGGGCCTGGACCAGTAGCCCTTCCTAAGAGCCCCTCTGACTTCTGGCTATAGTTCCCAGCAGCCTTGGGTCAGGGCAACTAGGGACTGTCCCCCAGTGGGAATGGTGGTCTTTCTTTTTTCTTTTCTTTTCTTTCTTTGCTGTTGCTGGAGACCCAGGAAAACTGAAAATTCTCCTGTTCACTTGCTTGCCACTTGCAAACCTGTTTTCCAAGTCTTCCCGCCTAGCCAGAGCCTAACCATTCTAAAGGAGACATTTTTCTGGGGACTTTCAAAATGTAGTGAAAAGCATAGGGTCAAAAATGTTCCAGTAGAGCATCAGTAAATTGTTTCGATTGGCAATTGTTTTCGTACTTTTCCTCCTCTCTCCATTTTTTTTTTTTTTTTAAATTTTGAGCGCCTTTTAAAATCCCAACCTGCCTCATTCGTACTAAGAGCAATGCAAGATGGAGACTTTCCCCTATTCATTCTCTCAGGGAGAAGATGGGAGCTTTGTACCAAAAGGGACGACAAAGCCAGAGGCAAAGAGATGCTCGGGAAGTGGCCTCCCCAAAACCAATAATTATTCCCCCAATCTCCCCCCTCATTTTAGGGAAACTGTTGGTTTATAGGCCTGTATTTGTTTCCCAAAGTAGTCTTGCCCGTGAAGAGCTATTTCTTTCTCTGTGTGTAAAATTTGATTTTGGAACTATTAGCCCCTACGTGAAACATTCCCCTGTGACAGGGCTCCTTTATGTAAGGGCCATTTTGATCCGCAGGAACAACTGTGGGTCAGGTGATGGCCCTGTTTAGAGTGCCGCATGTATTTCTGGGTGTCTGTCTGTCTGCGACATCCAGACGTGCTCCTACTTACCCTTGGTAATGCCTGCTGGGCGAAGGATGCCAAAGTAAACATCAGTCACTCTGTCTCCAGCAGCAATATCAGAGGGCTGACGAAAAGGCAGCCACAGAAAATAAATTGCCCTAATATTAGCCCAGACATGTGGCCATGTTTCCCCAGCAGGTGTGTGTAGGGGGGGAGGGGGAGTGGACCTTAAATTCTTATGTATTTTTGAAGCAGGCTTCATGCACCCAAATCTCCCAGGATGTCACTAAATGTATTTTGGGCCAGAACAGCAGTTATTATGGTAACTCCTACCCCAGCGATGAGCCGGCACCCAGCCCTCAAGTCCCTGGGCTCAGAGTGCCACCCGTCCCCAGGACAGGCTGAGCAGCCCATGTCTCCTGACCCTATATGTCCCCTCTGTCACCAGGCAGTCCATGATTCTGTCACAGCACATGGCCCCTCCCTCCACCATAGAAAATGTGCACATGAGAGGTGCAGCAAGTCACCACGAAGACCCCAGCTGTCACACTGTCACCCGTGAGCATCCACCATGTTCAGCAGTAATGTGGCCAGCAAGGCATGAGGCCTGTATACAGCGGGCTCCGTTGTTCTCAGGGCTCTGTTCCCGGGGCTGGGGCTACGTGGAGGCCGGAGAGACAAGGCATCCCCGCTCCCCCATAGGTCCCCATAGGTGCCCATAGTTCCCAACGGCGCAGGGAAATGCTGTAGGAAAGCTCTTGGAGCGGCACCTGTGAGGCCAGTCTTCGCAAAGATGCAAGAAGGGGTCTTGGTGCAAACCCAGACCGCAGACAAATAGTGGGGAGGAAGTCTCCCGGAGAAGAATGGGGAAAGGCAGGGTTGATGAGGTTGATGAGGTTGATAAGAGGCCAGGCCAGGCAGAGCACAGCTGTACTGCGTACAAGTCAGGGCTCACTCACCTTGCAGGCACGAGGGAACCAGAGGAGGTTAATGAAACAAGTCTCAAGACGTAGGCTAGAGGACTAGGAAGTTCCTCCTGGCCTGAATTTGACATGCCCAGTAACAAATGTGGCACCCGCAGAACAATGGTAGTATTGGGGCAAGGTGGGTGGTGGTGGCGGGGACAGGAGAACAAGGAACAGTCATCCAGCTTTCCCCTGGGGCACAAGCCAAATGCCCTCCCATGGGCACTGACTGCCATCAGATGAAGGCAGTATATAGTGAGCATCACACAATTGCTCCAACACCAAAAGTCGGATTTTGAGCAAACAGAAACATTTTGTATAATTATTTATTATATAGTACATATTATATTTTATAATTTTAATAAAGTGGAGTAAAAACCTATGGAGACTTCTCATAAAAAGATTTAAAGGCCCTGGCTGGTGGCACAGTGGATAAGGCGCCGGCCTGTGAACCCGGGCGGGGTGGGGGGTGCGGTCGCTGGTTTGATTTCTCAGCCCGGGCACACATGGCCAGGTTGCAAGCCAGGTCTCCATCTGGCTCTGTAGCTGGAGGCAGGTGAAAGGAAACTATACATTGATGTCTCTCTCCCTCTTAGTCTCTCTCCCTCTCAGTTTCTCTCCCTTCCCCTCTCTCTAAAAATAATAAATAAAATCTTTTTAAAATTTTGTTTAAAACCAAGCTTTGGCTAGCAGCTCAGTGGATAGGCGCTGGCCTGTGAACCCAAAGGTTGCTGTTTAGATTCCCAGTCAGGGCACATACCCAGGTTGCAAGCCAGGTCTCCAGCCAGGTCCCCAGCTGGAGGCAGGTGAAAGGCAATCATACATTGATGTTTCTTTCTTTCTTCCTTCCTCCCTGCCCTTCTCTCTAAAAATAATGAATTTTAGATTAAAAATATATAATTAATTTAAAAAGATGCTAGAAATTTAAAAAGATTTTAAAACAAGTTAGAAATCTCTGTTCTCAGCTCTTTCTCAAGAGCATGAGAGTTAGAGCTTTGGGCAAAATTTCATGACAATGGAAACATCCAAACATCTGTTTTCAAGTGCTTTTTCCTGAGCACAAATGTATTTTTATTTTTTAAAGAGACAAGAAAGCACTTACCTGAAGGGGCAGATCAAGAGTGCTTATTTTATTTTATTTTAAGATTTTATTTATTATTTTAGAGAGAGGGGAAGGAAGAGGGGCAGAGAGAGAGAGAGACCTCAATGTATGGTTGCCTTTGACCCGCCTCCAGCTAAAGACCTGACTGGAGACCTAGCATGCAACCCGGTTATGTGCCTTGGCTGGGAACCTAACCAGTAACTTTTGGGTTCGCAGGCTGGTGCCTTATCCACTGTGCTACCAGCTAGGGCTAGGGTGCTTATTTTTTAAAATCTGACAGCCATTTGTCCCCACAGAGAAGGGCCATAAAAATGGAGCATTTGCCTTTATGCGATTTATCTTTAAGTTTGGTAACTGTTTTAAGAACTTGCAGTAAAACAGCCAAGTTCTTAAAGAAAAAAAGAAGAAGAAGGAAATCCTACCTTTCACAACTACATGGATGGACCTGAGAGGATCAAGCTGAGTGAAATAAGCCAGTCAGAGAAAGACAAATACCATATTATTTCATTTACATGTGGAACCTAATGAACAAAATTAACTAACAAACAAAATAGAAACAGACTCACAGATACAGAGAACAGACTGACAGCTGTCAGAAGGGATGGGGGCTGGGTGAAAAGGTGAAGGCATTAAGCAAAAGAAAACAGAACAGAAACAAAACTCATAGACACAAATAGTAGTATGGTGATTACTAGAGTGAAAGGGGTGGTGAGGTATAAGAGGTTAATGGGGGTATAAATAGTAATGGAAGGAGACTTGACTTTGGGTGTTGAACACAGAATACAATCTACAGATGATGTATTGTAGAATTGTATCCCTGAAACTTATATAATTTTATTAACCAATGTCATCCCAATAATTCAATAAAAATAAATTTAAAGGTCTGGAGACTGCAAAGTGTACTAAAAAAAAAAAACCCAACAAAACTGGGAACCTCTGCAACATGACATATCTTCCTGGTCACTTCACATCTCATTAATAAGTGGTGTAGACTCTAATAATATACTTGAAAGACCTTAGTTTTATAAAATGAACAACATTAATGTTGCACACACATTTGGATTTAACTTATCTGCCACCACGTGGATGAATACCAGTGTGGGTCTTTCTCTGTCACCTCAGCCCAGGTGTCTTTTTGTTCAAGTCAATAGTTTTCTCATAAAGCATTTTTAAAAGGAAGTCATTGACTCTTCTCCCACACGTCTTTCCTTTAGTGGTCCAAAAATAGTTCATTCTGCTGTATTTCTAGTATTTAAACAGAATCTAGCAAATCCCATTCACTGAGATGTTAGAAATCTCTCTATTTTTAACCAAACATAGAGCAATCTTACATATTAGGTTTGTAAGTTTCAGCAATGTTTTCTGTACATGTTTCAGTAATGTCTGTTGACAAAAGATGGCATTTTTGTTGCTGTATTGTTTCTCATGTATTATTTCAGCCATTTTCATGGTAGAGAAAGCAAATGTTTCCCTAAGGGTGTGTGGCTTTTTGTGTTTTGCAATTATTAGGAAATACTGCAAGACTCTTATATACATTTATCACTATTTAATGAAATTTTGTTAAATACTGGGGTAAGTGTTGTAATAACTTGAAGTATCAATGTAATAATTAATATTTGATGTTTATGTTCATTGTCAAGATGCTTACTTTTTAAATATCTTACTAATTGGGAAGCTTGCTGCTATCATTAGCTAATATCACAAGGCCAAAACTCTTAGGTCAAAAGCTTTCTTCAATAATAATAACTGTCAACTGTATTTTAAGTAATTTCCTTGAAAAATGTTTGGTCATCTTTTCAGATACAACTAAATTGTTACTGCTTTTGCCTTATAATTCGGCTAACAAAGAGCTAATCCAGAAGGAGAGAGGTCATTCCAGACATTTTCTTATTGTTTCTTAGATTTGCATTATTAATCACATATTTAATCCAGATCTTTGCAGTAATCTTTTAAAGCCATTTGCTCATGTTTTGAAGATTATATAGCTACAGAGTAGACACTCCAAAGGATATTGAATGGAGAAAAACATTACAGATGACAGTCATTACTTCTGGCTTACAAACCCAGATCTTACAAATCCAGAAGGATTGAGATCTACCATCTGTAGGGCTATCGGTGGGGGGGCTGCCTTATGCCCTGGGTTTGGGAGGATCAAGTTCTTAATTCTCAGAGACTTCTCAGCCCAGAAGTATTCTCATGTCTGTCATATTCTCCCTTGGGAGAAGTATCAGTAGTCTACGGGACTTGATTCTTCACTTGTCCCTGGAGTGATCTACAGATGGACAATCAAGGAAGAGCCTTGTGTGCGAGGCATGCCCAGGCCTGTTGAGGGGTCGGCTGAGGGCTTAGCTGGGAGAATTCAGCCACAGTTTCTTCCCCTGATCCATGGGGTGATGTGACCCCAGCTGGCCTGGTTCTAACTTCAGAGGGACCAGGGGACAGAATTAGGGCAGCACTGCATGTCAGTTGGTGAGGCCGTGACCACACAAGAAGGCACAACCCTTTGGCCATGTTGGGCATTAGTTAGAATAGCATTTGGCTTTTTGTAACAGAAACCAATGCTGGCTTACCCAAACTGGGCTTTTATTTTTGTCATATAACAAGAAGTCAGGGGATGGGTAGTCCAGGGACTAGCGTGGGCTTTCCCTCTCAAGGACATGAATTGGCTGCTGCATTCCCCGATACCTTCCCACTCTAGGCAGGAAGAAGAGGAGGGGAGAGACCAACAACATGCTTTCTTTTCCTCTTGGGCCATTGCCTTTGTGTAGGAATGGAAAGCCTTCCTGGAGGCAGTAATCTCTATTTTATTGTCCAGGCCTGAGGACATGTGCAGGTGAGCTGGAGAGTGCAGATGTTTTTGTTGAGCACGTGACTGATCCCAAATAAAATCAGTGTTCATTTAAGACAGATTAAGGAAGAATGGATCTGGAATACTAGGAGCATCTCACCTCATCTCATGAATGAATTACCTGTACTTCAACTCCATATTGCATGTGAAGGGGTCCCAAAACCCCAGGATTTACTTACAAAAATTGTATATTTATTCTTACATGTTTATTTTTCATTTTTATTATATTTTATTGATTATATGATTACAGTTGTCCTGATTTTTCCACCATTGCCCTCTCTACCCAGCATCCCCCATTCCCTCAGGCAATCCCCCCACCATTGTTCATGTCCATGGGTCATGTGTATAAGTCCTTGGCTGCTCCATTTCCTATACTGTACTTTATATCCCTATGGCTATTCTGTAACTACCTATTTGTACTTCTTAATCTCATCACCTCTTCACCTATTCTCCTAAACCCTCTTCTCATCTGGCAACCATCAAAACTCTCTCCATGTTCATGATTCTGTCCCTGTTCTTGGGTGCTTAGTTTGTTTTTTAGATTCTATTGTTTGTTTGTTTTTTTAAAGATTTTATTCATTATTTTTAGAGATAGGGGAAGGGAAGGAGGAAGAAAGGGAGAGAAACGTCAATGTATTATTGTCTTTCACCTACCTCCAGTTGGGGGCTTGGCTGGAGACCTGGCTTGCAACCTGGGTATGTGCCCTGGCTGGGAATCGAACCAGTGAACCTTGGGTTTGCAGGCCAGCGCTCAGTCCACTGAGCCACACCAGCTAGGGCAGATTCCATTGTTGATAGGCATGTATTTTCACCATTTTATTGTTTCTTGTTTTGATCTTTTTTTTTTCCTGAACTAAGTCTCTTTAACATTTCATGTAATAATGGTTTGGTGATGATGCATTCTTTTAGTTTTTTCTTATCTGGGAAGCTTTTTATCTGCTTTTCAATTCTAAATGATAGCTTTGCTGGGCAGAGCGATCTCACCTGTAGGTTCCTGCTTTTCATGGCTTTGAATATTTCTTGACAGTCCCTTTTAGCCTGCAAAGTGTCTTTTGAGAAATCACTTGACAATCTATGGGAACTCCTTTGTAGGTAACTAACTTCTTTTCTCTTGCTGCTTTTAAGATTCTCTCTTTATCTATAACCTTTGGCATTTTAATTATAATGTGTCTTAGAGTGGGCCCCTTTGCATCTGTCTTGTTTATGACTCTCTGTGCTTTCTAGGCTTGCATGTCTATTTTCTTCACCAAATTAGGGTCGCTTTCTCTCATTTTTTCAAATAGATTTCCAATGTCTTGCTCTTTTTCTTCTCCTTATGGGACCCTCTGGTGTGAATGTTGGATCTCTTAAAGTTATCCCAGAGGCTGCTTTAACTATTCTCATTTTCTTGGATTCTTTTTTCTTTTTGTTGTTCTGATTGATTGTTTTTTGATTCCTTATGTTCCAAATCATTGATTTGATTCTTGTTTTCATCCACTGTATTGTTTTTTTCCTTGTTAACCTGTTCTTTATTTCTATTAATGTATCCTTCATTTCTGATGGGTTCATTTCTATGCTGTTAAGGCCCATGCTAAGCTCCTTAAGCATCCTTATAACCAGCGTTTTGCATTGATAGAATGCTTATCTCCAGTTCGTGTAGCTCTTTTTCTGGAGTTTTGGTCTGCTCTTTCATTTGGGACATGTTTCTTTGTCTCCTCATTTTGGCAGCCTCCTTGTGTTTGTTTCCATGTATTAGGTAGAGCTGCTTTGACCCCATGTCTTGGTAGGGTGGCCAGTGTTGTAGGTGTCCTGTAGAGTCCAGTGGCATAGCTGCCCCATCACCCAAGCTGTGTACTCAAGTGTACCCTTCATGCGGGCTGAGTACACCCTGCTCTTGTAGTTGAGCCTTGGCTGTTGTTGGCAGATCAATGGGAAGGATTTCCCCAGGCCAGGCAGCTGCAAGGACTGGCTGTGACCACCGACTGCCAACCTCTACCCTCTGTGGAGTATCAGCTGTGCAGGTCAGGGTTATGGTGCTTTGATGTGGTCTGTAGTTGTCCACTGGGTGTGCTGGCCCTGGGGTTTCCTGGGTGGTGCAAGCCAAAGTCAGCCCCCACCTGATTTTTTGCCCAGGGCAAACCCTGCCTGAGCTATAAAGCAATCTGAGATGCTGCTACTTATGCTGGGCTTGGAGATGCCCAGGCAAAGCTATGAATCTAGGCTGGCTGCTGCTAGTGCGGGGCCTGAGGCCCACTGAGGCAGCTGTGGCTTGTTTGAGAAGATTTAGGGAGTTGTGTAGCATGAGCCAAGACCAGCCATTCATATGGAAAAGCAGCTTGGGTGGGCCCATAATTTGGGAATCTCCAGGGATCTCCAAGGCAGGTTGATGGAGTCTCAGATAAGGCATAAGCTCTCTGGCTTTGTGGCTCTGTGAAGGCAGGGATTAGAAAAGGGGCAGTGGCATCTGCTCGCCTTGATGCCAGACACTTCTCTTTCTCCCTGCCTGCCAGTGGTGCCTGTCAAGCTACTTCCCCGGGGCTGGAGATCAGAGGGAGTGAGTCCATAGGTGGGTTCTTTAAGAGGAACTACTTGGGTCTCCAGAAGTTTCTTCCACTGATTCAGTTACTACTTGTTTTTACAGCCAGAAATTATGGGGACCTATTTTCCTGGCACTGGAACCCCTGGGCTGTGGGGCCTGGTGTGGGGATGGGACTCCTCACTCCTGAGATCTCTCTCCCAAATTTGTATCCGCCACACATGGATGTGGGACCAGCCCATTCCGTGTCTGCACCCCTCCTACCAGCCTGGATAGATGTGGTTTCTTTAATTCCATAGTTGTCAGACTTCCATTCAACTTGATTCCTGATGGTTCTAAATGATGATTGTTCTATATTTTAGTTGTAATTTTGATGTGGTTGTGTGAAGAGGTGAGCCATGTCTGCCTACACCACCATCTTGGTTGAAAGTCCTCCTCCATCCCTTACCTGTTTAAACTTCAGTTACCTTCCAAGTACCCTCCACCTGATGCAATACATTTATCAAGATGTCTTTTCCACTGCTCAAAACAGTTATTTTTAAACAGTTTTTGAACTCGTCAATTTTGATACCTTTTAGTGCTTCTGCTAATTTTTGTTTCACCTCTTCCACATTGCCAAAATTTTCCCTTTGAGGACTTTTTTCATCTAGGAAAACCAGAAAAACATCACTCAGGGCCCAATTGGGTGACTAGGAAAGGTAGGGCATGGGCTCATGGCCTTTTTTGGTAAAAACCTGCTGAATATGGGGTACAGTATGGGGAGGTACACTCCTAAATCATCCATTAAGAAATGGGCAAACACATTGAGTCCTCAAATATATATATATACTGAACCCAAAGGCAGCCTCTCACAACAACATCAGCTGGTGCACTGAAACAGATGGATTCCTAGAACACCCACCTAGTGGGGAAGCCTAGACTGCAGGGGGCCACTTCAGAAGGTAATTCCAGTTTCTTTTGCCTCCCCACCTTGTAGACAGACTGACCCTTGCTTTTTCATGGCCACCTCTCAAACATCTTTCCTAACAACTTGGACAACCTATTACTTAAAAACGCTGTCAAGAAGCCCCACATCAGGAGACAGAGTTGGAGTGGGCTGTGTGAGTCCCCTTCCAGTCAGCAGTCAGTATGCATGGGCTCCAGCTTCGGTTCACTGTAGTGCTGCTCCATGGCTTTGACCTACCTGATGGGTCCTTGAGGAGGCCAGTTCCAAGTCACAAATAACCCGTACCATCTGCGAGGGGCTGTGTGAAGGCTGAGCCTTCCTGGCGCCTGCCCCTTCTGTTCAGCTGTGCAGGCGGGCGTACTGCACAGCAGCCCAGCAGCTCCGGGTTGCATTGCAGCGTGTAGGAGACTGTGTGGGAGGTGATTCTAGACAAGAGGAGCTGGGAGCTGGAGGCTGGTGCCAGGGGTTGGGGGGACTCCGGGCTGGGCAGCTGGCTTTGCAGGAGGCTATGATTGTCTCCAGCTCCTTGGTGATTTGCCACCTCTGCTCCAAGCCTCTTTCAAGGCCTATAGATTTCATTCCAAATGAACTAAGTTAAGTTCATTCAAACCCCGTTTTAAGAATTTTTGCACTTATGAATGTGGAACGTAGGTGACTCTCAGCATGGCTAATAATCACCATGTGGAAGGAAGGATGGGTAATATTGTTTCTGCGCCTCCCCCCATTGTCAAATAAATATATACACACTGCCCAAAGTTTAGAAAGTACAGAAAAGTTTTAATAAGCAGGAAACAAAAAATGTTTCTAAATCTCCATCTCCTGGGTGACCCCTTCTGAGGATGCTGGGGACTTCAGCCATCCTCTGCCTTCAGGACAGGGCGCTGTGGCCATCCCCCGGAGTGCCTGGATTCCCATCGGCCCAGGGCTCTACCTGGGCCGCTGATTCCCTACAGGAAGTTCAGTTGCCCTGGCACTCAATCTCCATGGCAACCCCTGCTTCTGAGACACTGGGTAGAAACTGCTGGTGTGGGGAGGCCAGTAGCAGCATACTGATTTGCCTGGGTGTCTGTAACAACAACTGCATCTCCAAACCTTTCCAGATACCCGAAGAGCTAAAAATACACCTTGCTCTGTCCAGGGCCCTCCAGCCAGTCTAAGCGTCTTCAAGCACATCTAGCTGACAATGACCTACTAATACTAGTTATCTTTGGCAGCTTGGATCTGGGGAACTTGGAGTGGGGCACTGCATGCGAAATCGCAGAGCCCAGGTCTGTAGTGGGGAGTCTGTGGGAGAGAAGGTGGAGAAATGAGTGAAGTGAGGAAGCTCTGTCGAGAGAGGACACTGAGGGGTTCTGGAGGGACAGTCAGCAGGAAGCATGGTGAACCTAACTCCCTGCAGGACCCCAGTGAACGTGTTGGTCCAACTCAGATGATCCAGACATTTGTTCATTAACTCATTCAACAACCGTTTGTTGCGTCATACTCTGTTCTAGGCTGTGTCAGGCACTGGGACGACAGGTGTGACTAAGAGAGCACGGACGTCCCTTGCTCTCACCAGAGTTTACAGAATGTTGGCGATTAGGGTTATTTCCAAAAGTGCAGACATACTGCGTGCATGCTTGAAAGTCTCCTGTACCATACAGTGAGTTTCCCAACAGGAAGATGATTTCACTTACAAGCCTGGCAGTGTTGCCAGCACACAGTAGGTGATCAGCTAACATGGAATGGACTGGAACGAGATGTAATTGAGTGGCATGGTTGTTGCAGCTAAAGCCTGCGCTACCCTAGGACAGTGGCCCTCCACATGGGCCTCCCAGAGGCTCCCGGCCAGCCCTGCGAAGGGCGTGCTCGGGCTGTGTGGTACTGTATTCGGGATAGAAGAGGCAACTGCTCACTGACACCTGCTCACGGAGCTCAGTATAAAGTGACAGGTTGAATGAATTCCTAGTCTCCTTGGCAGGATCAGCAAACAGCCCTTCCCCCACCCCATCGCCTTCCCGTAATCCTGCACATGTCATTCAATTAATTCTGCATTTCCCAGAGCAGGAAGCTGTGCAGAGTGTAGAACAAGCAGTCCCTGCCAGGGCTGCTCTCAAAAAGCAAGCGTCACACACCCAGCCCCAGTCCCAGCTCCTGCCCCGGCCTCATCCACAAGGCAGGAGAGAAGGCAAGTAACCATGACTCTTTGGGACAGTTCTGGGAGATACAGGCACATAGGATCCCACACATGACGCACCAGGTCACTTGAGGGTGCCTTCATGAACTTGACCACTCTCCTGGGCCTCAGGGGGGTCAGGTCCTGCAGCAGACTGGTTGGCTTGGAACAGAGAGAAGGGGCTGGGCTCCTGGATGTACCCCAAATCCTTTGGGCTGTCTGGCTGGGACAGAAATGGCTCCATGCAACCTAATCTTCCATTTTGCTAAAACAGATATGCCTGGGGGGAGGGGGGCACCCAGGGAGGCAACCACTGCCCTGCTTCTGGTTCCTTCCTGCAACTCTGTGGGCAAAACAATGGCACCTCCTTCTCGCCTGTGTCCTCCTTCAGGTAAGGCGAAAGCAGTTCTTCTTTTCCTCTCCTGCCGGAGGAAGGATGCTCTGGCTAGCTGGGAATTATTCTGTAACAGATCCCCTGTCCCTACTGGTGGCTCCCTGCATGGCCACAGGGCAAAGCAGGCATCTGCAGACCCAAGAACCAGGACATCACCTCACCAGGTGTTAGACTCATTCAGGGCTTCACTTGAGATGCTTCTTACCACCCTACCCTCTGACTCAAGCTACCCTCAGAGCCAGTCTGATGACACCCTCCACAGGGCCCCCAGCAAGACCCTTGTCACGGCTCTGTGGAGGAAGAAACAAGAAGAAAATCAACTGATCAGGGACACAGTTCCATGATGCAGTTGATCACATGGCTGTGGGCAGACAGAGAAAAGTCTTGCCCACAGGTCAATATCAGGGTCATAGTCCTGCTCTCCCACCAACCAGCTGATCACCTGAACTGTGGCCAGCCCTCAGGACCCGTACGCTCCCTGAACCACATTCTTAGGAAGACTCATCAAGAAAGGGACATTCAAATGCTTTGAATAACGCCAACACATGTGTGCAATTTATCTGACACCAAGTTTGTGGTTGGCACAGTGGGGGGTAATACAGAAGGGGTGGCCTCCACCTCCACCTCCAGGAAGCTGATATCAGCTAGAGCTGACATCTCAGGCCTGTAAGCAGCATGACGTTGAAGGTGATGGGTTGCTGTTGTGTAGGGAAGGTGAGAGGGGGCAGGAGCAAGGCCAACCCTGTGAAACAAGCTGAGGACACACAAATAGATCAGAACAAAGTGCCCTCTGGTCAGTCAATGCCAGGGGAGCAGGAAGGAAAGGGCCACACATGTCTGGCTTGGACTGCACACATGGGCCGTGAAGCTATGCAGTCACTCCAGAGAGCTGGCTGCCAGGGTTAGGGGTGTGAGGAGAGTGTTGAGGGACCCAGTGAGCCAAGGTACGGAGGCCCCATATGGGTGTATGGGGAAGACTGTCTGCAGAGGCAGCAGGGAGGTAAGACCATATATACACAGGTCAGCGCCCCCATTTTAGGTCTATCACTTGGCAGTTTTCCTTGGACAAACCAATTAGCCTGAGTCTCAGCTCCCTCATTTAGGAAAAGCTGACAGTAATACTTACCTGACATGACAGAATGATCATACTAGATCCAGCCCAGGGCTCTGCAGCTCACTAGCTGCCTGACCCACCAGGATAACTTCTCTGAACGTCTGATTTCTCATCTTCAGAGAAGGGGGTCACACCTCCTCCAGAGGGAGGTGTCAGGATTAGATGATCCAATGCGCATGATATATTGGCACAGAGGAAATGCCCAGGGACTGCGATATGCCCAGGGAAGTGGGGCTCTGGGGAGTTTTTTGAGCAAAGGAGAAGGGTCTGAGCTGAGCCCTCCACTCTTTCCCGCTCTGACCATGGGACAGTGTTGCTGAGTGCTCCAGGCATCTGGGAGGGAGGCCCCGGGGAGGGGGAGCAAAGCTTCCCTTGATTCCCCTCCCAGTCAACAAACTAACCAGTGAACTTGAGTTACCTGGGTCAACCACAGCCCTGCAGGGTGGACTTTCATCCCTGAACCCAAATGACCAATTTAATGGCTGTGACTAAGGCAGGGAAGGAACTCTGCTCTGGCGGCCAGGGATGGATGGTCAATCTCATTTCTTTGTTGGAAAGGATAAGAAATCACTTCAGTGGATTTATTTTCCCGCAGGCACACTGTGTCACAGAACCTAGACATCCTCCTTGGGTCACATAGCCTCTGAGTTCCCCAAGCCACCTCTGCCAATGCCTGGGAACGTAAATAAATGCCCTCAAGCTACCAGGGCCACTGGGCCCCAGGCACCTAGATGAAGAGTCGGGGGGTGGGGGTGGGGTCTGCACAAGCCCAGGGGACCCAGAGCCTGCCCCCACCCCTGCTGCTGCTTCCTGTGGCCAGTCCTCACAGAGCTACCTGAGCTCAGTCTCATGGTCCCTCTAAGGTGAGACTTCTGTGCCCAGGTGGTCAGGGATGCAACATGGTATGAGCAGGGACCCTGGACCAAGGACAGAAACACTGTTATCGAATGTCCTTTACTGATGAACTGAGCAGTCGGTGAGGACCTTAACTTCACGGCCTATTTTCTTTGTCTGCTCAGTGGGATGGCTCCCTTCCCTACTCATTTATTGGGGTTGACATAGAACCCCAATAAATGGTTGATGTCGTCATGCTAACACCTTAGGATAGTCGAGAAAGAGCAAATCACTTAAGTGCCTCCTCTCTTGGGCAAATAATCTCAGTCCTCGCCCTTCCATCAAATTCAAATGCTGTCTCTCTTCCTGCATTTTTAAGTTCATAGCGGAGCTTGGAGCCCTCTAAATGGACAAGCACTTCCCTTACCCCCTGAATGTAAGCAGTTGGCACACCAGATACCTGGCTATGCCTCTTCTCTTTGCCTACCGCCCACCCCCACCCCGTTGCCCCCACCCTCCCACACCTGTTGCGGGGCCCTTGCCCTCCTGCCCTGTCAGCAAAGGCTGGAGCCTCGGCCGGCCCAGCTGCAGGTGAGGCAAGGACATCCAGGAATCCAGGGGCTCCGCTGCAGCAGTCTCCTCATCCTAGAGAAACCCCAGGGCCTCTCCTAGGTGGTGGGGACGCTCCTGCCAAATGGCTGTTGTCTCAGCACGTGGCATTTCAGGAATAGGTTTGACCACCCTCTTTCCCCTCCGGTGTGAGCTGGGTGCTCAGCAGGTGGTATTGTGGCTCAGAGCAAGTGGGTGTCTCTTCATTGGGGTGACTGTGTGACTGATGGGATGAATGAGTTATCATGCTGAAGCTCTCGCAAATGGCTTGTCCCCTGGGGATACGTTGTCCTCCAGAAGTGAAATACTGACTGGAAGGCCGCTCCTCTCCTTCCTTGGGCCGACTATGAGAGCACAGTTCCCCAGGAGGATAGTCCATCACTTTTTCCGGGAGTTCCCAAGACCCTAAATGGTTCAGGCGTGCGCAGTGGTGCCCAGTGTGGTACAGAAATTATTCTGAGCAACTCAAGGCCTGGTCTTACACAAATAGTGAAGTAGTGGAGGGAGAATTCTGGCTTTCTCTTTCTTCCCTACTGCCATTGATTGGGTGAGTCACTCATTCATTGATTCTAACAGCTCCAGAGCACTGGGCCCTGGCAGGTGCAAATATGCTAAGGGACAATGCAAATTGTGCCCTGAGGACCTTGCGGCCCAGGGTGGGGGTGGGGGTGGGGTGGGGGTGGGAAGGAGACAGAGTGGGTAGACCAGCAGTACAGAGTGCAGGCAGGCCTAGAAACCCAGAAAAGAAAGGAGGGACCATCCCATCAGAGGGTGTGGCCTAGAAGGGTGGAACTGAGCTTGAACTAAGTGGAGTGGGCCTTAACCAGTGAGTGGGAAAGAGGAAGGGGCGGATGCGGTCAAGGAAGGAGGGCCTGTGTCAGGGAATCATCTGGAAAACAGTGTTACTTTATGAGAATACTGGATGTGATGACCCATTCTTTTCTCAGCAGCAGACCCCGCTGAGGTGTTAATTGTTAATTAAGGAAAAGTGTTAGCTGCTAACAGCTCTTAGGGGTGGCCCTGCCTTTGGGGGCTGTATTTGTTTTCATGCCCCAGAGCATGGCTTTGGAATGGGGCTGAACCTGGGCTCCAAGAGGGACTGCCACTCATGACCTATAACCTTGAGCAAGTCATTCACCCGGTAGGGTTGTGGTGTGGATTAAACAAGCGGCATTTATTTCTGCAGAGCCGGCACGGCATATTCACACACCCACTATTCGTAAGAGCCAAACGTGGGGTGGGAAGCAACCCACGTCTATACCTCCCTTCTTAAATGCCAAGTCACAGTCCCTGTTTTGGCTATGCATGGTCAGCAGAGGTTTGAAAATATGGAATGCAAGTTTCCAGAAGTGAATAATTCCTACACTTTAAACCGCACACCTTTCTGAGTAGCGTGGTGAAAGCTCATGCAGTCCTGTTCGGAACATGAGTCGGTCCTTTGTCCAGTGTCTCCACATTGTACATGCCCCCCGCCCCTTAGTCACTGAGAGGCCGTCTTGGTTACCAAGTGGACTGTCCGGGTACCGTGGTGCTTAGGTTCAAGGGACCCTGTTTTAGTTCATAATGGCCCAATGCCATTCACATAACTTTCATTACAGTATATGGTTATAATTGTTTTATTTAATTACTAATTACTGTTATCACTTACAGAGCCTAATTTAAGCATGTAGGTATTCAATATATACGTATAGGAAAAAACATCATATACATGTTATGATATTATCCTTGGTTTTAGCCGTCTTGTGGAGGTCTTGGGCCCTATCTTCCACAGATAAAGGGGACTGCTGTATATACAATGGAATTTTTTTTAGCCTCAAAAAGGAAAGACATTTTGCCACATGCTACAATATGAAGGAACTTTGAGGATATTATGCTAAGCCAGTCAGAAAAGGACAAATGCTACATGATTCCACTGACATGAAGTACTTACAGTCTTCTAATTCATAGGGACAGAAAGTAGAAGGTGGCTGCTGGGCCTGGGGAGTGGGGAGCTGCCAGGGCGGGTTGGGGGAGGGTGGGGAACTGTTGTTTAATAGGTTCAGTGTTTCATTTTCACAAGAAGAAATGAGTTATGGGAACCCATGGTGGGGATGGTTATACAACTGTGTGAATGTGCTTAGTGCCAATGAACTGTACACTTACCAAGAGTACATTTTATATATATTTCACCACAATAAAAAAAAATGTTGCTTTTATTCTCCTCCAACAGCAGAGCCTTTTTTTTTTTTTTTTTTTTTTTTTTTTTTTAGTAAGGAGAGGGGACACCCTGCACTTGATCTTGATTATCAGTAGGTCCAGCCCAGGCCCCAGAGCTGAGGTGCTGGGCTGGGGGCAGAGGAGCCCCACACATCGGGCTCGTTGAGGGCAACTGGTTTAGGCTGGAGTTGAGCAGGCAGGGGATTAGCATTCACTGAGCTTCCACTGTGCACCCCAGCGAAGGGCTCAGCAGGTGCAGGGCTCACAGTTGACACGTTCCTGCCCTCCAGGAATTCACAATCAACTTCTACCCGTGCCTGCCAGTGGCCATTCCCACAGTGGAGACAGCCAGTAGGGTCAAGGGGAAGGGATATTGCTTTGCAATTGTCTGACTGCACTCAGTGCCCTGAGATCTTCCAGACCCCCAGAGGACCTGGCTCCTGAGGCCAGCATAGCCGCTGAGCTCTAACACGGGCACTTCTGTGCCCTGAGCTTGAGCAGCAGTCAGCTGTCCGGTGAGACTGCCACAGCACTGAGGCTGGCAAGAGCCCAGGCCAGGGGGCCAGCTAGGGAAGGGAAACATATCTGGCCCTGTTTCTAGCAGCATCCTGGGGGGAGCTGGGAGGACCACCCCTTGAGCTGACTGAAGGGACTTGTCTTAGCCAACACCTCCTGGGGATCACAGGCCCCCCAAATCAGGCACTCTTCATAGGGACCACCCAAATAATTGGGGGTCCCAAAAAGAGGGTCTCATCTTTCCTCCTGTACATTCCCCCACCCTCAGGCATATGGCAGAAAGGTACCCCACTACAAAAAGTGGTTGGCAGTTTAAACATAAGGTTCCAACACCAAGCAAGTGCTTTTTATTCATTCAACATTTATCAAACCCTTGTTTAATACAGTTGTGCTAATAATTCAGTCTCTGCTCTTAACCTGGACAGAAGACAGAGATCTGTCCAATTTCCAAAAAGTTAAAAGCATCAGTCTCATACAGATACAGAATGATCATGTGTCAAAGATATTATTGAACTCCTTCATTAACAAGAGAACCAACAAGATGATAAAGTTGGTTCAGAGGGCACTTACAGAACTAGAATTTAAAAGAAAAGCACAGCAAAATATATCTTTTTAAGTTAGAGACAAATCTGGGATATGTCCAATAGAACTGGGGTGATCTTTCCTACTGGACAGAAACCATTTGAATCTGTACCAGACTAAAATCCACAGGTTCACAGGTTAACTCCACGGTCTGAGTCCTTCCTTAATACCAGTGCATGACAAAGTTAAACAACGAAACTCTCCTCTAGAGCTGTTCAGTAGATAGATAACATGACCTGAAGGTATAATTTAAAAATTTTCTAGTAGTCTCATTAAAAAGTAAAAATGAACAGGTGAAATTTTATTTTAATAGGCCATTTTAGTTAACTCAGCCTGTCCAAATATTGTCATTTTGACATGTGGCATTCACCACATTTCCAGTGCTCAATAGCCATATGGTAATAGCACCGTTCTAGAGAGTTAAATAGTCTTTGTATGGGTCTGTTCAACAAAACTTCAGTATGGCACTGAAGAAACATCCAGTCATTCCCTTGGCCTTACCTAAATTGCTGATAATTTTTCCTAACACATCTACATAGGTTCTTGTGACCTCCTTGGTAGGGGTTCAGAAGAGATGAGTCCAAGCTAGGGGTCCAAGTAAAAGATTTGTATAAAGTCAGGTAGACACCTAGTACCACAGATGCCCTTGTATGGGTGTATCCGGGGTACAAAATTCCGCTGGTGGGATGGGGTGAGTCAGAAAGACTTCACAAAGGATGAGTAGGCTTTACTCCAGCAAAGGAAGGGTGTGCTTGGGTGTGTGGGGAGGGAGGACAGGGACTGAGGTCTGAGAAACCAGCTAGGACCAGATGGTCAAGGGTCTTGGGAAGCTACCTGGAGGGATCTCACTGTTACCCAACAGGGAACCTTAAAGGGTTTTCTGAAAAGGAGGAGCGTGACCAGACTTGTCTTTTTGGGAGACTTTTCAAGGAGCATTCAGCCCTGTGGCTGGCAAGCCTGCCAGTCTCCTACCGTCTCATCACCCAGTTGTGAATGGGGATGAGGTTTGCGTCTTGGCTGGTAGCTAAAAATATTTTATGGGCATCAAGTTGCTAATGTGATACCCAGACCCAGAGTGAAGAAAACAGGGGGGCCAGGTGGCCTCTGAGGTCAGGATGAAGTAAAGATAACTTTTACGGGTCAGTGGCTTGGTAGCTGATACCCTGGTGGGCTTTGGGACAGGCTGGTACAGGGTAAGAGAACACTTCACAGGCCGTGAATTTGGCTGCTGGTCAAGTGAGGCCAGAAAGAGCACATGTGTGGGCCTTGCTCATGGCATCTTGTGGAGACAAGAGCTGGCCTTGCTTCCTCTGGCCCTTTACATGGGAGCAACCTGGAGCGCTTCAGGGCACTGCCTAAGATGCTGGCCTCTCCCTGACAGTCATAAAGGGCAGGTGAAGCTGGAACAGGCATGCATAGGACAAAGAATTAAGAACTTCTAAATTTCCTGAAAATTTGGTCTCCCATGTTATCACTGTCAGAAAGGAGGAACCTGGCTTGCTTTACTTCTAGTTAGTCCCACCCAACAGGCGCAAACTGCTCTAGGTGGAGAGGAAGGGGAGAGACAGTGTGGGGGAGGACAAACCTCAGGATGGCTCTTCAATCCAGCATCCCTCTGGGTGATCGGGTGGAGACAAAGGGGTCTTCAGTCATCTTCCTCATCATGAAAGGGCCAGTCTGGGAAGGTAGATGACTCTAGGGTCCTATTGCCACTTATATAATCACCATGCTCAGGACTAACCATCCAATCAAAACAGAAAATCTCTGATCCAATCTCCTTGGAGATAAGGCTTCCCCTAGCTGTTTGCCAGGAACTGATCACTGATCGCCAGCTGGGGCTTCCTTTGATCTGATGCAAACTGAGGCCCAGAGCAGCAGAGGGAACTGAGCTGGAGCTTGGGGAAGGGAACCAGGGCCAGCCCCCTGTTGCTCTGCAAAAATGTCAGGTTTGATGAAAGCCACAATCCACTCCACTCTGATGCCAGCTGGGCTCCAAGTCTCAGCGGTGAATTCAGAGACCTTCTGCTCACTCAGCTCTCCCTCTCCTGTCTTCCACCAGATCTAACCCTCCAGTCCCAGCCCCTCCTGGAGAGGCTGTGGAATAACCTGGATTCCTTCTCCCCCTGGTTTAGGGTTCCGCAAATGGCCTCCATCTGCCCAGTGGAGTCCACCTATCAAATCTGGAAAGAGCCTTGGAGTCCCTCCAGGACAGAAGGGAGATAGGAGAGAAGGCAATGAAGCTTTATGAGATGTCAGGTACTGAGTGCAGGTGTGGGGGACTGGCTCTCACCTGGGCCCGTGAGAACCTGCTAAGGTGGCGGGATTATCCCCAACTTTGAAAATAGGGAACTGCAGCTCAGCCAGGTGGAGCATGTGGCGGAAGCTTGCACAGCCAGGGGCAGGGGCACGGCTTAGGGTTCCAGCCCCCTCAGACCTGCTCACCTTCTGTTCCAGGTCAGAGCTGGTCTGAACTCTAGAGAATCCTGTCATGAAGCAAAAGCTCCAAAGTGAGGACTCCTTGGCCCCTGCTGTGTTCGCAGCCCATGATGGGCCAACTTCTGACATCTAAACATTAGTTCATTTGGGGGTGGGGTGGGGGTGGGGGTGGGAATAAAATTATCTGAGAGTCTGACGAAAGGGCTGGACCCTGTCTCTAGAAAACGTACATCATGCACACATCCATAACTTCAGCTTAAATTTTATGGGTTCAAGGGCCCCAAGAGTCAGTGAATTCTCTTTGCAACCTAGGCGCCTATCTGGGGAAAGAGGGAGTGGTGGGAAAGGGGGAGGGACAGAGTGCTAGGGAGCAAAGAAGTGGCGCGGCTGGTGGTCAGGAACAGAGGCGGCCTGGGCACCTGCCAGGGTCAAGTTCGCTGGCATCAAGCACATCATCCAAAGGCAAAGGGAGCCCTGGGGACTGAGAGGGGCAGGACCCCCTCCCCCTCCAGGCCAGTCCTGAGCATTTCGGGAACTGGGTTTTGTTCCAACAAGGGAGGTGGTATCTATTGACACCGCTCAGGTTCCTAAGCCTCCTTTTGGAAAGTGGATTAAGAGCCCTTCCCCTGAAGTCAGCACTGTCCACAGTTAGAAAAAAAACCCTGAGTGGTCTGGGTTTCAAAGTCACCCCAAATGTCCTTCCACCTACCAAGGATGGGGTGGTGTCAGGCTAATCCAGCCACCCGGCCAGCCTGTTAAAAATAATGATTACGTCAAGAATACGTTCTTAGGGGGAAAAAATACAAAACCAAAAAACCCCAGCTAATCTGGGCTGGGCTGGGCTGGCTGGAATGAACGTCTCCGGTTCTGACCTATCTCCACAGTGGAATGATCTATCCCTTCCCTGAATTGCGCCCCGGTTCTGTTCACTCACGTGCTCGCTCAGCAGACACCCAAACAGAGCCTTTGGGGTTCGCCCAGCTGTTCTATTTCCAGCCTGTTTGGTTCATTTTAGGTCCCACTGCCAGGGCTGTTCCCTCCTCCTCCCCTCCCCTCCCCTCCCCAAGTCGCTGTCTTCCCCTTCCCAGGTTTTTTCTCCTCCTGCCTGGCTTCTCCTCCCACACTTCCACTCCTCCTTTCTCCCTGTTCTCCCCTCCCCTCTCCTTCTTTCCCTCCATTCCTCCATTCTCCTCTCCTTCTCTCCTCCTCTTCTTCTCAGATCTCTCTCTCTCTCCCCTCCCTGGTGCTCCCTCTACCTTCCGGC
Source organism: Noctilio leporinus (assembly GCA_004026585.1). Classification (NCBI taxonomy): domain Eukaryota; kingdom Metazoa; phylum Chordata; class Mammalia; order Chiroptera; family Noctilionidae; genus Noctilio; species Noctilio leporinus. The sequence continues at coordinate 52,047 of PVIW01000599.1, forward strand.
CTCCTTGCTGGCCATTCCCAGGGGCTCCCAGGTGTGTGGAGAAGCCCGGGGCAGTGCCTGACCCCAGGCCTGGGAGAAAGAGGGGCAGAAGGTGAGACAGAGGCAGCTCCCAGGGCTTCTCTCTGTCTCCTCTCTGCCTGAGGAAGCAGGTGCACAGGTGTCACTGCTTCTGAGTCACCATGAGGGAATTAACACTGCCAGTGAGTCATGTCACCAGCATTCATGTCCCACGGCCCTGCTTCCAGCTAGACATAGTCACCGTCCTGTCACCCCTATAGTGAGTGGCCCTAGCAAAGCCATCCTGGAAAAGAGCTTCCAGGACTTTCTATTGAAGTCAGGCCCACTGTCGCCTACCCCCTGGCTGTTTCTCTAAGTAGAAATGGGGAAGGACTCGAAGCAGCATTCACCTGCCTGGGTCTAGCTATCTGCTTTACCTCCGCATGCTCCTGCTGGTGAAATCTATAGAAGAGGTGCAATTTTCCCCATTCTGCAGATGGAGGACCATGCTCAGAGAGGTTAAGTCATTTACCCGATGCCACACAGTTCATAAGCAACAAAGCCAGTGGCAGTAACTCAACAAGAGAGGTGCTGAGGACCAGCTCCTACCTGTGGCTGTGTGTCGCCACAGAGCCAGGGGCTGGAGCACAGGTGGGGTCAGAGCAGGGCTGAAAGGGTTCAGGTCAAAATCAGGCTATGAAATGTAAGATCTCTGTCAAGTTCATCTCAGGCCTTGGTTTCCTCATCGGTAAAATGGGAGGGATCACAAAAGCCCTTACCTCCTGGATGTGTTCTGAGGATTAAGCTACACAGAGGGCATAGAATAGCGCCCGGCCGGGCATCAGCATTCCATGTTAGCTACTACTGTTTCCTCGGGTTCCAGCTCTCTAGCTTTTGAGGCCCCATCCACTCACTTTCTCATTTACCCTTCACATTGTCCTTGAATAAGAGCCAGGGAGATTTAATGCCCATTTCACAGATGTGGGACTTCTAGCCCAGCAGTCGTGGGATTGGCTCAGGCTCTGTGGGACTGTCCCTTTCAGCTTCTTTCTCAGGCCACTTCAGCAGCAGGAACTTTGCCCCAGAGGGCAAACCTGAGAACCACATTGGCACTTGGAGAGCTGGGGAGGGCATGAGGCTCATACAAGGATGTCCTCATGAAGACTGAGGAGAAAGAAGATGAAGAAGGAGAACCCATGACATGAACCCCTAGTGTTCCAAGTGGACTCTGGTGCTGGTCCAAAGCCTTTAACACCAGGAAAGAAAGACCCAGTCTGTTAGAGCCTGGAAACTGAGGGGTTTTAGGGTTAGAGTTGCCTGGCACACACTGGCTGGGTGGTAGAGGAAGAGGCCCAGCAGCCTGGAGATTGTTTTGAACAAGTTATGAGACCCAGACATGGGCTAGAATGACAGGTATGAATGACAAAAGTCAGCAGCAAGCAGCTAACTCATTCATCCCTCCATTTATTCATTCCTTGTTGAGGTCCCGAACACTGAACAGGGGCTGAAGATAGAAGTGTTAATACATCAAGAATCTATAAATGAGAAAACAAACAACACACTATCACTGTGATGAGTATAATGGAGGGGTATGCAAGATGCTATCAGAGCTTAAAGAAAGAGTCCAGGAAGGCTTTTCAGAAGAGGTGACGGTTAGGTGGGCCTTGAGGGATGAATAAGAGTTTGCCAGGCAAAGACCTCAATACTAGAATGTCAAAAGGGAACAGAAAGGAGAGGATCATCTGTTTGGAGGCAACTCCTATTGTACATAGTTTCTGATTTCCCTTTCACTCTCCATCTTCTTTTTTGTTAATGAGGGCCAAGCCAGAACTCTTTGTATGGTTCTGTAATTTGACTCACACAAGGAAGTTCCTCCTTTCTTACTCCTCTGAACAAATATGTATCTACTCTGTTTGGAACTCTCTGGTGCTAGGATGTCCCGTAAAAGAGAATAAAGCTCTCATTCCATACGTTGAGAGGTCTAGTGATCCCATGTCCTAGGAAATAAAATACACATGGGCCCTCATTTATACTAGAGTGCGGTTGACTAATACAAAATACTTTGTTATGCATGGATTAGAAAATGAAGAGAGAGTGAAGAGAAAAGAAAAACCCTGGAAATGTGTGTGTGCGTTAAAGGGTCAGTAAGATGGTGGCAGTTGGTGAGAGCCCCTGGCAAAGGGAGGGAAAATCCCAGGAGGAGAGATGAAGAGGACAGGAGACCAATTTTCCAGTCCTGTCCAGGGAAGCTCAGCTTATCATAACCTAGCACGCTGAGGCCTAGAGGGAGAGTGGTACCTCCGGAACCTTCCTGCCTACCCTCTATGCTCAGCATTCCACCCCTAGGCTCCAAGGAGCTGGCTGCCACCTGTAGTGGGGTCGTCAGAGAGCTGAGTTCCCTAATCAGTCTGCCAGGAACAGTGTTGGCCCTCAGGGGAGGAGGCGGTCCTGAGGCACAAAGCTGGGTGCAAATGGAATGTCAGGAAGGAGGCTGGTTCCTACTCCTCTTCCCTTGGTCCTGCTGTCACCTGGCACACTGAGCGGATGTCACAGGCTGGCCACCAGGCTATCATTCGGCAGCCTAAAAGGGTTTAAAAATCCCAGGCCAGCCTCTCCAGGGTAGCGTTAGTGGCAATGGCACAATTCTGCTCTCTATAGCAACTTGGGAGAGCCACCACCCCCGGGAGTGCCACCATGGCTACAGATGCCAGTCCTGGGGCAGCACCTCTAGGCTGTGGAGACCGCTGGGCTCAGCCCTGGTCTTCCCAAGGGCACCTGACCCGGCCCAGGCTGTGAGGACGGGGCTGAGGGTTTTTGTGTGGTTCCCTTTGTCTGCTCTGAACATTGGATCACTGAGGTTGCATTTGAAGTCATTGTCCATAGACGTGGGGCCTAAGTGGAGCTGTGCCCTGGGCTAAGGAATTTCAGCTCTGGTCCCCACAGAGGCAGTCGTGTGCCAGGGCTCAGGGTGCCCTGAGGAGCCCCACTGCCCCACCCGGGGGCCTGAGCAGGAGCAGGAGTCTCTGAGTTTGGGAAGGACGGCACAGGGGGCGGGGTGGGGGGTGGCAGGACGGGTTTGAGGGCCATGCTGGGCCAGGCAAGCCCTGGCTGGAGGCTTTCCTTCCCCCTGTGCCACACCTCAACCTCACTTCCCTCCATCCTTCCGTTCATCTTTCCATCACCTCCTTCATTGCCCCTCCCTCTTCTTCCCCTTCCATCCCTTTCTTCATTCCCCGGGATGTTCCCCTGAGCAGCTGGGCTCCAGGGGGAGCCAGGATGAATCAGCTCCCTGGGGAGTCACTGTGGGGGAGGGGGAACCTCACAAGAACCTAAACCACCAGGTACAAAGGCAGAGAAAGGAAGAACTATGGGAACTCTCCTCCCCCTCTTTCCAACCCTCGTTTTCCTGACAGTATGCAGGAAATGTATAAATGCATAATGTGAAGAGGAATGCTTTCCGTCGTCCCCTGTGGCTCTCGGGAATGCCCTAGAAGTGAGGTGCGAAAGCCAGCTGGAGCAGGAGCTGGTGAGGGAGCCGAGAGGGAGTTCGGCAGGGCCACCGCCGCCCGGCTATTCACTCCTAGATGGGTCCAGGTTCTCAGAGGGAGGCAGGCGATAAGCACACACGCCCCAGGAGGGGTTTAAGTACCTTGGAGGAAGTGAGCCAGCCGCAGTGACAAAAACACAGTGGGGCAAAGGAGCAGCCTCACCAAGGAAGTGACATTGAAAGCCAGACTCAAAGGGTGAGAATTGAGTCCCATAACGGAGTCAGGGGGAGCTGGCCTGCATGAAGGATTATTAGCACAGATAAAACTAGTAATAATGGATAAACTACTAACGGTGGAACAGATGGTGAAAAAAAGCTCAAAAGAGTGGGGGGCTGAGTAGGGGGGGCACAGGAATGCTTTGCAGGGGCAGGAAGGGCCCCATGAACCTGCTGGGATTTTATTCGAAATGCAGTGGGAATCAGCCACGGAGGGTTTGGGCAGGGTGACAGGATCCATTTTAGGAAGCTGTCTCCCAGACTGCGGTGGAGACTGGGTGATTGATGTAAGGGCAGGTGGGACCCAGGGCGGCCAGGTGAGAGGTCACGGCAGAGCCCCACTGCCCTGCCGGAGAGAGAGGACAGTGGGTGAAGGTTGTGTGAATATATTTCAGAGCTAGGAGAGACAGAGCTTGTTAATGGGCTAGAATGTGGAAGGAAGATACTATGGGTTTGTTTGTGTTTTTTTTTTTTTAATTAACTGATCTTGCGGTGTATCTGTCCCATTAGACTGTAAGCTCCGTGAGGGCAGAGATCCTGTTGGTCTTGTTCATCTTGTCAACCCAGGACACAGTACAGGCATTTAATAAAGACCTAGCGCATGGTGAGTGAATTAATGCATGAGAGGGAAGGCTTAATGATGACACCTCAGTTTCTGGCTCAGCCTTGGGGAGGATGCAGGGAGCACATGAGAGGGGAGGACCAGAGGCAGAGGGAGGTGGAGGAGGTGCCAGCAAGGGACCAGGCAGGCAGCGTGAGTGGGCATGGAGAATGGGAAGGGGGAGGGGGAGTGGCTGTCTGAGTCACTGTAACCCCCACCCCGGCCCCAGCATGGAGAGCAGGAACCAGAATAGAGAGGAGGCCCAATATGTGTCTATTGAATGAATGAATGAATGGAGTTGGGAGGAGAGTTCTGGGCTAGAACTGCACATGTGGCTGTCACCCCATGTTTAAGGCTGTGGGAGTAAATGAGGTCACCCCGGAAAGAGAAAGGAAAGGAACCCTGCTGGCCACCATGGCCCCAAGCTAGGTATTGTTGACTTTAGGAAACCTGCAATTATGGAGTAGTCCTTGAAGCAGGCACATACAGTAGAAGGTGCGGGCTGGTTCCCCTGCCCGACAAGGAAAGGAAGAGCTGCTAGCACCACCACAGAAGGCCTCTGACCCCCTGACCCCCTGACCTGGCGCCCCAGGTCCTCTCCTGGCTCCCTCTCCTCAGAGTACGATGCCCAACAGAGGCTGCCCAGCTGGGAGCAGGTGCTAGAGTCTCCCGCAGCCCTTGTTGGCCTCTGGAGCAACACGTGCTGTCTGGGCCCAGGTGTGGCTACCACAAGCCCAGGTGACTCAGCCAGCTCATGTGCCACCTGCTGTGTGGGTACCTAAGTGTGCACACACAGTGGCCTGGAGCTGGGACAGGAAGGCGGGCGCTCACTGGGATAAGGCTAAAGGGGAAGGCGTGCTGGGTACATGTTGTCCATCCAGGCTCAGAGTATCCAAGTCCCTCAGGACTAGATGCACCACCAGCGCCGGCCTCCGCCCTGGCGTACACCGGGGCTGGCTGGGAAGAGGCTGGCCAGGAGTCTAGCAGGGAATTTCACCTAGAGTTTAGGATTGAGGAGAAAATCATCCTAGGAAAGACCTAATTGGAGTCCTGTTCTGGGCCTGTTCCTACCACTAACCAGCTGGGCAGCCCTTAGTTGGTCAGAACACCTTAGAATTGGAAGACGTCTTCTAACTCCACCTTCCACGCTGAGCAGAAATTCTTCCCACAAACCCGGGGCACAGGACCATCCAACAACTCTCCAAACTGCCAGGGGTGGAACCTCTCTGTCCAATGGGCGGCCTGTTCCTATTCGGTAGTTTTGTTAGAAAGCATCTCCTTTTCAAAAGGCCTGCAAGGAGCCAACAGATGTCAACAGTGTCCCCTCTGGGGAGGAGAGTGGGGTTGAGGGATCATGGCAGGAACAGCCCTGTTCATTTGGTATGAGATGCTTTTGATGCTACCATGTGTTAAATTTGCAACGGCAAGGAAAACAAAAACTAAGGTTCTTCATTGGGACCCAGTGTGCTTTCCTGACATTTCCACCTCCCGGGCCCAGGTCTGCTGCCTGGGACCAGTGAGTAATTTAAACCCACTTCCCCTTGGATGCCCTTCAAGTACCTGGAGGTTGGATCAGATTTCCACTGAGCCTTCTAACTTGGTTTCCAGGCAGGTCCCCTCCACTATCCCCTTCAGGGACAATAAAAGTCAGGGGGCTGCAGAAGGGAGAAACCAATCGCTCCCCGAGTTGGGTGTAATATCCTGCTAATTAATTAAAGAAGTGCAGAAGACATCCTTCTCGATTTTGTATGTGTGTGTGCACGCGAGAGCAACAGCAGGGCATGATAGGATCGCTCACTTCCTCAAGCTTTGGTTTCTTATCTATAAAGTGGGAAAACAATACCTTTGCTATGAGAATCAACTGATAGTAAGAACATAAAAGCCTTAAAAAGCACACATCCCTACCCTAGGGGTTCTGACTTAGCTGCCCTCTGTTCAGATAGCAGCCAAACTTTGGGCCCCAAGAGCCAGACTCCTTGGGTTCAATCCCAGCTCTGCCACCTATCAGCTGTGTGACCTTGAAGAAGCAACCCAACCGTTGCTGTGGTGTTTTCTCCTTTGTGAAACAAGGATGACGACACCACCAACCTTGGAATGCATTTTTAGAGGGGCCCAGTGTGCAGGAAATGTCAGCTGTCTGGTATCATTACCCTGAGTCTTAGGTCCTTCCACCTGGAGATGAGGGTGTCACCAAAATCGGGCTAAGTCATGACACCTATTCAAAAAGTGAGACCATCCCACTAAACTGGTCTTCCTTTATTGGGGTGAGTTGTTTCACTCCCCCCACCCTTTATTTGTAAGCAATGATGAGGTAGGCACTGTGTTCAGGAATTGACAAATCCTGCCTCACTGAGCTCTCCCAGAGGCTCCAGGACATGGACTGCATCATTGCTCCCATTTTACAGATGAGGAAATAGAGGGTCATACAGCTTCGGCCATTTGCCCAAGGCCACAACTAGGGAGTGACGGAGCCAGGACTCGAACCCGAGTCTCTCTGACCACCAAGGCCAGTCTCAATCACCAGGGTCCAGACCTTTTAACCAGCCCCCTAGCTTGGGCCCCCCTCCAGCAACTGGGACCAGAGGGAGCCAAGCTAGGTCCTCCTGGACAGAACTGCCCGCTGTTTCTGGAAGTGGGGAGGAGAGGCACTCTCCTGCTCCTCACTGCACCTGGCCCCTCTCCCCTTCAGGGGTCTGATGGTGTCCCGGGGACCCCAGCTGCATCTCCTTGGGACCCCTCAGGACCACCCTGGCACCTGGCACCCTAGGGCTGCTTTTTTGCTGGGTTCTCAATCCCTGATCATGAAATGGTTCCACATGATCTACAAACAAACAAAATAGAAAAAGAAAAAAAAAAAACAAACACACACATCCATTTTGGACGCGGGCCCTGATGCGTAATATCATTATGGAACCAACCCAGTATCCCACCCCATTATCGCCCAGCCTTGGGAGCCTGGCTGCAAATGGCTTTCTCTTGTCTAGGGTGAAGTGAGGGGGTGAAAGCCCAACTTGCCCTCCACTGCCAGAGGAGAGATTTTATCTTTAATTGACGACTGGCCGCCTGCCATCCCTTGCCTCTGTGCGCCCAGGCTCAGCCCGATTTCCCCATATGCTTCAGGAATAGGCTTCCCCTTGCATCTCCCCTCCCCCCTGCCCTGCCGTCACCTGGCTGCCCAGTGTGCTCCTGTCCTCTCTTGGTGTGGCTGGACATGGAGATGGCAGAAACCTGGGGACAAAACCCTGAGAGCTCCAGGAAAAGCAGGAACTAATACCTTCCCGAGTCTACTGCATGTCATTTAGAGATCAAAGGACCCTCTAACATTATTCCCATTCTGTGGACAGGGAAACAGGTTCCTTGAGTTGTCCTAAGTGGCTCACATCATAAGTAGCAGGACAAGACCTGAACCTGAGGCCCTTATGACGCTACTGTACCTGGAGCAGGAGTGAGAAACAGGGCAAGAGGAAGAATAGACAGGCACCCAGGTGCGGCTACAGAACTCACAGGGCCCTCCTTCAGGAATCAGAAGCCAGTTGAAGAGGGCAGTAGCTGAGATGACAAGCCTGGGGCTCTAGTGAGCAACTGCCCAGGTGCCACACCTGGGAAACCAGCCCTGAGTGTGCCCCTCTGAGTGGGACACTGAGAGACCATGTCTGATGGTCCTGTCCCTGTACCCTACCTACCCTTCCCTCTCTGGGCCCTGGAGGTGTTCTTTCCCCAGCCCTAAGTGGTCCCAGTTGGGCCACCAGTCCCTTGTCGGCCTCGCTCCATCAGCCATCCAGGCATCTCAACGGCTCTGGGATCCCCAGGGCCCCGGCCCACATAGAAACAGCACCGTTTCAGGAGGAGGGGAGGCCCCCCGCGTGGAGGAGCAGTGATCCAGTGGATTCCCCTCAACAAGCAGCAGCAGGCTTTTCTTCCATGTGATGGTGGGGGACCCAAAGGCAGCAGTGAGATCAGCCCACTGCTGCAGACAGGGCCCCTGCTTCGTGTGCGACCTTGGGCAGTTCACCTTTCCTCTCCCAGCATCAGGGTCCAGCACTGATTCTCGATGGTGACAGGATTAGCATGGGAGGGTGTGGCCCATCTTGGGCTGGGATGGAAGCCCCGGGAGATCCCCACAGACCCAAAGCGGAAAGGAGAGGCGAAGGCGATCACTGGAACAGCAGGAGCAGCAGGGTGGAAGCTCCAGGTGTTTTTATTGAGAGTTGAGCACAGCGTGACAGTCGAAGGCATGCAGACAGGGCGACGGGGCAGCAGGGCGCCCAGCCGAGGCTTGCCTCAGACACACAAGAGGGGACAGCTGTAGAAAAGGACAACACCAGGGAGGGGCAGGGCAGGCCGGGAGTGGGACAGGGGGGCGGGAGGGCCGAGTGAGGGGCAGAGGCCAAGGTCGAAGGGGTCACCTGGCCTCTGCTATTGCACGCTTCCTCTGGCCACCGGCCAGGAAGTACAGTATTGCAACTGGTCTCCGCTCGCCCAAGGCTTCCCCTTCTCAGACCCCTGAGCCTGGTGGGCAGACGCACCCTTTCCCTGCCCGTCTGCCCAGCAGCATCTTTAAGAACACATGGACGAGGGTGACAGAAAAATCAAAGACAAAATGCCCCCTCAGGCAAGGACACAGGTAAGGGGGATGGGAGAAGCTGCAGAGAAGCCCCCGGAAGTCCCCCCACAACTGGGGCGTGGGGTGGGAGGTAGAACCCCAATCTGGGGTGGGGTGGGGCTGGTGGAGCAGTGACCCTGGGGGGCAACCTGGCCTTCCACAGGCCACCAGCCCACAGGGGACACACCCCCAACGGAGTCTAGCCTGGGACCACCTAGCTGGACTGGCAGTTCCCAGGCCCACTTTTCCTGGGACATTCCACACACACACATACAGCAGCAACAAGGAGTCAGTGAAGGGAAGAGAACGGGGGTCTGGGGGAGGGCCAAGGGCTTGGGGAGACAGCCTAACAAAGACAGACCACCAATAGCACGTGCACTACACACAAGAGTATAGTATGTATGAATATAGATACTATATGTGCATATATATCTCTTCAATGTACAACAGAACAAAACGTCAGACCCGGATGGCTCCGGGCCCCGAGGGTCACACAGGAGGTTTTCCACCAGTCTTGTGCAAACAAGGTTATCTGAGTCTTCCCCAGTGAAAGATTCTTGCCTGGGTTCCAGAGTTTCCCTATGCCTCTGGCTTTCTGTCTGTCTGCCTGTCTTTCTCACGCTGGTGCCGCTTTACGAGAGGGTGAGGACTTCAGCCTGGGCATAGTTGGACGAGAGGGCGTCTTGGCAGGTCTCTGTGTTTAAAGAGCACAGGTGTGAGACACTGGGACGCACACTTTCGGCTCAACATTGCCTTCTGCGGGTGGAGGGCAAGGAGCTCAGCAAAAGGAATGGAGACACAAAGAATGAGATGTTAGAAGGAAGGCAGTTGCAACCCACAGGCTGTGGGCCGGCGAGCGGGCCAGGAACAGAGCTGGATAGCACGGGGACCCAGGGTTACGAGGCCAGGAAGAGCAGGGATGGGTCAGGGTATGGGGTGAGCCCCTTCATCACCCCTCTGCCCACCCAGCTCTGGGTTAAACTGACTCCCAGGTGGGGTCAGCTCATCTCCATACCTGTTCAGGTACTGAACTCCAGGAACCACTAGCCCAGGTCTTCAAAGCTCCCACACAGTGGAGGGAGGGACCCCAGCTCTGCAGCCTGGCATGAGGCCGTGGGGGAACTTCCTGCTTGGCTTGCCATCATCCAGGCCGCTGCCTGCCCAGCATGGGCTCCCCCCACACGGCTCCATCTGCCACCACCACCTGGGTCCCTCCCATCTTTCCATAGGGCTGCCATGGCCTGCCCAGCCCCCCTTCCTCAATCTGGCAGGAACACAGACCTAATGGCTGGAGGGTGGATGCGGACAGGGAGGGTCAGGGAACAGGAGTGTGCCCAACTCAGGAGAGAAGGCCAGAAGGCAAGGCCCTCCGTGAGCGCTCCGGCACTCCACCTCAGCCTTCGATGTCAGTGGCCTGGCCTTCCCTTCCCCTGCTTCCCGGCACACACCTTCCCCTCTGGTTCCAGCTCCCAGCCAACCCTCTCAGAAGCCCTAGGGGCTGAGAAGTGGCCTCTCGGGTCACTGGTAGCCCTGGTACCAACAGGAAGGTAAGGTTAACAACTCCTACCAGGCTGCGTCCCTGCTCTTTGAGGAGGGGCTGAGCCCCAGCTATAGACAACAGGCCCAGGTCAAGATCCAAGGTGAAGTAAACTGTGCTTTCAGATTGTGGGGGAAGGGAGAGCTTTCACAGAGGGAGGTGCAAGGCCTGGGCAAGCCTAAGGCCCTGCAAGCAGCCACCTCCCCAGGAAGAGCCCAGGGTAAGCTCCAGAATCTTCCTCAGGGCCCTGGGAAGCAGAGGGGCAGACAACCTGCTCAGCACTCCTATTAGCTTGGTCCTGGTCCAGGGGACCATGGGGGACGTGCTGGAGCCCCTCTTCCAAGGCTCTGGGGGCTCCAGCCCGGCCCTCCTGCATCATGTTGCCCAGGGACATCTATGCCCAACATAGGGGAGCCATGAGCCTACCCGTCCCTGTGGGAGGGAAGCAGGCGGTGGGTGCTGTGGAAACTTGGGCTCCTGACAATCAGGGCTGCCACAGAAATAGCCACCTCAGCTCCCTGGAGCAGAGATGCAAGTCAGAGGAGAAAATAGCTGCGGTGCCCGCACTGGACTGGACACCTCGCTCATCAGAGCCAGGACCCTGGTGCCAGGGAGCCCTCGGGGACGGGGACTGAAGCTGTCCACACCGAAGGAGCAGCTGGGCCCTCGCACCCTGCAGCAGGCAGGGGAGAAGGCTCCTGGCCCCCATCCTGACCCACAGGGCTTTCCTGTCCCTTAAAGGGACCTATTCCTTCTTAATGCTGGTTGCATGGATACCCCTGTATCTTCTCACATCTTAACGGAACACTTCATTCTGAGAGATAGTGGGAGACAGGCCCCTGAGATGGCAGCAGGGCTGGGCTCCTGCCCGCCTGGAATAAACCTTTCTGGGAGGCACATTCTGGGTCTGCCCAGGCTGAAGGAGACACTGACACAGGGATGCTCCCAGCACTGCATGAGATAGATGGCCTGACCTCTCCGGGAGGCTCCCGATTTCCCAGCATCCTCTCCAATACTGTCCTGCCACACCTATCTTTGCCCACCCTGGAAACAGCAGCTATGGCCTCTCCTTAGTCATTCCCTCGACAAAGTTGCATAATCTGACTCTAAAAATGTCCAGGCGCACGGCTTGGCTGTCAGGTCTCGTTCCCATCAGATGGAACAGGAAATGCCTGGGCTGCGGCGCCCCTCGGTCCGGTCCCAGTCCTGGGGCTGCTGCAGAGGGCCAGCCTGGAAGGCCCGGCTCTGGGCACTGCTGTGGGAGAAGCACTTGCCCCTCCCTGGGAGTGGCAGGCTGTCTGTGCGGGAGAGGTGGGGGCAGGATGGCTGTCCCCACACTACCCCTCAGCGGCCCCTGCCCAGGGTGCACCCCTGCTTACACAGTGACTCACAAATCTGTTGTGCTCCTGGGCTCGTTAGGTAAATGAATACACTTAATTATAGAAATTAGATGAGTCTCTGGTTCTGGCAGCAATACAGAGCGCAGAGGCTGGGTGGGAGCGGCAGGCAACTCAGAGGCTGGGCAGGGAACGTGAGGCAGCGGAGAGGGAAGAAAAAACTATTGTGGAAGCAGAGGAAAAAGCAGCATGGTGAGAGGTGGCGAGACTTGGAGCTGGTGGGCGACTGGGCTCCACCACCGGTGGCCAATCCAGGGGCTCAGATTGTAGGGACCCTGCCTGCACCCCAGGCCAAAGCTAGAGACCAGCAGACGTCTTCTCCAGGGGTGGCATTGTTCCCCTTGGAAGAAAAGGCCCCTGACACCAGCAGAGACACCCCATGGAACAGCCTTATTACTTGCTGGTCTGGGTATGGGATGGACAGACAGACAGACAGAGACATTCAGTTGCAGGCCATTTGATTACTGGTTGAAGGCCACAAGGAATGAAAATGTATTTCCTGTGATTAAGCAGGGACCATGTAGGGGAGGCAGAGCTCAAAGACACTGGTTCTAGGGGGTCCCAGCCCCTCCAGCTCAGGATAGGGGGCCCTGAGAATAATCTCCCCCTACTCTCAGGCCCTAGGCCTGAGCATCTTGGGGAGCTGGGCGCTGTGGAGGAGAGGCTCAGGGGCCTACATTCTCTTGCCTCCCGCCTCAGGCCCTAGGGGGAATGGGAGCTGGCAGACGTGGGTGTGCCTGCCTGTGCAAGAAGGCCCAGGCACAGCTATGAGGCCGAGTGCCTGGGTGGTGGGCTGGTGAGGGGGTGGGGGGGGAGGGAGAACAGGATCTTTCTCGGAGGGAAGGGTGAGCTGTATCCCGATGCCAGTGGAGACAGCCCCAGACTGGTTCCAGCCACTCCTGCTATGTTGCTTAGACTCCTGGACTTTTCGCAGCCTTGGTGAAGAAAAGGCACAGGGGTCAGAGGGCGCGTGCCTCACCTGAGCAGCTCCAGGGCGTAGGTGCTCCAGGGGGCTGGCCTACCTGGGAAAGGCTCCCTGACTTTCTCTGATCTCCGGGTCACCTGGGCTCCAGGGCCACACACCCAGCCAACCTTTGCTCTGTTGTGTCCCCAGCTAAGTTCCCCTCCAGCTGCATGAAGACTCCAGCACCCTTCTTTCTCAAACCTAAGAAGCCCTAGTGAGCGCACCTGCCACCTTTTCCCGGGTAGGTCTCCCTCTGATGCATGCGCAGCTACCGGCACACAGGGGGGGTGCGCGCAGTGGCTGGAGGAGGCCTGTGCCTACCCACTCGTGGTCCTAAATGAAGCCTGAGCACAGAGAAGTGAGCACAGCACAGTCTGGCACCGGAAAAGTTGCCGAGCGCGCGGCGCTGCACGGCCCGTTTCCCGGCAACCCACCTGTTCCCTCTCGGAGGTCACTCTAATTGGCTGAGCTACGTGGCTGTTGCCAAGAAGCAGTGTGGAGGCATCTTGAAAATAGAGCAGCGATCATGAGCACCCAGAGAGATATGGTGGTGGGACGCAGTCGCTATGCACGCCCACGTGCGACCTTTTCCTAGGGGTCACCTGGTCTTCATACCTCACAGTCCCTCTCAAAGTGTACCCTCTGGCCTCTTCCACTGCGTTACTTCCACTGAGCCCCTCACAACGCTGGGATGAAGGCAGGGCTGCTCGAGCCCTGCATGAGGGTGGGATCCCCCTCCTCATATTCTGGGCTTGTCACTACGTGTGCTCCAGCCAGAGCAGGGTCCGGATCTGATAGGACACAGTGGGGCCACTGCGTGTTTAGAGTGTCGAGCAGGAGAGAGAGAGACACTTCCAGGGCCAGAGGATTGGGGCACACAGAGGCCAGGGATGACCAGAGGGGCCAAGGAGGGGCTGCAATGTGGTCTGAGCACAGCCACCTGCTGCCATTTAGCTGGACCTCTGGCCATCTTCTTCCAGCTGCATGATCACAGCTCCTGCTTCTGACACCCAACAGGACCTGCGCTAACATACACCCCTCTGGGCCTGGCTAGGGCCAGGGCAGTTTGGGGATCCTATGGGAACAGTAGCACTGAGAGGATCAGGGACAGGGCCTGGGAAGGTGGCTCTGGAGGCTCAGGGGCTGGGCAGGCCGGGGGACACCCTTGGGGGGAGATTAAGACAGCAATTGGCTATTTCTGCAATAGCCACTGCCCCTGCCTTCTTCAACCCAGACTTGTCTGGTGTTTGGGGACAGTGGGAAGTGGCAGGGGGATTGGGCTGATGGAGGGCTCATTAAGAAGTGGCCCAAGCATCAGGGCAAGGCTTTGTTTTGGGGGAGTCAGGATTGGTCCTGAAGAGCCAGACAGCATGTTTCGGGAGGTTAGGTTGTAAGACAGGGCAAGAAAGTGATCAGGGACTGGGCAGAAGGAGCATGTGGTCCTGAGGCCCCTGGTCCCCAGCCACTCCTGGCCCTCAGCCATCCTCAATCATTCCTGCACCCCGCTGCAGTCCAGGAACCCTAGCTCTAGCACCCAGGCCTGTGCAGCTCTGGGGTCTACTAATGGCATTGCAGCCTCCTGGGGCAGGAGGCCATGGGCTCCCCGCTGCACTCCCCAAGTTCTTCAGAACATACCTCAGGGGGGACCCACTCTCCCTGCCCACCCCACCCCTGGTTACCCTCTGGCTCTATTTAAGTCACATTCCAGGGGCTTGCAGAGCTGGGCCAGCCCTTCCTGGGCTCTAGACCCCTCCAGGACAGGATGGAGGAGGTGGGCCTGAGTGTTGTGGGGATGACTGAGTTGGGGAAATCATAGCTGTGTTTAAGGAAGGCTCAAGGGAAGGCAGGCCGTGACCCTGGGAAGCCAGGCCTCAAGGTCTAAGCAGAAACCAGAGGAGGAGAAGGTAACACAATGCAGGGGTGGGGCAGGGGCCCCTGATCCCTTGTCCCCTCCTGGTCTTTCCTGTGGGCACCCAGGGGTGGGTTGTGGGCACCTTCTGAGAATGCTGCAGGCCTTTCTACAGAACTCAGGTATTGGGAGATCAGGGTACCCATTGTAAAAGTAGGGGTGCATCCAAGGCAGAGGAGGTGGTGGCCACAGCCCCAGGGGAGGAGGGGACCTCAAGCTTCGTGGGGGATATGGAGGAGACTCCACCTGCCCTGCCTGGGGAGCCGTACCTTTCCGGACACCACCGTCAGCACAAGCATAGTCCCCAGCGCTGAGCAGGAAGCAGGCAGCTGCCTTCTTATTTCTGTCTCGAGTGCCGGAGCGTCGCAGGGCCCGGCGCTCCTCGGGGCTAGGGGCGGAGGCCAGGGGCTGGGTGAGGCCAGCTCCCTCCTCATCGGACAGCACTGCGTTGGCATCGCCGTTCTGCTTTGAATCTAAGGAGCCAGAGAGAAAGGCCACAAGGTGAGGGCTGCTGACCTTCCTCAAGGGGTCACTTGGAGTCACTTAGATTCCAGACTAGGGGGTAGGCCTGGTTCTGGGGGCAGGGGGCAGGATGCTGGCTTCCTTCTCAGTCTTGGCAGAGCATCTTTCCTGGGAGACCCTAAGCAGGGACTCCCCAAGTCTGCTGCAGCTGCGCTCTGAGACACTTGCTGAGCCTGGCTCGTTGGGGTGGCAGGTGGCACTGCCAAGGTTATACCAATAGAGCGGCTCCTGTAGCTTCTACCCAGACCCCCTGAAGGCGTTTACCCTTGCTCACCAGGCATCCAAGCTGAAGAGCTCTCTGCACTTGGGGCTCACCTGCGTCTGGGGGACACTGGGGTAGAAGAGGCTCCAGTTCAGCTCCCACTGCTGTGGGCTCTTTGCCCCAGGGTCCTGCTTCCTCAGGCAGCAGCCCAGGCGAAGCTGAGCCCTTACACCTGGAGGAGGGGCACTGCTTGGTCTGAAGGCAGCCGCCCAGCATTGGCGGAAATGCCCTCACTGTGGCCATGCAGTGAGGGCCTGGCTAAGGCGTGGCTGGCAGCCACAGGTTAGTGTGTGCTGAGCAGCCAGCCCTTGGACTTGCCCACTGTGATGCTAGGTTTCCATCTGAGCCCCGAATAGGCCTCAGGGTGCAGCTGAAGGTCCCTGGGGCGCTGGCTGGGAGATTTGTTCAGGCACAGGGACTGGCCTGGAGCTGCTACCTTAGTGTTCTGGCCCACGCCCAGCCCCCCGATTCCTAGCACCCAATGCCCCCTGTACTAGGAACCCCAACTTCCCTTAGCTCATCAGCTTTCCCCTCTCTGACCTAACTCCACCTTACTGAGGGTTAAGCCAACCTCCTTCCCCTCTTCTGACTTAGGCAGAGGTGAGTTTCCTGGGTGGCCTTTCCCATCCTGAAGAACAGGGTTTAGACGCGCAGGCCCACCCTGTCCAGGACACGGGCACCAGTTGCTGCAGCCTTTCCCAGTACTGTCTGGACCACTGCCTCCAGGGTCCCTTCTGTCGCACCCTGAGCCCAGGATGCAATCCGGTTAGTGCTACCCAGAAGGCAGCCTCCTACTGCTATTATGTTATCACATTTATTAAGTCTAGAGACAGCAGGCCCAAACGCTTGGAGAGCAATGATTCATGGGTTGATGCACCTTGGAAGAACAGCTGCGCCACTCTCCAACTAATAATGACAGCGCCTGACGTTTGTAAAGTGGTTTTAACGTCTCAAAGGACTTTCGTTTCTGTCATTTAGTTGGTCTCATCAGAGTCCTGCAGGGAGGGTATTAATATCATTCCCTTTTCACAGGTGAGCAATCTATGTCCAGAGAGGGTGAGTGACTGCCCTCAGGGCACACAGCAGAGTGGGCAAGATGAGACTAGAAATCTAGGCTTCTAACTTACAGCCCCATGTACAGCCCACCACAGCCTAAGTTCAGTGGGACACTCACGCCACAGACCCTGAAGTTCAGGAAGCTATCAGAGAACCAAGGGACAGAAAAATATGCCTTCAGTCCTTTGCCTTCCTAAAGGCACAGGTTACTCGCAGGGAAGCCCAGAGCAGTCAAGTACAATTCCAAACCCCAAGAGCTGAGGGTCCCCTGGGGACTCCCTGGGCCACTGCGGGGGTGGTGGTCTTCCTTCCTAACCTCCGATCTCACCTGCCCGTTTCCTTTCGACCATACCCTCTTCCTGGGCCGGGGGACTGGTATCACTATAGGTGCTGTCCCGGGGTGAGGTCTCCTCGGACTTGCAGTAAATGGGCGACTCGAGCTGGGGCGGCCGTGGCACATGCTTCTTTCGCTTCTTGGGCAGCTTCTGCTTGGCCATGGCCAGGGAGTAGTACATGCCGAAGTTGTTGACAATGACCGGCACCGGCATGGCGATGGTGAGCACCCCAGCCAGCGCACACAGCGCTCCCACCAGCATGCCTGACCACGTCTTGGGGCACATATCCCCATAGCCCAGCGTTGTCATGGTGACCACGGCCCACCAGAAGCCAATGGGGATATTCTTGAAGTCGGTGTGGTCGTTGCCCCGCGGGTCGGAGGGCCTGGCGCCGATGCGCTCGGCGTAGTAGATCATCGTGGCGAAGATGAGCACACCCAGCGCCAGGAAGATGATGAGCAGCAGGAACTCGTTGGTGCTGGCCCGCAGCGTGTGGCCCAGCACGCGCAGCCCCACGAAGTGGCGCGTGAGCTTGAAGATTCTCAGGATGCGCACAAAGCGCACGACCCGCAGGAAGCCCAGCACATCTCGGGCCGCCTTGGACGACAGGCCGCTCAGCCCGACCTCCAGGTAGAAGGGCAGGATGGCCACGAAGTCGATGATGTTCAGCAGGTTCTTAACGAAGTCCAGCGTGTCCGGGCAGCACACAATGCGCACCAGGAACTCCAGTGTGAACCACAGCACACACACGCCCTCAATGTAGGTCAGGATGGGCTCTGTCTCCACCTCCCGCCGGAAGTGCACGCTCGTGGTGTTCCCCACTCGGTGGATCTCCGTCACATTGCGGTCAATGTTGAAGGCCTCGTGGGTCTCCAGGCAGAAGGTGGTGATGGAGACCAGGATGAAGAAGAGAGAGGCAAAGGCCACCGCCTGCGGGTGGGGTGGAGAGTGGGAGCAACTGTCAGACAGGGGTGGGTGGGCCTAGTACCTCTGCTTATAGAGGGTGGGGACAAAGGGTCACCAGGCAATCCATTAGATAGAGATGGTGGGAGGTGGGATTAAAGTGTAGAGTCAGCAGCTAGAGTTCCTTCCTCACAGGGTCTTTATCCATCTCCTTATTTCCCACTCATTGTCGCAGTGCCTAGAAGTTCAAGGCTGCTCTTGGCTGGAAGCAACTGACTATAGCGGCCGGGCCCTGCTCGCTGCCCATCCCTAACCCACATGTGCTTTAAGTTTCTCCGGCTTTTACGGGTAAGTCACTAGAACCTTGTGAAGATGGCATTCTGATCTGGAGGTCAGGGCAGAGCCTGCGACTTGGCATTTCTAGCAAGTGTCGGGGTCAGGCTGCCTGCCCAAAGACCACGCTTTGGAGCAATGATCCTTTAGGGTAGGGAGCTAGAGGGAATGACCTTGGGTCTCTCTCTGCCCACTGACCCTATTAAGCTCCATCCATCTCCAGAAGTCCCTCTTTCTTGCCTCTCACCTTAGGATGTCCCAGCCAACTGCCTGGCAGTGAGAAGCACCTAAAGAAAGACAACACACTCCATGGCAGGAGGGTGGTCTCCTCAGAGTAACCATTTCCCCCTCCCAAAACTGACATTTCCTGGACCCTGAGCTTCGAAGAAAGAGAAACTGTGCCCACTAGGATCAAAGCATGGCAGCACCCGGTCCAGACACCTGCTGGGGTCTCGGCTGGACCAGTGCCAGCAGCCCTCAGCAGAGGATCGGCTGGGTTTAAGTGCCCGATTATTAAGAATGGAGATGAAATGCATGTGCAATAACACCAATTACTGAGCCTTCATCTGTTATTCATGCAATGCCATTCACCACTGTCAGGGTGCCCGTAGCTGGGGTCCTGGGCCTGTGATGCTGCCTGTTCTTCCGGGTGGGTGGAGGTGGACCTCCTCCTAAACACAGGGCTGGGCCAAAATCGGTGGATGAGAGAGGACATGGTTCCACGTCACTTGGAGCCTCCATGTCTGCTCCCCTGCCTGATGTCCACATGGCCATGGCGTTGCTCTATCTAAAGATGCGTCTGAGAGCTGCTCTCCTCCCTGGGCATCTGCACCAGCAGGAGGGGAAGTGTGGGGGACACACCTCATTCTTGCCGCCATAAAGCACCAACGGAGAATACAGGGAAAAGGGAGCAAGAAGCAGCATGTCTAAGGCGCCTAGAGCAGGAGCAAGTCTGAGAAGGGAACTTGGGAATGAACATTCATCAGCTGTCTATTCTGTGCCTGGCACAGTGGAGCACCTGGTGTGTGTTGTTCAGTGTCCCCAGTGACCTGTGAAGCAGGCCTCATCACCCCATTTACTAAGGAGGAGTTGGGGATTAGAGAGGTTATATGCTTGCCTACTGTCACACAGCCTGGAAAGGGTGGCAATGACTTGAACTCGGCACCATTTAACCTCAGATACTGGACCTTCTCCTCACACCAATCTGCACCCCGTCCAGGGTAGGGCCCATGAACAGGTGTGGGAAACGCTTCTCCGAATTGTCCGTATTGCTCCTAGCCAGCTCCTGGAGAACTATGTCACCCTTAGGGATGTGGACCTATGGCTTAGGACAGACCCTCATCACACCCTAAGCTTATTCCCATCTGAACATGGATGGGCTGATCAGATGGAGCGTGGAAGAAGAGGGTAGCAGACCCTTTCCTCACTTGACACCTTTGCTGGAGTTCCCCCTGTCTGCTCTTCCCCTGTGAAGCTGAATTTCAAGTTCCTTTCCTGGCTCCCTTGTCCTGCCCTTGAGGAACAGGCTGTTGAGGCTGTCAGGTGTGGGCACTGTGTGAGGCTCATGGCTCTAGCCTAGGAGCACTCCATGGCCGTCCAGAGATGGCTGTCCAGTGGCCGTAGGGATGCTGGGAGCCCACAGAATGGGCACCCCCTCCCCCAGAAGCAAAGGGGGTTTGGGGAAAGGGGTGGGGACAGCACACCCCAGCTCTGCCAAGAAGCATGGGAAGCAACAGCCTGCGCTCTCTGCGAGCCAGGAGAGTTGGCCCACCTGGGAGCTCAGGGTGAAGGTAATTTGTGACTTGGAAAAACAAGTTAAGGAAGAGCTGCCAAGGGGCGGAGCAGAGGGGGGAAGGAGAGGGAGGACCGCGTGACCCAGGCCACTGTCACCTGCAAGGCCAAGGAGGGTGCCTCCCTCTGCTGCTGCCCCAGGGGCCTTCCGTGGCTGATTCAGTGGGTGCAAAGCACCCTCCCTACATTAGCTTTACCTCCTGAATTCCTTCAGTGTTCGCTCACTTAAGCTTTTCTTTTTTCTTTTAGAAACACCGAGTCTAGAGTCACTTCTGCTCCTCACCTCCACCTCTCAGAAGCTGGGGGGCAGGTAAAAGGCAGCCACCTGTGTCCATTTCTCAGGGGCAACAGAGGCACGAGAGAGGGCAAAAGGCTCACTCAGGATGAAACTGAGGCCAGGTCTCCTGCCTCTCGGTTTGGAGCTCTTCCTCTCCCCTATGTTACTGTCCAAACAGAATTACTTGGTAAGTGGGACCTCACCACGTTTGCAATAGGGGCTTTCCCCAGCTCCCTGCCACCCCCAACTGTGGTGGGAGGCACAATGCTTGCTTTCTCCTGACTGGGGGTTTCCCAGGACAAAAAGGGGCCTGGGGAGAAGGCAGCATCACCCCAGTGAGAGGTCAAGGCCTCAAACCTCCTGTTCAGCCAGCCCCCAATGGGCCATCCCACACATTAAAGCTTCCTTCCCTTCGGTTCCTATCAAAGGGGACAATGGATCTCGGGGGAGCCATGACAGAGGGCAAAGGACAGCTCAGGAGCCCTGTAGTCCCATTACCCAGGTTCCTTGTCCAGGCCCTGCCACTCAACCAGGTAAATGGTGTCCTTTGTGCCTGTTTCCTCTACAAAGTGGGGGCAGGGCAGGTACCCCCTAGGACATTATTGTGGGATACTGGCACACAGCAAGTGCTCGATACACACATGGTGACAGAGCTGAGGTGTGGGGGCCTCTGTGACCTTGAGCACAGCTTTAGAAGGTGAGCTGGACCTGAAACCAAAAGCACATGGTCCTTGTCTTGTAGAAGTCAAAGGGATTCAGGAGATCACCTAGTTCAAATCCCTTCCTGCTGTTTTACAGGGAGAGGACACTTGGGCCTGGGGAGAAGTGACTGGCCCCGGTTCCCATGGCTGAAGCTGGCAGTTCTTTCCACTGCCCAGGGACATGGGCACAACTCTGCTGGTGGTCAGACCAGCCCCCTCCGTGGAAAACTGCCCAAACTGCCCGTGTGACCCAGCTGAGCAGGTGCTGGCTGGGAGGGGGCAGCGTCTTACCACCTGGGTCAGCAGGCACCTCAGCTCTGGGCAGGAGACCACAGTTCTACCAAGCTCGCGGCTCCCTTTGGGCCTCTCACACTTGCTGGCTGGGGACCTTACTGTCCCGAGAGTCCCAGGTATTTCAGCTAGTGGGCCAGCCTGTGACCAGCCTCCTCCACCAAGCTCATCTGAGGACTGTCCTTGAAGAAAACCTCCAGTGACACACTTTTGGGTGCAGGATGGGCTCCACTACTTACTTCCTGGGAGACCCTGGTCAAGTTTCTTAACCTCTCTGATCTTTGTTCATAAAATGGAAAGCAAAGTACCTAGTAGGTGCCAGACACTGGTCCGGGGTTTGAGGAATGGCAGGACACACACAAAAAGATGCCCCCGTCCTTTAGACTTTACATTCCAGTGAAGGAAGACTGTCAACAAATAAGAAATTGAAATATATAATATGTCAGGTGGTGTAAGTGGCAGGGAGACAAGATGGGGTAAAAAGTGTGAGGAGGAGGAAGCTATCTCGTAGGGTGGTCAGGCAAGGCCTCAATGCCAAGGTGACATCCAAGCAGAGATTGAAGGAATTATGATAGGATCCAATGTAGCAGAGAGGGAGCAGGAACAGTCAGTGCAAAGGCCCTGAGGCTTCCGTATGCTTGATGTGTTGAGGGGATGAGAGAGGGACTTCTCTTAGGGGGCTGTTTTGCGGATGAAAAGAAATGATATTTGTAAAACTCATCACAGAGCCTAGAGTATCTCAGGAATCTGGCACGGGCCAGGGAGTGGGGTGGGGAGGTGACAGACACCAGTCACTGGAAACTAAATACAACCGGCGGGGGCAGGGGAGGGGAGCCCAAGGAGACGGATGGACAGATAAACATAAGGAGACTCATGCCCAGGAACCTATATTAAGGATGGTGTGTAGGAGAAAAGAAATTTGAGAACACAGCCAAAGACACTTGCAGGGGAAGGAAGATCTGTGGGGATAAGATGAGGAGCTGGGCCTTCTGGAGAAGCAAGATCCCAGAGCCCAGGAAGTGCCAGGAAGGAAATGGGCAGTGGTGGGGCTAAAAGGAGGGAAAGAGCAGGAGAATACAAGGCAAGGCACCTCTGAGTTGCTCCCTGGGCCCTGGGGGAGGGCCTGCCTGCTGAGGCTCAGGGTCTAGCCAAGAGACCCCTGTGCCCCTAGGGCAGAACCTGGCCCGGGGCCCTCCCACCCAGAGCCAGGACTACCCTGGCCCCAGTGTCTAGAGCCAGCCTCTACCTAACCCCACCCCCTGTCAACCCAGCACTTGGGGCCTCTCAGGGCCCCTGAGCCGCCTGTAGCCAATGAGTCCCTGACCCAGGAGGCATCCAGCCCAACCCACACCACTGGCCTAGAACTTACCCAGCCAAATGTTGCCCATCCATGTCCCAAGCTGTCCTACCGCTGCTCAAGCTCATCCCCTGGCCAGAAGTTCCTCTCTTCCCTCCCTCTGCATGAGTAAACACCACCCACGTTGAAAACTTATTTATTTATAACCTGTCTCCTTCTAAAAATTATCTAAGGGATCTAAGTCATTATCCTGCAGGGCCTCCCCAACTTACCTTCCATCTCCTTGTAGAAACTTCCTTGCACACCGACCCCCACCCCATCACTTCCTCCTTTTACTTCCGATTGAACTCTATTTTTTTTAAGGCTGCTGGGACACTGTTTCTGATCTATCTTGTATTATCATTATTGTTTCTTGTCACCTAATTTCCTCCGACGGCCACCAAGTGCACCTGACTTGGCTCTTTTCAGGCATAAGCACCACCTCTGACTCACCTTTGTATTTACAGAGCCCAGTGTGGTGCCATTGGACATATAGTTCATGCTCAGTAAACGTTTTCTGAATGACCAGAGCCAACAGGGCTGCCTGCTCCCTCTCCCGGCCCCGGAAGGCCTGTCATGAGGAAAGATGGTCAGCCCCACTCACTGGGGTTAGAGGTGACAAAGGGATGCTCAGGAACGCTTCCAGGCCCTGGCCTCTCACTCTGTGACTCTCTAAGTTCGGCCACATCTACTGCCTGACAGGGACCCCCGCCAGGGGCCAGGTAACAATCACCCAGCCTAAAAACACCCCAGAAGGGAGCTGGGCAGAGGTCTCAGGCAGCGAGCCTCCCAGGTACAAGGATGGCACAAGCGGGCTGGTGCCCAGCATCCCAGGCCCACCTTGTCAGTGGAGCAGAGGAGGGGCCTGGGGACTGCCGGTTCCCAAGGCCCAGCCTTGCCTGCTCCTCCCCTGGCTCTCCAAACCAGCCCAAACTTGTGTTATCCCCTCCCATGCACTTTATACCCAACCCCGAGCAGTGACAGAAACATCTTACCATCCCGACACAAGTTGTGCAAGAGGCAAGTGTTGGGCCAATCAACCCGGGAGGGTATGAAGGCTGCCTCAGGGCAGATGGCGGTGGACGAGGGCAGTGGCCCTCGTCCTGACACCCCTCTTACTCCTGGAGGAGGTGGAAGGGTTGCCCTAGGGCCTGCAGGCACTGATTTCCTGGGGACTGCAGATAGCAAGGCAGCCACACCTGGACTTGGCCTGCTGGCTCTCCCTAGCCCAGGGGGGCGAGGGACCAGTGAGTCCTGTCATTCTGAAGCCTGTCATGCCCACTGGCCAGCTGGTCCCAGGCAATGCCTGAGCCCGGGTCAAAGAACTGGGCTCTGCGTTTCCTTTCTAGGAAGCCTTGGTTTCCGTCCTCAGCCTGGGCCAAGGATGCCTGGCCTCCTTTCTTTCTGTCCTGTTAAAGTCCTACAGCGAGAATACAGAGAGCAAGATCAGGCAGGGGCCATTCTGGGGAAGGAGGAGACGGGAGCTTTAGTTTGGAGGGAGATGGGGAGGAGGGGACAGGAGGAAAGCAGAGGGTCCCCACTTAGCCCCCCTAAATCAGAGGCCTCCAGGCAGAATCCACAGGCGACATCGAGGCAGCAGCATAAGCAAACGTGGATTCATGAGATCCAGCTTTGGGTCTAGTTCGCTCCATAGTGGTGACCTTGAATAAGCCCCTCTGGGCCTCAGTTTTCTTCTGTGTAATAATCCCTGCCTGATGTGGACCAGATGAGACATTGGAAGAAAGCAGAGGTGACAGCACCTTACACATGGCGGATGCTTCATCAAGGTGCAAACCAGCTCTAACTGCCTCCATGTCCTCTACTTGGAAGGGAAACCTCGTGAGGAAACTCAACCCAGCTACTGATTTAGCCAAAGGAGGCCTGTCATCCTTAAGAGGGCTGATAAGTGAGCTGGGCCAGCCTAGACCCTGGGACCTGTACAGACTCAGAGCGAGACAAGTGAGTGTCCTAGGTCCCACTCATCAGGCCTTCTGTCTTGTCTGCCCTCAGGAAAGGAGGAAGACCCAATTCTATAGCCATGGATGCTGACAAAACTGCCACTGGTCTCTCAGTCTAGAAAGCCACCCTGGCTATTGCTGAGCCCCATTCTACCTGGGACTGAGGACAGTGGGCAGATGGGGACAGGACCAGCTTGCCCCTTGAGCCCGCTCCCAGGTCAGGCCAGAGAAATGGAACCAGAGGGCTGTTGCGCATGGGCCTGGACACAGTGAAGGGCACAAGGGCCCTTGGTCGCTAGAAAATAGGCTCCCACAATTAGCTCAATTCACTTCCCATTAGTATCTGGTTAACTCCTGTGAAATGCGATTCAAACCAGATACTCTGTGCAAAGAGATGCTGGGGCAGAGCCCTGCTCTTGGGCCCTACCGGCCCCCAGTGGGACCCCAAGCCATGGATATAGCACTGCAGGACCCTGCCAGGGAAGACATGAGCACAGACCCAGGTGTCAGTGGGGAAGGGCACAGCTCCAAAACCCTGCTCCTCAGACCTTCAGGTCTACAGGGGTGAGAGAGTGTCACTTCTGATGTCACCGTCTGCCCCAGGGGTTTCTGATGTCACCCACAGTCCCGCACACCTTGCACACCAGAGTAAGAAATAAGCCACCTCTCCACCTTTAGTGGAGGAAACATGCTGTAATGGGAGGAGCGGCGGCTTGCGGGTTTGGAGACCTGGCTTTGATTCACAGCTGGCCAGACAATGGCCAAGTGATCTCAGGGAAACTGTTTACCTTCTCACAGCCTCAATCTATTAAATGGGGATAATACCACCACTGTAAATTTACTGGGAGGATTAGAGATTAGAGAAAAGTATATCCGTGGAGTGCTCAATAAAGCAGTTGTTATTCATTAATTTTTTTTTTTTTTTTTTAAATTCTGTATCTTCAAGTGCCAGGAACAGCTGAAGGCTTGCCTTCACCTGGGCTCCTTCTCGGGAAGCCAGTGCTCTCTGGCAGGGGTGCCACCAAAACCCCGGGTGACACCAAAGCCCCAGACAGCTGTGGACCAGAAGGCTGGCAACTCTTGGTGGCTGGCTAGCTCTGCTATTAGTTCAGTGTCTCTGACGCGATATGTAATGTTCTGAATCCTGGTCTCGGCATTCATTTCTCCAATGGGGAGAGTGATCCCTGCCTGGCCCCCAACTTCCAACCTCAATGGGAATGCCTGGCTGATGTGACTTTACTCCAAAAGGACAAAGGACACTGGGCTCCTGGAGGACTCCTAGGGGCTTACTGAGTCCCCTGGCTGGGCCACTCTTCCTTAGGTCACAAGGAAATAAACTCATTGATGTATGTGGCCCCTTGGAATCCAAGAGGGAAGAACCTGAGAAGGAGCCAAGTCCCCAGAGAGCCTGGAGTGCCCAGGAATAGGGCCTAGTTCTCCTGACGGCTCATCTCATGCCCACCTCCTGGCCTGTCCCATTTCTTATCCAACAAAATCTGGCTCTTCCTCCCCACCCCATCCCCCGCTTTGGAGGAGCCTGAATTATTTGTACTTGTCTCTACCCCACTGATGCCCACAGCCAAGGGAGGACACAAGCAGGGTCAGGGAGCTGCACTGAGAGGCCCACGGGGCTCACAGCAGACCCAGGCCAGGTCATGACTGGGCCCCCACTTTCTGGAAGAAATAAGAGCAGCTGACTCTAGCTTCACACTTAGCCCTGAAAAAGGTCCCTGCCTTCTAGGGGCAGCCCTGGGACACCTGCAGCTCCAGCCTGGCCTGCCATGGCTACTGAGACTTCTGCTCCTCCCTTGTCTTCCAGGTCTGCCCAGGTCTAGCATTCCAGCCTGGCCCCTCTCTGCAGCCCATTCTCCTCTCTCCTGCCCCATCCATGGAATATGGAACAAACCTTTTCCTTCTGTGTGACCTATGACTTTGATTGGGGTGAGGCCCAGCATAGGAGGTGCTGGGGAGGACAGCAGGGCTCTCAGGCTCATTAGCGTGACAACCTGAGATGCCAGAGGGGACAGGACCAGCTTCCACAGCAGGAGTCAGGCCCTAGGCCCAGCACATGGTGTCCTAGACAGACCCTAGGCAGGCTTCAGGCTGCCAGCTAAATCAGACACAGTCCCAGGGTTCTCTTTTTCAAAAAATCTAAAGCCATCCTTTAGAGTTGTTTTTCAACTGCTTGAGCATATCCCTGCTTCCCACTTCCACCTAAGGGGGTTCAGGGAAACTGGATTGACTTAGGGAGGGATTGGTGGGAAGGGACTAAGCCACCCCCGTTCATCCCTTACACCCATTTCAAGCAGAACCCTGAACCAGGGCTTTCTGGAAAGCCAAGCAATACTGCAGCAGAAAGAAGTGACAACAAATTTGGGCTCATCACCAGGCAGCCTGTGGCTGGTCACTGGCTGTGGGAGTCTGCAGGCCCAGACATCAGGCCTTTCCTGTCTAACTCTCCCCCCACCCCAGCAGGGGACACCCTGGTGTCCAGGAAGCCTTAAGGGCTGGCATCTTGTCACCCTGAAAAGAGGCCTCTCCCAAACCTGGATCACAGGCCTATGTTCTGGTCCCAGCCCTAACCTCTCTCTAAAACTCCCAGTTCCTAACACTCTGAGCTGCTGCAGGATTTAAAGGAGGTAGCCTACCTGGAGGTAGCTAACCAGGGGCAGGCCACAGAGTGGGCACTTAACATACTCTATAGTTTTCTTCCCCTAAACCCTGCCTGACCCCAGCAGAAGGCCTAACTGCAGTTCTCTTCCAGGGCTCCCATCCTGTGGAGGAGTGGGGGGTAAGTGAAGACAGGGGCCCTGGCCTGTGCAGACAAAAGTGTGGGGGGAGAGCTCAGCTAAGGGCACCCCCACTTGCTGCAAAGGAATACAGCAAAGCAGACCGGTGCAAGTAGTAAGTCAAACGTGTGCCATCTCCTGATGAAGTAGGTGTGCAGGGAAGAGGGTGGAGGTGTCATACTCGTGGGGGCCCGTGGAAGGCAGGAGAGGTTGGGAGGGAAGTGGTGGAAAGGTAGCTCAGTTTCCGTCAGGATCTCTACCCACCACTGCCAAGGCCCCCTCGCAGACCTGAGAGATGGCCCAGGCTCCTGACACTCACCCTGGCTGCCCTGGAGGAGTAGGGATCCTCGAAAAGTGCCCACATGCGGGGTTGCCAGCCACGACAACCCCCGGACCCGGAGCCGGGGCCGGCACCTCCCTCGTGGGGCCCCAGGCGCTGCAGGGCCAGCTCGCGCTCCTCGTCGCCGGCCTCATCACCCTGTCCCGCGCCACCTCCGCCTCCGTCCGGGCTCTCGAAGATATCCAGTGCCTCCTCCGCGTCGCGATGCTGCCGGTAGGTCATCCAGCAGCAGGGCTCCACGTCGGTCTCGTCGATGCCCCAGAAGGTAAGCTCCTCCTCGAAGAGCGGCCCGCACACGTCAGCGGGGCAGTGCAGCTTGCCCGTGCGGTAGTAGTTGAGCACGTATGCAAAGACACCCGGGTGCCGGTCGAAGAAGAACTCGCAGCCCCCGCCACCGCTGCTGCCGCTGCTACCCGCACCGCCGCCATCTGACTCGGGCCGGCCCCCGCCGTCCGGATCAGCCAGCCAGGCGAGGCGGGTGCCCGGTAGGGTGCGCAGGGTGCTGCGGTAGGTCTCATGTCGCGTGCCGCCCACGTTGATGATGATCTTCTCCGACGCCTCGCCCTTGGCCATCTCCTCCTTCAGACATGTTTTGGACGGAGGCTTGTTCCCCGACTTGCGCCCGCGGTAGGAGGAGACACACACCGAGCTGATCATAAGAAGCGCTGTGGGGCTTCGGCTTGGGGCGGCCGCTGCCCTCCAAACACCCTTCCCGAGGAGGCAGCGTCAGACGGAGGAGGGGGAGGAAGCGGCTAGGAGGCAGGAGGCGGCCGCTGCCCCCTCTGCGGCGTGGCCCTGCCCCTGCCTCCCCCCGGGGCGCAGAGTGGGGAGGAGTTGGGTGCACAGGTGGTTGGGGTTTGGGCAGGCAGCCCAGGGAAGGAGGCAGAAGCGGGAAAGGAGAGCCAAGAACCCCAGCAAGGGGTTGGGCAGTGGGACGGGGGCAAGTGCACACACGCTCCCGCGCTAGGACTGGACACAGCCGCCCTGCGCCCCGGACACGCCCCCTCTTCACCCCTCAAAAGGCTGGGAGCAGCACAGTCTCCGTGCACCGCGAGCCTCCGGGCGCGCGCTCACACTCACTCGGGCCACCCTCCGGCTTCCCGACCGCGCTGAGCCCCGGGAGCTGCTGGCTTCCCCGCGGTGGCAGTGGCAGCCGCAGCGCCGCAGCAACAAGTCCTCCAACCGGCTGCTGGGGCCGGGCTGACGCTCTCACGGTAGCCGGAGCTCCGCAGACCCTGGCTCCGTGCGGTCAACACGAGCCGGCGGCGGCGGCATGTGGCCTCTTCCCCCCATTCATAAATCCAGCGTAGGACACCGATGGCGGGCGGGGCGGAGCGGAGCCAGGCGATCGGGCGGGCGGGGGCTGCGCTGGGCGAGGCAGTGGTAGGAAAACAAGCGCGCCTGCAGGAGCGAGCTCAGGTCCTGCGCTCGCGGCTCGGCAGCGGCTGGGAGCGGCACTGGGCTGGACGCTGCGCGGAGGGGGCCCCACTGGGGCCGAGGGGGCCTCAGACGGGGCGTCCTGTTCTGCACCGCGCCCGGAGGGCAGAGCTGGTCCGGGCAGCTGAGATCTGGGCACCGGCGAAGGAGTCTCCCTGGCAGCGGCTGAGCGGCCAAGGACACCTGCAGGCTTCCCGGACTGCGCTGAGCCTCAGCGCAGCGCCCCGGCACCCGGCTCCTGTGATCTGGCGGCGCTGGGAGCCACGCCATCCACGCGTCTGCCCATCTCCTGGCGGGGTGCTGGCCTTGGCTCGTGGCAGGGGGCTGGCAAGAGGTGGCCTAATAGGGGGTGGGGCGCCGCTGCGCGGGTGGCTAAGGCTCAAGGCTTTCTCTGCCTCCCTCCTGCGTTGCTGGCGGACAGCATTCTCCGGTGGCGCCTTTTCCTCTAGGCCCCGCCTCGCCCGGACGCGCCCTCCGTGGGGCGGGGTGGGCGGGGCCGGCTGGGCTCGCTGCAGGGCTCCAGCGGCTTCGATCTCAGCCTTTCTTGGCCTAGCCTAGCCCAGCCGAGGCGCGTAACCCTCTCACCGCCAGCGCCCAGCGCGCCACCCCTGCGCGCCTCCGCCACCTCCCCTGCTGCCCCCACTCCGCCCGGGCTCCCCGCCTCCCTGGAGCCCACAGCTCCTCCCACTGCAGCCCCGGTGACAGCTAAGCGCTCTCCACCCCTGACCTCTAACCTTCTACCCCTCCTTGTGGAGGCTTTGGTCGCCCCCTCCCCACCAAGCTGGTCTCATTGTTGCAGTTTCTTTGCGGCAGACTGGAGGCGAGGTAAG
The DNA here is from genome assembly GCA_004026585.1 of Noctilio leporinus. NCBI lineage: Eukaryota > Metazoa > Chordata > Mammalia > Chiroptera > Noctilionidae > Noctilio > Noctilio leporinus. The sequence goes on from PVIW01000599.1 coordinate 81,979, forward strand.
AAAGCGAGTAGAGAGATGGTGTCCCTTTCTGCCCCAGACACCGTGTTGGGCCTCCTGACCACCCGGCCTCCATCCTCCGCCTACCAGGCCCAACCAGGCCCAAGATGCCTGTGGTCTTGATACTTACTGCCTCTGTCTCACTCACCGAAGCCCCTCGCGGTGGCCTGGGAAACACGCTGGGTTCCTGGTCTGGGTGGAAGGGAACTGGAGTCTTAGCACTGTTAAGGGTGTCAGGTGGGTGGGCCTGAAAGACAGTTCAGCCAAAGCTCATCGTTGCCGGTCCTGCCATGTGACCCCGTCCTGGTTCTACTGTCGTTTCACTCGTGGCAATTTGACTTTGCCTTTTTTTATGTCCCATCCACCTCTCTGACCCTGAGCTCTCCACAGTGCCTGCCTCTGAGAACTTGTTTGCTAAGTGGCTGAGAAGCTTCCGTGCCCAAAACATTAGGCACAGGCCGACTTTGCTGGCCTCCTCCCAAAAGCAATTTCCAGATTCATTTGTTTTTAAAGCCCAGAACCTCTTTTACATCTTTAAATTAACCCACTTTATTTTTATTTTATTCCTTTACACTCAGCCTCCATGTCCGCCTGGGTGATGTAAAGAGGATCTTAAGGCAGAAATGCAAGGTGGCTGACACACCTGCCCTCCACACCTGGGCACCATCTGATGCCCAGATCAGGAGTACCTGGAAACACTGGGCAAGCAAGACAAGGGCCAGGAGTTGTCCCAGAAGAGGTTAAAAAGCTCAGTGCAAATTCAAGGGATCCTTATAAACAAAAGCCTCATCAATGGTGAAGTCAGCAAACCAAATAATAATGATCTTTGATGATCTATACTAACATGCAGAGGAGATGGGTACATCTGGACTGTAGTTCACTGGCATCCCTTTTGTGTCTAGTACTCCCACCCCTTGGACCTGATGCCTGCATTTGAGAGTTTAGCTGGCTTTGAGTTTGCTGTGGCAAAAGAAGAAACAGCCCAAACATGACTGAGAAGAGAAGACCCAGGCCTGGCCATAAGCTGCAGTAAGGAAGGAAGAACCATAGCAAGAAGTTTAATGAACTGGCCATAATGAATAGCTGTATAGTCCTATCTGGTTGTGCACTGGTGAATTTCCTTGGGAGTCTGTCCCCATCCCACCTTTCTGTTCTTCAGGCTGCCTGAACTCAGTCATCCCAGGAAAGGGAGAGGTGAAAACCCACCCTACTCCTGTGTCATTTGTTCATTCATTAAGTATTTGTTTTTATCTGTGTGTGATTTTTAAAAAATTTTTATTGTTGTTGTATTACATCCATCCCCTTTTTGCTCCCCTCCATCCCCCTCCCGACCCACCCATCCCCCCCAAAGTCAATCCCACCTGTTGTCCATGTTCAGTTAGTATTTTTTGAGTCCTACTATGTGCCAGAAGCTGTTCCAGGTCCTGAAAATCAGTCAGTAAAAGAGAATTCCACCCCATCCTTGCCCTAGTAAACCTCTGCCCTCTAGGCACTTCCATTCTGCGGTGTTTGTGGGTGATGATTGTGTGCAGGGAGATGGGTGGAGGAAGAACCAAGGAGATCAGAGGGCCCAGCCTGGAGACTCAGCAGGATAAACGTGCCCTGGACAGGCGGACCCTGACTCAGGGTGCTGATGAGCTTCTGGACTGAGGAGCTCAGCCTTAGGCCAGGAGCATCCAGAGAAGGCCTCACCAACTGGCTGAAGGTTTTATTCTAGAGCTCTGGGCTAACTCCTTCCCGGAATTTTCTGGGAGATTCAGTATGCTGCAGCTGGCATCATAGGGCTTGTCTACCATCAGTTCTGTGTGTTTGAGATGCTATTTCCCCAAAGCACAGAACCCGGGAAGCCAAGAAGAGCCCCCTGCCTAATCTGCCGTGAATCTATTGTGGATGGGTGCTTGCTGCCTCCTGGTGGTGCTAGGAGACCCTGCGCCACTCGGCACCTGGGCTTGGCTGGGTGATCAAGAGAAAAGGGGGCTGGCTACCTGCTGGGGTGGCAACTGATTCTGGACTTCCTGTCAATTCCAGGACCTCATGTATCTCTGCCAGCATAACCCTCCCATCTGGGACTCTGCCTGCTTCTTCCCTTTTCCATTCCTCCAAGTCCTTGATAAATGACCAGCTTAAGCAAGACTGAAACACTCACCGTTGAAAAGTCCTAATTCTTCAAGTTTCTTTCCCTTCATTATTGCCTTTGCTCCACCTTTGTCCCCTTGGTGCTGTGTATCTTCTGGCTGCCAGGAATGGACATTGGTCTAGGAGCCAGTGCAGGCTGCAGTGTCAGCCACAGTGGCTTCCCTCACCAGGAGTAAAAGTATGACCAAAGATCAGAAAAAGGTTTGATTCCAGAGTGGGACCTTTGGAGCACCTGTTGCTTTTTAGATCCTCTCAGATAAGGTCTTGGTGCTCAGCTGAGGCTGGTCCCACCAGGGGAAAGCTTGAGAGCCTGACATCAAAGTCATTTGCCCTTCCCTTTTCCGTGTGGGAGCTTGGTGTGGGGCTCAGCACTTTGGGGTGGCAGGAGCCACCCAATCTTTTCTTTGGACTCTGCTTGTTTGGAGTGGCCCCAGGCCCAGTAGCAGGCCCCATGGCTGCCAAGGCAAGGCCCTACCCTTTGCTACACACGCCTCCCTCTATTGGCCTTCGAGCTCCTGCCAGGGACCAACCCCTTCTCCCTCAGGTTCCCATCAAGGAGCCAGCATCCTTTCCCAGGCTGCTCTGCTCCCCAGACTGGTTAATTGAATTGCTTTATCAGCCATCATCACTGAGGGGTGGGTGATAGGGCCTTTCCCCGAGGGGAAGAAGAAGGGAAGGGCGGGTGAGAGGAAGCTCAAGTCTCCAGTTTGCTTATCAGTTCACTTAACCCTTCCTCCCACCTCCACCCCCCATCAGCCTGCAGAAACCTGCAGGTTCCAAATCAAATGCTGGGAGCCTTCCCAGGGGGGATCTGAGGACGACCCTGTAACAGATATCCCACAGGGCCTGTGCAGGTCAGCTAGGCTGGCCGTGCACAAGGGCTGAAGTCAGGGTTTGGGTTGCTGTGAAAATGTTCGTGAAGGTGTATTTGTGGGGCTCTGGGGAACTCTGAGCATGGCCTTTGGTGCCCAGCTCTTAAAGGGAAAGGACCAGAAGAATGCAGGCCTAGTCAGGACTTGGAGCTTATGAACCATGGACTTGGAATCAAAGGGCCAGAAGGAACCTGAGTGCCAACTCATAGGCACATTCTTCTTGAGAAATTCCTGGCCTAAGGAGCAGCAGAAAGTTCTGGGAGACTGAGCTGGGCCTGGGATTGGGTCAGGGGCAGAAAACAACACAGAGGCCCATGTGGCCTTGGCAGGTAGAACCATGTTTGCAGGAATCACAAAGCCAGAGCCAGCTAAGTGGACCCCAGCGCCCTCCTTGCTCAAGGCGGCTGGGGTAGACACCCAGCCTGCATCCAGAGAGCACTTGCTCACATGTATGTTAGCACAGGGCCCAGCTGGCAGGACTCACTGGTGCTCAGCATGTCTCCATCTTGAAAAGTACGAATTCCTCCCACCTGGGCTAAATTCCAGCCAAACGTTTCATCAGGATAGTTAATTAGTCCTGATGGACCTGGCCCCCTCCAGCGGTGCCCTGGGGGAAAGAGGAAGCAATTGTCTGGAGAGGCAGACCAAACTCGAGCTCCTCTTAGATGCTCCTGAAGCCCAGGGACCCTTCCCTGCTCTGGTCAGCCCAGTACCCGGCCAGCTCCAAACCAGGGAGCCTCAGGGCAGATTAGCACCATCTTCCTGCTGTGCAGCTCCTGTGCCTGGCGTGGCATAACCTGAACAATTGTTTGCTGTTTAGGGACAGGCAAAGTCTTCTCCTCACTCCCGGGCTTCTGCCTACATGAGACAATGAAGGAAAGAACGGGCCTGGCACCAGTGGGTATGAGTGGCAGGGTGTTCCTAGTCAGGTTATGACAGCCTCTATAAAGCAGGGACCCTGCCTTGTTCTTCTTTGTATAGTTTCAGTGAGGAGCACAATTCAGAACACTCAGTTCATGCTTGAGACGTGGACTCAAAAGGGAGAGTGCGGAAAAGAAGGAGAAGCCCTTCCTGTTGGCAGCTGGCAGTAGTGGGTGTGCACTGGGTCAAGAAACCCAGGTTTGGACCCAGTTTTCCCACTGCTTTGTTGTGGGATTCTGGGCCTTAGTTTCCCCAACTGTTCTATGAGGATGTTGGTCCAGGTAATCACTAAGGTTCATGTTGTGGTTACTCTTGCTGTGAAGCAAATTATTCCCACAATTTACTGGTGTGGATCCAACAAGTGTTTCATTTGGCTCACGATGTAAGGGTCAGGAAGTTGGAAAAGGCTCCATTGGACAGTTCTTGCTTACGGTCCCCCATGCAGATCTGTGAACACCTGAAGGTCAGCTGGGCTGAATGTTCCTGAGGGCGCGTCCATCAGGACATGTTGAGCTGGCTGGCAGTTGATGCTGGAGGTTGGCTTGGATTTCTGCTGAAATTGTCAACCCAAGCACCTGCAAACACATGGCTTCTCCAGCATGGGCAGTCTTGTGGTAGTTGCATTTCTTATATGGCAGCTGGGTCCCCCCGAGAACCAGCACCTCCAAAACACCTTGAAAGTCACAGGGTTTTATTTCTGTCATAATGTCTTGGTCAAAGGAGGCACTTTTTCTCCCTGATTCAAGGAGGACATGCCGTATCAGTGAAACCCCCACAATCTGATACTTCCTTTTCTAGAAATGGTGCCTTCTCTTGCCTCCTTCCAGGGCTTTCTTGAATTTGAGGCTGAAACCATCCTTTCTAAATAGCTCTAGGAGAAGTCTCATTGCATAGGTGGTGGGGCCTCCAGAATGGAGCCAGCCTGTGGATTTAACGTTGTGAGAAGGAAGCTAGTGTTTAATGAGCACCTATTATGTTCCATCTGGAAAGAATTCTTTCTACACTGTATTCCAGTAGGTTTTACAGGAAGAGTTTGTTTTTTTTTTTTCTCACACCATCTGTGCAAGAAAGAGATTTTATTGTCATTCTCCTTTTACATTAGAAAATGGAGGTTCAGGGAGTTAAGCGACTTACCAGAAGTCATGCGGTTGGGGACAAGTCTATAATTCAAACCTACTACCTCATGCCACCCAGCTCTTACTTGAATGAGGCAGAGGAAGCTTTCTCTCATGTCCTGCCCTTGTCCCCAGGGCCCAAACTCAACCACTCACCTCCCTAAGTGAACATCCCTGTCCTGTATCCCTAAGCTGACACCCACTTAGAAGAAAGTACCCTCACAGGGGTCAATGACTGGAAGTCCCTAGCTCCCTGGAATAGACCCATTATGTGGGCAGCCACAAATTCTTTGGCTCCCCTCCTTCCCACCAACAAGTGGGGTCTCCATGCTGTTCCATTAACCCTAGGCAGATGCTGTGACCCATAGAATACACAGAAGAGACACTGAGCCATTTTCGAGGCCCAGGCCTTAAGAAGTGGCAGCTTCCACCTGCTGTCCCTTGAAACAGTCTCTCTGGGCCATCACAGAAGCAGTCTGGCTACCCAAAAGTGAGTGATGGTCGAGGGCTGAGCTGCAGGCACACCTCTGGAGACATGCTGAGCCCAGCCTGGCAGCCATTCTCCTGACGTGCCAGCCATTTGCATGAACGTGAGCAAGGCTGCCAGCTGAATACCACTGAGTGACCTCGGTTGCCACCAGGAGAGTCTTTCACAAGCTCTGCCTGAATCCCTCACTCTAAACACCATGAGCTATAATCAAATGGTCGTTTTAAGGCACTAAGATTTGGAATGAACTTGATCCATAGCAATCGGCATCATCTCGTTTCAATCCTTTTGTTATACCTGTTTTACAGACTAGGACCTGTAAGTTCAAAGGCATTCAGTTACTTGCCCTAGAGCTCCCAGGCAACAGAAGGCCTGGCTGGCATTTGAACTTGCACTTGGGAAGTCTGGCTCCACAGCTCCCCCAAACCCGAGCTCTTGTTATACTTCTTCTTAGTCCATTTATGTGTCCCGCCTGATTGGAGGGTTGGTGTTTCAACCAAAGACATTACCTCCAATCAAAGGGTGGAAAGTATTTTCGAGGAGTAACATTTCCAGCACCAAGCCATCCCCCTCCCTGGCTGGAAGGTATGTGGGGAGATTTGGAGCCGGGAGTCAGGGAGGAGGGGTTCCCTTCCTGTGCCCACACTCACGACATGGGGGGGATGATTTATTTATCTTTGTGTATCCAGCTGGCACAGAGTCTGTCACAGTGGATGCTTAATAAATATTTGTTCAACCATCAACTCACCCACAAAGGAGTTTCTGATGAAGGGGCTCAGGAACCAAGGTCCGGGTAGAGTTTTCCTGCCATCTGCTGGCTGTTCTGGGAACAGCACCATCTTCTCCAGTAGGAGAAGGAAGTGGCAAGCGCCCTGGGGGACCTTAGCTGTGTGGTGGCTCTCTGGCAGCATCATCCAGGCTGGAGATGGGTGCGGTGGGAACGCAGCCTCCCCTCCCTGCTCCCATGAGCCAAACCTCTTGTTCTTCCAACGTCTGGGCTCCTCGAGGGCAAAGCAAGAAGGAGGACCTCCCCCTCCCACCCCTCCCAGCCCCTTCCGTGTTTAATAAATAACTGATGTTGAACTTGAGAAAGTAGGTAATGGCAAATCCCTACTTTTCCTATTTCACCTTTACCTTGTACCTGAAGTGAGGAGCCGTTCCCTCGCAGCTTGGAACACAGCTCGCTCCCATGAGCCCTCAAGTCCCCTGCTGGCCCCTACCCAGCTCTCAGGCCTTCCCAGCCCCATCCCGGCCCCATCCACGCGCCCCAGCCTTGAAGGGCTGACAGGTGTAGCTCTTCCTGGCAGGACAGGGATTTGCCCCTTGAGGCCCAGTAAGTGGACACCAAATACCATTCTCGAATCGGACCACAGAAACCTGACATCCAGCTGGCTGGCCCTTGAACAAGGCAATTGAAACTATGTGTGACCAGGTTCCTTATAGAAGATGGCACAGAACAGTGTAGAGTTAGGTTTTCCAAGGGCAGGTTGAAAATTCTGTCTTCCAACTGCAATTGGTTGAGTTCATAGACATGAAACCTGCAAATACAGGGAGCCGACTGTATATTTGTTGGAAGAAAATCCAAGTATAAGTGGTACCAGCAGGGCAAACCCATGTTGTCCAAGGTTCAACTGTGTCCAATCACATGTGATTGGATGCGTGGGGAACCTGGAGCCCAATAAGGCCTGGAACAAGGACACCTAGGACAATTCCTAGGAAAATAAGTATATGTCCTTCTTTATCCTCCCCAAGTCCCCAGCCAGGCAGCCAACTCACAGCTCCACAGCATCCCACCCATGCTTTTACCCCAACACCCCCCCATACCCTCCCCCTGATCCCAGGCAGGTCAGAAAGGCAAGAGGGGGGTGGTAAGAACAGACACTTTATTGTACACCATGGGGAGAGTAGAGAGGAAGGAGGGGCTCCAGAGTAACAACACCTCGTCCCCTCTCCTGGGCTGAGCAGTCTCGGCCTACCCAGGGCTCTGGCCAGCCATGGGGTATATGGACTTGAATTGTTCTGAATTGGTGCCAGAACCTAGTGATGCTTGCTGTGTGCACTTGGGTCTGTGCAAAGCAGTGCATGGGATGAGGAGGAACCCTGGGCCCTCCTCCCCAGCCCCAGCCATTAGGCCCCACAGAAGGGGTGGCAGGGCCCCAGTTTCAGGGCTTAGTGGATGCTCAGGAGTCAGGTGCCTTCTAACCTATCAGTCTCTCCTCTTCTCCACTGTGGGAATTATTCTGGGGGGCAGTGGCAGGGGTGCAGCTGTGAGGATGGGCAGAAGGGCTGCCCTGCCCAGAGTACTGAAGGCCTGCCCAGGGGACGGGACCCCACAGCCTCCAGCGCCCAGCCTCCTGGCTTCTCGTAGCACTAGGAAAGCAACAGTCTGCCGATTTATTGCTGGAGGGCAAAGCCAAGCTCACTGGCATCAATGTGTGCGCCCCACCAGTCCAGCTCCATCTTGGAGGTGGCTCCCTGAGCAAGAAGCTGGTGACTGGGCTGGAGGGCAGGGCCCAGGGGACTCTCAGGCATACCCGGCCCTAGAGTTTTCTCTGTCTCCACTGGGTGCTGCAGGACAGCACCAACGCCAGTCGGGGGAGGGGCCCTGAGCAGGGACATGGGGCCACCTCCTGCTCCCCCAGGAAACCTGGAGCTGGATCTTACCTCATCAGAGGCCCCACCTGCCCTGGCCTTGCCCCACCTCCGCCTCCCCTGAGGGGTGAGGAAGCTGTGTGTGCCAAAGCACAGGGGATGCACAGGCAGCAGGGCCCGCTGAACACTGTCAGGACTGTCCCAAAAGACAAGCACAGGACACAGGCACTGTGAGATGCCTCCCTGGGGTCTCACCATCCTAAGACGCCCAGGACTTTCCTCAGGATGAAGAGCTTGGGACTTCAATGGAGACAGCAAGAACTTGACTGGGAAATAAAGTTGGGGGCTCCCCTCTGCTCACCCAAGGTGAGCCCAGTGGTGTGAAGGCAATGAGTCACCAGCAAGAAAAGCCTGCCTTTACTATGGCAGGAGGCTTGGGGCGGCTGGACCCTGAAGCCTGGATGACAGAGGAGGCTGCGGGGAGGGCAGTGGGTCTTCAGGAACATGGTGAACACTGGGATTCACAAGTCAGCACCCTACACACACCCTCACCCACGTACGAACACACATCACACGCGAGCACGCACACACACGCACATCAAGCTCCGGGCCCTACCATTAACGCGACAGGCACAGCCGGACAGGCCCGGCCGAGAGCCAAAGGTCAGGAGCGCTCCCCAGCCCACAGGGGCCAAGCAGGTGTCCTGCTCAGTTTCTGCCGCAGGCTGACGGGCTGGGGCCTGGCCTAGCCACAAGCTACAAAATTAAAAATATATCAAATATACAATGAAAATAGATCTGTACATGTAGCACTAAGGATGAAAATAGTCTGCCAGCCACAGGATAATATTGGGTTTGTCATTTAACAGCATTTACACCCACATATACAGATTGACTATACAATAGAAATAGAATACACGGAGAATATATATAGTAGTGTCTCCTGGGGCCTGGCTTTTCCTGTTGCTGAATCGGGTGGGACTAGGCTTGGGGCCACATAGGAGGGACTGTCAGGGGATGGGGCCTAAGGCGGGATGTTGAGCCCCACAGGTTCCTGTCTCTGGGAAGGTGTGGGTCTCTCTCTTCCCCCAACCTCGGGAAGGGCAGGTTGGGCTGAGAGCTCAGGCCAGAAATGGGAGGGGAGAGGGAGGAGCAAGTAAGAAAGATGTAGAGATGCGGATGGATTCCCAGCTTTGTGGGGGACAAGGGACTAAGGGTGAAGGAGGGAACCCTGGAGTCTGCCCCCACTCTCACAAGTAACTCAGGACCCTCTGTCAAGGTGCCCAGGCCCAGCCCTATGGTCTGTTCCCCTCCCTTCCCACCACATTGCTTAGAGAGGTTTGCTGTCCTAGCCATTCTTCCTTCCTTCCTACCTTCCCTCCACCCAGCCATCATTCATCCGTACATCCACCCATCATTGATCTATCCACCCATTATCCACCCACCCATCTATCCATCCATCCATCTACCCACCCATCCATCATCTATCCATCCATCCATCATCCAACCACCCTTCCACTCATCCACCATCCATCCATCCACTCACCCATCATCTACCCATCTGTCATCCATCTGTCATCCACCCATCCATCCATCCATCAATCCACCTGCCCATCCATCATCTAGCCATCCATTATCCACCCACCCACCCATCCATTCATTCATCCATCATCCACCCATCCATTCATACATCCACCCACCTACCCATCCATCATCTATCTATCCATCCATCCATCATCCATCAGTCTTCCATTGGTCCATCCATCAATCTGCAGATATTTGTTCTCCAGTCAGGTTCTAATCTTCCAGTCTATACTCTGAGGGAAGCACTACTCCAGGGCAGGCCAGAAGGCAAGAGTGGGGGTGGAGAATGCTATGGGGCTGGGCCCCAGGACAGATACCCAGCTCCTTCCCTTGGCAACCTCCATGGTCCACGGCACTGCCTGTGTGGCCCTGTCCGATTTGGCCAGGTGGCTTGGGAAAGATTTCCAAGGGGTCTGTCCACATGATGCACCTGGATAGCTGTGCTTACAACAGAGGGTGGGTGGTGGCCCGAGGGGGCAGGTGCCAAACTTCTTGGGTGTGGGCCCCTGACCTCCAGGGACCCTGTTCCAGGGGATAAGCTGCCACTAGAGAGAAAGTAGGGGCCCAGGTGAGATGAGGGGGATGTGCTTTGCAGCTGTGCTCCCAACTATCTGTATTGTGCTTTGGGCACGTGTGTTCTGGCAAATCTCAAGGAAGAGGCAAAGGTCAGCACTGGGGGCTCTAGGATGGGACTGGGGGTGGGGAGGGGAACAGGGAGATGACTAAGCCCTAATGGAGGTAGGAAGGGATCAAGCCTAGTCATCACCTTCTGAGGCAAAATGTGGAAGCATACCCCCCAGGCAGAACCTAGGACATGGGAGATAATACCTAGAGTTGGGGGTGGGGTCCCCCTTTCCCTTTGCTGCCAGGGCACCATCTGCCTCATACAATAGAACTCCACCCAAGCCTGACACGTCTGTCCCATCACCAGCCTTAAATCAGACAGCTACTCCAGAGTACCCCATTCCACCCCAGTGCCTGTCACCACTGCCACCTGATAGCACAGAGGGACTCCAAGACCTAAGAACTGCAGGTAACAGGTTAGGGGCAGAGGAAGAAAGATGGAGTGACCCCAAAAGTGGCCACTTACAGTCTCCCCTGTGCTGAGAATCAGAACTTCAGGATAGTTTCAATTATTTGGCCACTGTTTGGTGAGGTCCCAGAAGTGAGATGGTGTGGCCCCCATCCAGATCTGGGGAGCAGAATCAGCTGGGACTGGGCTTGGGGATGAGTCAGGGCAAACCCCTCTCTTGGGAGGGGGGCCAGGCTGGGACCAGGGCTGGCTGGGTGTGGAGGGCAGAAGGGTCGGGGAGCAGGGACCGATGGTCACAGCTCTGACTCAGGGGTACTGGCCAGGAGGTAGCCACTCCCATAGCGTCCATTGGGGTCCCCACTGGACTCCAGGGGCGATGTGCTGCCGGGCCCCAGGTAGGAGCGGTGAGTGGGCATGGGGGAAGGTGCCTCACTGGGCACCTTGTTGAGGATGAATCGGGTCTCGTCATTCTCCTCCAGGTTGGAGATGTCCTTCATCATGCGGCCCTTCTTGTAGGATACCGAGAGAGTGTTGGAGCCATCAGAGAGCAGGTGGAAGTGCCTCAGGACAAACACCACGGGGATGGGCAGGATCGCCACCACGATGAGGGTGATCAGGAGCGCCATGGCCCAGTTGGGGAAATATAGGTAGCGCTCAGCAGCCTGGGGGCAGAGAGCAGGGACAGCTGCTGTCCAACACTGCCACAGCCTCGCCTGCCCAGGGCCACACCTCTTCCCACCCTCTCCTCATCCCCCCTCCCCACTGGATAGTCCTGGCTGGTGTGGCTCAGTGGACTGAATGCCGGCCTGCGAACCAAAGGGTCGCCAGTTAAATTCCCAGTCAGGGCACATGCCTGGGTTGCAGGCCGGGTCCCCAGAGGTGGGGACACTCAAGAGGCAACCACACATGGGTGTTTCTCTTCCTTTCTTTCTCCCTCTCTAAAAATAAATAAACAAACAAACAAACAAATAAATAAAATCTTTTAAGAATGAAAGAAAGAAAGAGAGAGAAAAAGAAAGAAAGGGGTGAGGAGAAAGAGGGGGAGAAAGGCAGGCAGGCAGGCGGCTGGGCAGTGCTGAGGCTCCCAGCTGCCACCTCTCACCTCCTCTTTGATCCAGGCGCTGTAGCCCGGGGGCGTGACCCCCAGCTGGATGATGCTGGCCGTGGTGAGCACAGCCATGCACAGTGGAGACACGAACTTCCACATGTAGAAATAGAAGCGGTAGGGCCGGAAGCCCAGCATCTCCGTCAGCTCCTGCATGAACCTGGAAGGGGCAGTAGAGGGCCCAGGAGTTGGCACCCCCACTGCACCTGTGCATTCCCTCAGTCACCTCCTCCAGGAAGCCTTTCCTGACCATTCTATCCTTCCTGGGCTCTTGTAATCTTCATGTTCAAAGCTCCTGGGGTATTATCAGTGGCCCAGCTGGCCTCTGGGAAGGCTCTGCTGTCTTCCTCTAACCTCCTCTGACCACATCAAGTCACACCCCACCCAAGGATATGATAGAACCCACCAGGCAACCAGAGGGCCCTAATGCTCTGGGCTCCCCTGCCCCGGACTCATACTGGCCTAGCTCTAGACTCCCCCTGCTGGAAAAGAGGCAGAAGTGCACCTTCCTAGTGTTCAGAAGGCTACCTACCCCAACTCAGGGGTTTCTACCCCAACCCTGGATGGAATTCTGGGGGCTAGAAGGGCGCGTCCATAAATGGCATTTAAAAAATCAACTTTACCTCAACAACACCTAACTGAAATATTGCATTTCTTGCTATTATAAATGCAAGCAACCACAGTATTCTTAACAGTACCTGGGACACTGCCAGCAACTGATTAAATCTGATATTTTCCTATCACAGTACAGCTGAAGATACCTACAAATATCATTTATTCTCATCACTAATTTAAATGACCATTATTACTAGGCCCATAGCTAGATCTTGCTACTTAATGCAGTAATAGCAAAGTACACAGATATTACCACCGCTCAGATTTTAAACATTTCGTTAATTTTTAAGAAGTTGAGTTGCCTATATAATATGTATTTTACCATATGCGTTAAAAATAATATTCTGAGAAGGGGCGCAGAGACTAAAGAGTCAGTGCCTTGTAGCAGCGTGTCCCCGCCCTGGCTCAAGGGGTTGCTCCCTGTCTCATCTCCCGCCCCTCCTGCACTGTCCCAGGAAGTGAGTGGCGGTATTAGGGACAGTAAGAGAGCCTGGTTCTAAGGCCAGGTCCAGGCATCTGGGGAGGGTCAGGCTGAGCAGGTTAGTGGAGCCCTGGCCTAGTGAGAGAGAGGGACCTAGTCCTAGGGCTTTCTGGGGATACAGATTGATTCCTAAGTGAGGAATGAGGCCAGGGGCTGACAGTAAGCGTAGATCTGCCCATCCTTTCTAATTGCTAAATTCTCTTACCCAGCAGACACCAAACTGAGGGTCCGAAACCCCCACGCTCCCATCTCACACCCCGTAAAGCTGTGAGTTAGGCTGTGGAAGTCTGAGTGCTTGGAGGGCAGAGGCCCCTGGCCTATCCTCTAGGTGCTTAAGCTTCGGAGATTCCTGAAGAGTTGGTTGTCCCCCAAAAGATGCTATGATGGTTTAAGGCAGTGCAAGGTGATGTCAGGGCCTGAGCCTAGGAGGCTCATGTCCACTGCCCTCACCAACCATGACGGCCTCCCTCCGAGCCTCCGTGTCTTTCAATGATCTGTAAGAGTACCTTTGGCTCTGCCACTCCGGCTCTGGGACCCCCTGCCTCATTCACAGTGGGGGAGCCAAGCTGGGGCAGACCCCTCCTCCTGTCCACACCTCTCCCCAACAGCCCCCTTACTTCTTGGTTCCATAGATCCAGGCTACAGCGATGTTCTCGAGGATGACAATGAGGGTGAGCGGCAAGGTGGCCGAGTAGTCATCAAACATGGTGACAAAGTAGTTTCCGGAGCGCTGGACGAACAACAGCCCCACGAAGAATGCAAAGGCACAGCAGCCCACTACAGAGAGCCGGGAGGCCAGTGTGGGGGCAGAGGCGCAGGTGTGTGGGGCCTGGGGTGCTTAGGGGGTGCCCACACCTCTCCCACTCCACCCCTCCAGCAGGCCCAGCCCTGTGGCTCAGGAAGGACTCCCTCAGAGCCACAAGCTCATTGTTGTCCCCAAGGGCCGCCCGCAGGCCAGGAGGAGTTACCTGTGAACATCTCCTTGGGCACCTTGAAGGTGTCAATGATGGGCGTGGTGATGCCCGCCATGGTGCCGATCATACTGCCAAGGCCCAGGTTGATGAGCATCAGGAAGAACATGACGGACCAGAACGGGGAGGCAGGGAAGTGCGTCATGGCCTCTGTGAAGGCGATGAAGGCCAGGCCTGTGCCCTGCACAGACTGAGGGTGCAGGTGGGGACACAGGGCAAGGGCTCAGTGCATGCATACCTGCACCCATTCTGGGAGCACTGGCTGCATTACCTCTGTCCCTAGAGCTTCAGGACTGACTGTTCCCTCTTTCCTAGGGGTCTCCACCCCCACCCACATCCAGCTTCTTTGGCCACTGGGTCTCAAATTTGAGTGGGCATCAGAATCCATCCCCCTAAAGGGAGTAAAACAACAACCAATTCAGAAGTTCAGCTGTGGGGCCTAGAATCTGAGAGATGTACAAGGACCCCAGGTAGCTCAGATGAATGTGCTCCCTTTTATAAGCACACTCAGTTCAAGATACTCCTCCTCCAAGAAGTCTTCCCTGATTGCTCCCAGCTCTGATACCCAGGCCTCAATGGTATGATCTCAGCTGCAGCTGCCCCGTGGACTCACAATGGAGCCTTTAAAAACCCACGCCTGGGCCTCACCCCAGGGACAATGACTAGACTGGTCTGGAGGTTAAGGTGGGTGCCAGGCTTTTATAGAGCCCCCAGCTGGCTCTGATGGGCAGTTAAGGGAGAGAACCACTGCAGTAATGCCTGGGTCCCTTGCTCAGGGGGCAAATGACTGCACACTGCACACTGACATCCCTTCCCCATTGTCCTGCAGTGTCTGATGACTGCGAGGAGCAGCTCCCCAGTTGTGTGAGTGTGCAATTCTTGTCATTTGGATATTATCAAGGTTGTAGCATAGAAAAAACTATGATCGGATTTTATTCAAAGGATCAGGCCATGTCCATAAGAACGGGACAGGGTGTCATGGAATAGGGTGGTCCTGGATGCTGCCAGTCACTTGGGGAAAAACCAGGGCAAGGGTCCCCAGAGCCCCTTTGCTCTTGCTCACATGGGAACAGGTCAGGGCCATAGGTCACAGTTCCCTCAGCATTAGGATGGGACCTGGAGAAGGCACCTGACTTAATGTGGAGTTCAGATGTCCCACAGGGAGTGTCACCTTCCCTGGCCCCTGAACAAGGGCAATGGGAGCTGGCTCTGCCCCCTGTGAGCCTTGGCACCAACTGGGTCCCAAACTCTGTGGGTGTCTTTCTCCTGTTTCCCCTTTTAACAGAACAGTTACTTTGAAAGCTTCTGCTTGTCCCAATAGGGGTAGAACAAGGGCCTGGGCATTAATGAGGGTGGCCTCCCTCTGCCCCACCCCAGGGTCTGACTGTCCTTGTGGCCATGGGAGCCAGTGTGGGCAGTGGGGACAGCAGGGAAGGTGGCAGAAGCATCAAGGAGTGACTCAGAGCATGGGGACTTGAACCCTGGTTCCTCAACTAACTAGGTGTACAAACCTGACCGAACAGCCACATACAGGCTACTCCCCTGTCAAACTGGGACAATATTAATACTCAACTCAGGACACTATCACAAGGGCCAAAGGGGACCAACGGCAAAGGGCAGACACTGATGTGAACAGTTGCTTTGTGTCTGCTGTGTGTACAAGGCCCTGTTCTGAGTACGTAACGTGTGACCCTGACCATGGCAAGGGAAACCCAGTCAATAAACATGAAAGTTGTCCCACACACTCCCTGAAATTTCTGTGATGTGCGTGTTAGCCAAGTTCCCTCACCAACACTCAATCTGTCTCAGGGCAGGGGTTTGAGCTGATTTCCTCTCACCCTCCCTGGACACACAGTAGGTCCTTGTTTATCAACTAAGGAAGTGAGCCCCATGGCCAGCCCTGCACAGGGGCGCCCATCCTGCACCTTGTCCAGCTCGTCCTCCAGCAGGCAGGGATCGAGGCCCAGGGTTGAGAACTTGTCCTCCTTTACGGTCATGATGACCTTGTACATCTCCGTGTAGTCCTTGGTGGTCAGGTGGGAAAAATTCACGTGGGGAGGGATAAGATCCCGGCTTAGGATGTTGGTGTGGAGGTACCCCAGGATTTTCTCAGCATTCCTGCAGCATAAAGAGGAGAGGGCCCAGTAAAAGGCAGGGTGAGCATGATCTTGGGGGCACCTCCCAGGCACCCAGGCAGGACCCCCATCCCTCTGACCATCATCCACAGAGACATCTATGACTCTGTCCTTGTGGCCCAGAGCTAGGGATGGAGAGCCCCTCCCCTCTCCATCCTTCAGCCTGGGGAGACAGGGGCCCCCATCCACAGCCCGCCTGCCCCTCCAGGGTAATGTGGACAGGGAGGAGAAAGGACAGGAGGAGGGTGCCACCTACTCAACCACACATTTCTCATTCATGATGTTGGCCTTGAAGCCCAGCACAGCAAACACCACGAGGGTGGCCAGCACCGAGGTGAAGAAGTTGATGAAGGACACCAGGGCGGCGTCGAAGTGGCAGTTGTTGTCCTGCTTGTTGTAGCTGGAGAAGGCGATGACACCCCCGAAACCCAGGCCCAGGGCGAAGAAGACCTGTGTGGCCGCCTCCCGCCACACCTGCGGGTCCAGCATCTTGTCCAGCTGTGTGGCAGGGGACCACGGCAGGGGGTAGAAAAGACATACAGTAATGGTTCTACTCCAGGGCAGCAGGGTTCCCACCACGCCTCCCTTCCTCAGCCTCAGCAGAACTCAGGCTCCTTGGCACTGTGGGAAAAGAGCCATGTGGCCATGGACATGTCCTCTGATTGCCCTGTAACCACTCCTTTACCATGTAAAACACAGATGGTAACAGCGGCAATTTCAGAGCATTGCTGTCCGGCTTAGGTAAGACAAAACAAACACTGGGTGTTGCAGAATCCATTCATTTTAACTGCTGCCTCTGCTTACCACGGAGCCCAGTAAACAAAGGAACACCACCAGGGCCATCAGGTATAATGTGCAGGCACAACTCCAAGGAGTGCTACTGATTTAGACTAAAGTGTGAATGGTGCCTCTGAGAGTTGTCCAGTGTGCAGGCTGCACAAGAGTATGAGAGAACTAAGAACATCAAGATCTCCCTCTACCTTAGACCATAACTAAAGACACTAACGTGTTCCTCCTGTCTACCCTCTCTCTCTTTTCCCAGCACTGAAAGGCCTAATGTTTATTCATATACACCTACATGATCCTGGTCAGAGAGGAACCCCACCTTGTCCCACTCAGCAATTTCTTGAGAGGGACAGTCCCTGCCTGACCCCCCATCTGCTCCCAGACCTGACAAGAGCCTGAACCACAACAGCATCTAGAAGACATGGCACGATTTCCCAAGCGTTTTCATGTCAGTTCTCGGTTTACTGTCTGTTAGTCAAGGCAGGGACCAGGGCCCGGACCTAGCCCAGGACTTTGGAGTAAGATTGCCCCATCTCTACAAATCTGACTCCCATCTTTAATTATCTAAGAAGACTTAGGCAAATGGTCATGCCTGTTTTATGAGCCTTGGTTTTCTCATCTGAAAAGTGGGAATAATAATGGGGTCTTCCTTCCAGAGTGACTGAGTCAAATGCATAGCTATGAGTCATGCCTGGCACCTAGCAGCACTTAAGCCTGACAAAATGCCTCTGACCTAGTTGGGACAGAGGATTTTTGGTGGGGGCAGGGATTGCGAATCACATTTTGAAAGAGTAAACTGAGGCCCAAAGGTGAAAAGACTTCTCACTGTAATGGAGCTCACCAGCTGAGGCAAGGAATTTCTGAACTAGAGATTGTCTCACTCGAAGCCAGGGTACCCTCCTAACGGCACCTCCTGACTCAGTTGGCCCCTAAAGCAGGAGGGGAAATCACCTATGGGAGGTCAGGTGTGCTGGGAGGGGCAGTCTGAACGTTCAGACAGGGGAAGTGGTTTAAAAAGCTCACAGCGGAATAAGGGGAGCAAGACCACCGGAGAAACAGAGCAGGTTCTTTTCATTCCTAAAGTCCAATACCACCTGCCTGCCTTTCCTTATCAAGCTCTCCTGAGGCCAGGCTGGAAATCAGGCTTCCTAATTGTCCCGTGGGCAGGGGACACAGTGCACAGGCCACTTAATTACGCAGCACTCCAAGTAGGGTCTACTGCAAACCTGCAATCAATCACTTTCGGGTTCCGCCACAGACTCTGAACATTCACAGTGAATGAATCAATAAAGACTATAAATAGCCTTATATCTGTTCAGGTCATTTTGCCCCAAAATTAGTTCCCAGAGAAAAACACCTTCGTGTTTTTCAGAGCTACGTGGATTCAGGCATTATGTGAATAAGAAAATAGGGGCCTAAACATATTCCTAGTAGGAACGTGAAGATGATAAAAAAGAAAAAAACACGATGGTCCTCCCTTATTGGCAGTTTTGCTGTCCACAGTTTCAGTGACCTGTGTTCAATTCCAGAAACACATGATTCACACGTTTTAAATCGTGCACCGTTCTGGGTACACGTGTGATGAAATCTCACGCCATCCAACCTGGGATGTGACTTGTCACTCTGTCCAGCGGATCCACTCTGAACATGCTCCCAGATGGTCAGTCACTGGTAAGTATCTCAGGGGTCAGCTCCGCTGTTGCAGTATCACATGTTTGTGCTCAGGTCACCTGTATTTTACTTAATAGTGGCCCCAAGTGCAAGAATACTGATGCTGGCAACTCAGATATGCCAAAGAGAGCTATAAAGTGTGTGCCGCAAGTGACAAGGTGTGTATATATAGGGAAAAATAATGGTGTACATAAGGTTCACTACTATCCATGGTTTCAGTCATCCACTTGGGGGGTCTTGGAACACATCCCCTGCAGATGTGGGGGGAACTACTGCAACCATAGTCTTATTGGTAAAGAACTTCTGCTCCAACCCTCCCCAGGGTGGATGTTTTATTTTTAAAGGTCCTCCCAGAAGTTTCCAGAAATGGGTGGAGGATTACTTATGCTAGCATTCAGTGATGTAATAGATGTCAATCATGACAGTTGTACCAATCTGGAACCTGAGCACTTCTCTCAGGCTAGACACCTGGACCTAGTGAGAACACTCTGGGGAATGTGTTGAGTTCCACCTGAAAGAAGCAGACGACCTTGGGATAGAGGCAGGTTGAGATGGACAGAGCTCTGGCTGTGGCATTTGCTTGTTGAAATCTCTTTGTTGGTTGTTGGAAAATCTTTTCCCACTCTGTTCTGAACACTAACTGCAGTGAACTTAACGCTCTTCAAAAGCACCACGATCCTCCCACTTGTAGTTTTTGCCCAAGTTGTTACTTCTGCCTGGAATTTCCTTCCTCTTACTCATTTTCTGATGAACTCCTATTTATACCTTAAAACCCAATGCAATGATCACCTCCTCTTGGGAGCTTTTCCTGACTGCCTCTAGCAGAACTAGTTGTGGTCCTGGGCTTTCACAGCTCTTGTCAATACCACAATTACAGGTGAATGTGTCTGTCTTCCTTTCAACACTGTGTGCTTCTTAGGGATGGAGCCCACCTGCTGTCACTTTGTATGCGCAGTGCCTGCCCCACAAGAGAAGGAAAGAGTGGGGAGTGAGGAAGGGAGGACAGGAGAGAGACATACAGACAGGCAAAGGCCGGCCTCTGTCTTAAGCTGAGCTGGGTCAGGCACTTTCAGCACTGAACACCTGTGGTTCCTTGGACTTAAAGGGGATCATCTTCCAAGATTTCTGTGGTGATAGCGTATGGTTTCAATAAGGTCCTGACCATAGTGTCAACAGAGAATGGACCCATGGCCAGACCTTAGGAAGCTCAGTGTCCTTTCTGGACATCAGAATGTGACTGCAAGAAGAGAGATGGGCAAAGGCTGTCCCCCGAAGACAAGGCTCACGCCCTTCTGGGGCAGGCCCCCAAACAGAGCAATGGCTTCCTCTCACACCCTTGGCACCATGGCTGAGACACATCTTCACACAGGGAATGAAGTGCTTTGCTATCATCACTTGATAAATCCCTCCCCCTGGGGACATCCAAACCTCCCTTCCTGGGGACTTGACCCCTAAGCAACTAAGAACGGCTGGAGGAATCACAGAACACACACCATGCACAGGTGGGACCTTGGACAAGTTACTGAACCTCTCTGTCCTTCAGGTTCCCTTGTGCAAAATGGGGGTAACAGTAATGCCTATGTCTAGGGTTGGAACAAGTTTAAACGAGCTAATAGATGAAAGGTGCGTGTAACAGCGCCCAACACCTAATGAGCACCAGCCATGGTTACACACACGACTGTTCTAAGTCCTGTGCTGGCTCACTTCACTGGCCCCTGACTTCCAGGAGCTCACTTCACACTCTTTCCCTTAGGCTTCCAACCCCTCCTCCATCATCCTTCCTCTCAGCTGGTGACCCTGCTTCCTGCTTCCCAGAGATAAATGACACGGAAGAGAAGGCCCTCAACGAGCAGCTGTCCGCAGCTGTGCCCAGAGGCTGGCCCCTCCATCTTTCCTGTGGGGACAGTGTGCGCTCCCTGCTGCTAAGACGAACCCTTCCACTTGGGCCCTGGGCCCCACCTCTCCTGCTCATTCAAGGACATTGGTTGCCCTCTCCCTCTCACAGCATCAGTTTCCCCCTTTGTTGAATTTTTCAGGTATGTGATTCGATGATTGTTAGTATAGCAGAGTGTCCGATAAGCTATTTGGTTTTCGTCCCCAGTCCCTGTGACAGCTCCTGAAACCCTGGGAATTTCCTAAGTGTGGAGGGTGATACAGGTGCCTTTTGTTCTGTGAGTGAAGTGACTTTTGGAAGCACCTAAGGATGGGGGCTGGTTCACTGGAGAACCAACTAGGTGACTAGAGGGTTGGAACTTTCAGTCCCACCGATGACCCACCTCTCAGGAGGGGCGAGGGGCTAGAGATGGAACCAATGGTCAATGGCCAATGGCCAATGGCCGAGGATTTAATTAGTCTCATCTATATAGTGAAGCCTCCATTAAAACCAGAGGACTGACCGGTCCTGAGAGTGTCCAGGCCGGCAAATGGCGGAGGTCAGGAGGGAGTAGCTCACCTGCAGGGCATGGAAGACCCCCTTACCCTACACCTGGCCCCAAGCAGCTCTTCCTGGTTGTTCCTGAGTTACAGCCTCTTCTAACAAACTAGTGATCTACTAAGTGACAGGTCTGAGTGCTGTGAGCCATTCTAGCTCACTAATTGAATCCAAGGAGGGGTCATGGGCATCTCTCCTCTACAGCCAGAAAGTCGGAAGTACAGGTAACAACCTGGGCTGTGACTGGTGTCCCCAGGCAGGAGCCCAAGAGGTGGGGGACAGTCTTGTAGGATGAACCCTTGACCTGTGAAATTCGATGCTATCTCTGAGTAGTTTCAGAATTGAATTAAATTGAGCTGAATTCTGGGACATTCAGCTGGTGTTTCGAGAATAGCCTATTAGAGGTGTGGGGAAACACCTCCCCCGTATTGGAAATTGAGTCTCAGAACATAATTTAACAGCCATTCCACCATCGATTTTAGAGCATCTAGCAGCCATTATCACGATCCATTTTAGAGCATCTTTATCACCCCAAAAAGAAAGCCCATACCTGTTAACAGTCAGTCGCTTCCCATTTCTCTCCCAACCTCCCCACACAGCCAGCCCTGAGCAACCACTGCAGATTTGTTTCTACAGATTTGCCTCGTCTGGGATCCTGCAACAGGTGGTCTCTTGTGACTGGCTTCTTCCACTTAGCACGATGTTTTCAAGGTTTACCCATGTCGTAGCACAACTTCCTTTCTATGCTGGGCAGTAATTCCATTGCGTGGATGCACCAGCCTTGACTTTTCCATGCACCCACTGACAGGCATTTGAGTTGCTTCTACTCTTTGGCTCATGGGAACAATGCTGCTGTGAACACCGTATACAAGTTTTTGCGTGGACGTATGTTCTCTGTTCTCTTGGATATATGCCCCAGAGTGGGATTGCTGGGTTATGTGCTCTTTATTACCTTTCAGGGAACTGCCAGATTGTTCTTCCAAAGCAGCTGCGCCATTTTACATTCCCACCAGCAGTGTATGATAGATTATTTTTATCATGGGAAATTCTGAAATAACACCTTCGATCCCATGATCCTGTCCAGTGAACACCCCATTTCTCAGGTCTCTGCACCCCTTTACAGCCAAAATGAAAATAAGTGGTCTTTATGATCTGTTTCCAATTTCTCACCTCCAACCTTCCCTTGAACCCATGACTATGACACTTTGTCAAGACCACCAGTAACACTCTAGCAAGAATGTCTCTACCATTCCAGGGCAAGAAGTTGTAATGGTTCCAGGAGTCCTTCCTCATGGCTCACCTGTCCTGTCCTGGAATGGTCACAGCTCTGCAGAAGTCACCTGCCATGTCTGGGCTGCCAGACAATTGTTCTGGGAGTGTCTTTTGGCAGATGACTTGGAAGGATCTGTACACAGGAACTGCACCCCAATGCTGGTCTCATCTGCCTCAGTGACACAGGATGTGAAGGTGACCCTTAATGGAGGATATCCTCTGAGGACCGCAGGCCCCCTTTCCCTTCTGCACACATCCCTCCAGGGTCAAGGGCAGAAGCTGCCCCATAGATATGCTCAGTGGGCAGGGTCTTAGGATGGGCTCCATGGGTGGCATCCACATGGAAAGTCACATGAGCTCAGTGGGCCAGAGGCCATACCTGCTGGTTCTTGGTGACCTGGCTCCTCTAGGGCTTTCTGGGTTCCTTTCTTTACACTTCACCTTCTAAAGACTCTGGCCCCTGCAGATGCTAAAGTGGAATTGCATGGTTTCCTGAACATCCAGGAAAGCATTTTGGAAAGGAACGCCCCTGTGTTCCAAGTGCACATCAACCATCTTGCACCCATATAATTGACAATAACTGGACTCTAGCAAACATGGAGCAACTGCAACTCTCGTATACAGTTGTGGGGGTGTTAATAGATGCAACAACTTTGAAGAACAATTTAGCCAATGCCTCGTAAAGCTGAAGATAAGCATACCCTTGGGGATAGCAATTCCACTCCTAAACGCATATAACCCAGAGAGACTTGTGCACATGAAGACCTGTGCAGTAATGTTTATCATTGCATTATTAGCAATGGTGAACCCTGGATAAAACGTAAGAATGAAAAAATCAACTTGTTTAGTGCTGCAGTGGAATACTATACAGCAATGAAAACGGATGTACTGCAGCTACATGTATCTTTATAGCTAAATCTCGAAAGATAGTGTTGGCCAAAAATAAAAGCAAGTCATTGAAGGTTGCATATATTAGGATGCTATTTGTGTAGTTTAAAAGTGTGCACAAATGGCTTTATGCTGTTTATAGATATACATACATGTATTACAAAAACTTAAAAATATATATATTGGCAGGATAAATCCCAGATTCAGGATAGTGGTTATCTTTAGAGAGGAAGGGAATGGGATCAGGGTGAGCAATAAAGATATGGCATCTGTAATATTTCATCCCTTAAGGATGTTAATTATATTAGTATATATATATATATATATATATATATATATATATATATATATATATGCCTGAGATGTTTCATAAACTAAAAGATGTTCTCATCTCAAGAGAATGTCTGATTCAAATGGGAAACACGGTTGTGTGTGCTGGGATGGGCAGTCAATGTCACAATTCAGGTCCCACTCTCCTAAAATTAAACACCAGGCTTTCCTAACACCACCCCAGAGCTTATCTGGACTCCTGTGTGACTCTCCATGTTTCTGACCATCTCCAGAGCGTACCATTTCCTTGTCAAGTTTAGTCAAGTATAACCGAAAGACTCAAGTGCATGCATTAAATTAATTCTAAAAATACAGATGAAGTCGCCCTGGCTGGTAGCACAGTGGATAAGGCGCTGGCCTGCGAACCTGAAGATCGCTGGTGATTCCCAGCCAGGGCACATAACCAGGTTGCAAGCCAGGTCTCCAGCCAGGTCTGTGGCTGGAGGCTGCTGAAAGGCAACCATACACTGATGTTTCTCTCCCTCTCTGCCTCTCTCCCTTCCTCACTTTCTGGAAATAATAAATAAAAATCTTTAAAAAAATACAGGTGAAGTAATGCACAAAACAGTTGGCTTTCTTCCCATGGCTGGTATCCCCCAAAGAAACCAGGTTTACAATTTCTTCCTTTGTCAGACACCACATGCCTGTGCCATCCCCGTGGCCAGGGAATCACACCCACGCCTCCGGAGGTTCACCAAGGGCTTCGTAGAGTAGACCTCCATGCTGTTCCCATGGAAACCCCAAAAGTGACTTCCCGGCATGCTGAGGGCTGGTGTCTGCCTTCTGGTGTGTAGGGCTCTGCGTGTGTCCTGCGCGTCCTGCGCACTGCCACCCACTCCCACAGGAGCTGTTTCCCAGCCGCACGGTAGAGGAGTCAGGAGGGGATGGGGTGGGGATTCCTCTCCCTGGGCCATCAGTGTGCACTTTCTGTTGTAAGTGTGAGTGTGTGTGTGTATGTGTGAACATGTGTGACACAGCACTGCTGAGGGCCAACACTGGGGGCCTCAAGGTGGCAGGGTTCTGTCCGGTGAACTGGAGTCTCACCAGGCCCTGCTGGTTGCTGAGCTGTCAGCTGGTGTTTGGAGGTGGACTTCCCAGTCTGCCCAGAAGGTGGCTAATCACATTGCTGGGAGAGCCTTGCAGGACATCCCAACCTGCACTGAAATTCTCTTAGTCCTCAGTGGACTGGCTCATGCCAGCTGTGCCCAGTGGATCTAAAGAGGAATAAACTGGCAGGAACACATGGTGGGCAGAGACCACTGGGAAGAAACCTAGGTGACCATCTTCCAGGCACCTGTGCTGCAGGCCAGAGAGACGGCACTGTGGTCCTGCTGGGCCCCCTCACTGGGCTGCCAGGGGGATGAGGTGAGAGCAGATGTGGATGGATTCAGTGAGGGTAAAATCACTACCCATGTGATCTGTTATCTTTATAGTAACATTGTTCCCCTGATTTGGGTACAGGCTGGGATTCCCAGGGGAACCTCTGCCTCATAGGCATCATCTGGGTTTCTGTTGTCACCGATGCACCCACGAAACCCCCACCACTCTGTCCTTGTGCCGCAGCCAAACCTGGCTTCCCCCATTGCCTCAAGCATGCCCGGAGCTTTTCCACACTCTTGCTCATGTGGTTCCTTTGCCTGCAACATCCTGCCACTCACTGAAATCCTATCTGCTCCCGGAGGCTCTGTTAACGGGTCACCTCCTCCCTGAAGCTTCTGATTTCACCCAAATTAATTCGATGTCCTTCTCCTTGGAACACCAAGGGCAGGGCCCATGTTCCGCCCCTGGGGCATCCCTTCAGTGCCTGACAGAGCAGGTCCTCTGGGAGTGTGACACTGCAGGGGGCTGACGGCCAGAGGAGCTGAGGGTGCCCCCAGATGCCTACCTTGGGAGTGAACATGTGCAGAATACCATCGACGGCCCCTCGCAGCAGCAGCCCCCGGACCAGGAAGCAGGCCAGCACGGCGTAGGGGAAGAGGGAGCTGAAGTACATCACCTGCAGAGAGGACAGGGACCCACTGTGGGGCAGGGCCCCTCCTCCGCTGCCACCCCCCTCTGTGGTCACAGCTGGGACACACCAGCCTCCTCTGATAGCTGCAGAAAGCCGAGCCCTGGGACCCCTGGGCGTAGGGCCAACCCTGCGGCATGTCTGGCCTTGAGCCAAGGCAGAAATCGCAGCACAGAAAAGCTGGAGTCAGCAGGGCTGGGCCTGGGGCTGGTGCTCCCCTTCCCAGAGCTGGCAGGGCCGGGCCCCGGGCTTTTCCCATCAAGGGCCGCCAAGGGGGCGGGGAACCCTTTGCCACCCCTTCCTCCTTTTCTCACATCTCAAGCCCACTTTTCTGTCCCTGGCACCAGTGGACCCCAGAGGATCTCCCCTGTCCTTAGAGCTCCTTTCACAGAAGGCATCCAGGAGGTTACAGTTGGGGCTCCCAAGCAAAAACATCAGAAGAAGGTCCTGCCTCTTATGGTTGTAAATCGTGTGCTATTTTGCAGCGCGTGTTTCTTGTGAATTTCCATAGCCCCATGTGCCTGGCACGGAGCCACCTGCAAGGAACATGCTTGCACGTCTGCGGCGCTGAAGGAGACTGGGAGGGTCGCTGAGCAGGGTGAAGGGAAGGCTGGGGTCATGCACGTCCGCAGTGTTCGTGTCTGCAGCTAGACCACCTGTGCTCGCATCCTGGCTCCACCGCTGATGAAGCACATGACCTGGGACTGTTTCCTGAGCCTCAGCCTGCCTTCATCTCTTCATCTATTAAATGGGCACAGGAACTCCTAACTCCTAAGGTGGTTGTGGATCAAATGCACTCAAGCACTGATAAGGGCCTTTGGGAAGGGAGGAGCAGGTCTGTCCAAAGGCCCAGGTTCCCCGCCCATCATCTGGTAAAGAGCCCAGGCCCCACAAGACATCCAGGCTCCAGTTCCAGCTCTGGGAGGAGCAAACCATCTGCGGGACCTTGGGCGAGGTGCCTTCCCCTCTCTCGGCCTCATCTGAAAAATGGGCAGGCTGAGCGACAGGGTCACTAACATCCTCTCCAGCCCTGGTAATCCGTAAATACGGACATGTGGCGAAGAAGAATGAGCTCTTGTTTGAATGAGATCTGAACTGTGGGAGGGATGTGGGGCTCAGCTGGCGGGCACCTGCAGAGACCTGTGCGGTGCCACCTCAGAGAGTCTCCCTTACTGCAGCAATGACACTGCATCGTCTCCGAGGGGCACCTGTGTCCTCATCCACAGTCACCCAGAGACCAAGCCCATCCCCAGGACCCTGCGGGGGAATGACCCAGATTTCTCAGCCCCCTGCCCTCCTGACTTCCCTCAGACTGCGTGGGTCGGAGTACGCCCTCCCAGCTCACCTTCCCTGAGGACTGGATGCCCTTGACAACAGCCAGGCCCACGATGGTCCAGGCCACAAGGAGGCAGAGGGTCATCTTCCAGTTGAGACCACCACTCTCTGAGATGGAGTTGGAGATGTCCAAAGCCTCTCGGTACCAGAAGTAGGTCGTGGCTGAGCTCTTCTCACACTCTGTCTCCACCACTGTGACAGCAGCAGAGGTCTCAGTGGCCTTGCTACAGGGCCACCTCCTTCGCTGGACTCCCACCCAGGGCAGCAATGGGCAGAGGGACAGCTGAGCACGGACAGCAGGGGAGGGCTGGGCCTGCTCTGGGTTAGCCAGGATCTGACAGACCCTCAGGACTCCCAGGCTTCCAACAGGGCCTGGAGGGCTTCAGGACATGTTGGTCTAAATTCCCATGCATGCCACCCCCTGTTCACATCCTGGGCAGGAAGGATTAGGCAGAACTGGCCTCTAGTTCCTTGAGAAGGTCCTAAGCTGGGAGCAGAAGATCTGGATTCCTAACCCTTGGTTAAATCAGCAGTGTGACCATGGGCCTCAATTTACACATCTGTGAGGTGGGATATATCACCTGGCCTTTTATTGAAATGGCATGCAAATTAAGACTGTTTCCTGAGTAGCACAGAGGGGTTGGTAACAACTAGAGAAAAGCCACCATTTCCGGAATTTTTGCTGCACTCAGTGATTCATTCAATTCCCGTAACAACCCTGTGGG
Organism: Noctilio leporinus; assembly: GCA_004026585.1. NCBI lineage: Eukaryota > Metazoa > Chordata > Mammalia > Chiroptera > Noctilionidae > Noctilio > Noctilio leporinus. The sequence continues at coordinate 109,469 of PVIW01000599.1, forward strand.
ACAGGCTACTGAAAGGGCATCCAAAAGGGCATTGAGGACCGGAGAGGGCAGGTATCTTATTCAAGGTGACACCTTGCGAGTCAGTGCAATCCCAAAGCTGTGTTCATGCCTTTTAGGCTCATTTCACTCCTTCCTGGGACAGGGCTGCTGGGGTTCCCAGCTGGTCATGCTCAGGGGGTCCCGTACTTGCCTGCTATGGTCCCATTTCTGACAACAGGACATTCGCTCCAGGGTAGTGGGTACTGGAAGGACTTGAAGAAGTAGAAGATGCTCCACCCGATGATCACATTGTAGTACAGCCCAACAAAGAGGCAGACCTGAGGACAAGGGTCCACAGCAGGGGTCATGGAGGCGGCAGGGAAATTCCCCACTCTTCCCCCACCCCACCCAAGGCTCAGCACCCAAGGGACCATACACAGCGCACAGCCTTGTAGGAGGAGGAGGAGGAGCAGGGCTGAGACCAGGCAGCTGAAGGCCCCTCCTAATCCTCCCTTCACCTGGTATTCAAAGAATCCATAGAGGAATGTTTCCAATATTAAAGTTCGCTCCTTTAAGCAAATAAACCCTTAACATGTTAATCTTTTCCATTCTTCTAAGATGCTTAAAGCACTTCCCCATGCTTTTCTAGTGACTGTATCGCAGTTCTAGGAGCTGCCCTGGGGCCGTGGGGACATGCCCAGGTTTAGTCCACTACATCTAGACTACAGTGCTTTTCGGGATTTTCTGGATGCTTTTTATTGGTTCCTTGTGTCCACTCTTCTCTCAGGACACTACTCTCCCCCGATACTGCCTGCAGGCCACCTCTAGACAGGGGTCATTACTTGAAAGGGGGTAACTAACTTTGGTAGAACTGATGGAGGGACTAGGGTGCCTCTTTGAAAGCAATGCTTTCTCCTGCACAGATCTGCTGCATGAGTGGCGACAGGTCCCTTCTGGCTTCCAGGGCCTGGCTATCTTAAGCATCAGTGGCACTGCCGGTCGGTGTGACAGCTGAGGGCCCCTTGCTTCATCAATGTTACCTGAGACCTGGCATGCAGGAGCAGACACCCTACAGCACCCTTTGAGGGGATATAGAGAGACAGGGACACTCATTACCTTTACTCGGTGCTTTCAGTCCAAGAGGGACCCTACCGACACTCATAGCTGGCCCAGAAGAGGGGAATGGATCTGGCCATGTCCACCTGTGCACAGGTGATGCTGGCCTGAGAGGGGCAGCTGCACAGACCCTCTCCAGCCTCTGCTTGAGCCAGTGTTGGGCTGGCTGCCATGCCTGACAGACCCTCAGTCCCTTCCAGGTCTGAGGTGTGAGTATGGGCACCCTCGGGCCTTGTCCCTAAGGGAGGCTCAGTGTCCTCACCAAGAGTGCTCAACCAGGCTCTGTGGATGAGCCCAGAGCCCTCTTGGAGCTCCCCATCCAGGGGGCTCCCTACCTCCCACTGTTCCAAAGCCTCACCCCTCCTGATGGACTCCTGTCTGAGTCCCCTTCCAACTCTGCTCACAAGTACAGCAAAATGGCAGGGAGACCCCAAGCCACCCACTCACCCAATTAAATACTCTTTAACGAAGGAAAGAGAAAGGGCCTCCCTTGTGGGGAGATGATGGGCTGGTGAGCAGGGAGGGGCATCCAGGGTGGTCTACATATCCCCAGAGACCCCCAGCAGAGATGTCCCCGTCACCCCCTGTGAATATGTCCCAGCCTTTCCTCCTCAATAACAATCCTGAATTTAGATCCTGCTTCAGGCCATGTGTGGAGGCAACTTTGGGCTGAGGAAATCATGTGGTCCTGCAACACCAGCGAGGAGCAGCTCTCAAGGGGAGAGTCTCCTTCCCTGCCCTTGACCTGGCCCAGCAATCTGGTCTGGAAACCCTCTGCCCCCTAGTGAGTTCCCAGCGACAGCCCCCGACTCACGATGCAGCTGGAAAAGCCGATGCCCCCCAGGCGGGGACACACGTAGTGCCACACCCCAATGCTGCCCCGGCGTATCCTCTGGCCCACAGCCAGCTCCAAGAAGAAGAGCGGGATCCCGATGATGATCAGCAGCACCAGGTAGGGCACCAGGTAGGCACCTGCGGAGGAGGAAGGACGTCACAGGGTGCCTGGAGGATGGCACCAGGTAAGGGGGGTGGCAGCCAGGTCCTACAGTCCTACCCACCTCTCCATTATCTCAAGCTGTCACTGGTCCTTGGGCTCCTCAGGAAGGATCGGGCTCACATGTGCGACCTACCACACACTGGTCACCTAGACCCACCTTTCCCTTGACTCCCCCGACCTGAAACACTAAGGGAGGATGCAGCACATCAATGCCTCCCACTTACAAGGCTAGACCCAAAGACAGACAGACAGGCAGGCAGGCAGGCAGGCAGGCTGATGCCATACTGCCGTCTTGGAATCCACACGTCAGGTCACACACCAACAGACACACCCACCTCATTATGTACTCTGTGGACACCTATTCACAACCCCTCCCACCCACAGAGCAGCAGCCCAGGAGGAGTGGGCCCCCCCACCCCCGGGGGCAGAGACCCCAGGCACAGCCTTCCCCACGTCTCCGCCAGATGCTGACACAACAGACCAGGCAGCTCCAGGGAAGCAGAGCTGGGAAGCTCTCCAGGGAGAGGGATCTGACCGGTGTGACCATTAATCTACAGCTAATTGGGAGAAATAGGAGAGAAATCAGCAGCTCAGGGAAGTATAGCTGCGAGGACCATAAAGGATAGATTGGCTATCGCTCAAGATTTTAAATGATAAATTAGGCTCGCTGACCTGAGCCTCACTGCACAATCTTGTTCCCAGGCAACAGGGCATTTAGTAGGAGAATTAAAACCAAGCCTGGACACAGACGAGTGATCCCGTCGAGAGCTGTGCCAATGACCTAGTCCTATTAGCAACGCTGTTGGCACAGCCCTGCCTGTCCCTCAAGTGGTGTCAGACCGGTGCCGGTCACCAGAGCCTGGGAGACCAGGCCCAAGACCACACCCCACAAGCTGGAAGTCTCCAGAAGACCCTCCAGCCACACTGCTCTGCCCCCCACAACATAACATCCCACATGCTCCCCAGTATGTGCCCAATCTGCCAACAAACCAGGGGACCGGCATCTTCTAGGCACAAGAGTTGGCACATGGCAACAGCCAGCTATTAACTGCTCTGCACCAGGCCTGTGCAGTGAGGGGACATCAGGACAGCAGAGGGCTCCGACGCTATCCGGGGAGAGCTGGCAGGACTTCCAGATTCACATGAGCAACGTCAGCACGGGTACACACGCACAGCACCCAGGACCAGCGAGCACACCGGTGCTGAGGGGTCCCATAGAGCCAACGGGGAAAGGTTTCCAGGGGAGGCGAGCCACGCACAACAGCCTCCAGCTGTTGGCACACACACACACGCACTGTCACGGCACGTGGAAATTCAGCTTGTCACTAACAAGCAGCCCCACTACGATGCTAAAAGGAGGGAAGGTCTGACTTTCCACCTAACTCTGTCTCTCAGTCCTGGGCCTGAGGAAATGGAAGAGGAAAGCCATGATGGGCAGGACAGCAAAGTGACACAGCCACATTGATTCCATATTTCACCCTGGTGACCTTGGGTGGCAAGACGTTTGGGGAGATGGGCTTCCGGGCGTTGGAGAGGGAGGTTGGCATCTTCCGTGGATGTGTCTCTCCTTTTCCCCAAGAACCAGGGAAAGCCTCCACTTAAATATCATCCAAAGAGGGGCCCTGCAGCAAAGACTGGCTACCTGCCACCTGCCACCCTGGTTGCTGCCTTGACTACTGGTCTCCCCACTAGGCCAAGACCTCGCAAACCATGTTGCTTGGGGGGTGTGGGCTGGGTGGGTACAATTTCTGGGTCATCAGAGGTCCTTTTTCATATCAATTTTTGTTGAAGTCATTTGGAAGTGCCCCCTCTTCTACCTCGGGAAATACAACTTCGGGACACACCTGGACTTCCATTGATGATCCAGGGCCTTTGGGAGCCTCAGGCCACCATCTGAACAGCAGGGTTAGGAAAGGCCGTGGATGATGGCTGGAGGGATCGGCTTCTGAGGTCTCCTGGGTCGTTAACTGTCTACTTTCCATCTACACTTCGGGTCTCCATTCTGGCCAACCCTGAGGGTATTCCTGGGATTTGAAAGACCACCTTGGTCTCGGCCTGTTGAGATGCATACTGAGCAGGGGTTGAGACCCCACTCTGGGGAGCAGAAAGGGTGTGATACCAGTGTATGACCCTCCAGGGGGATTCAAACTCAGGGGGCAACATGAAGGCCCCTCCTACCTGGAAGGCAGTAGGTATCAGGATTGCAGGCTCAGGTAGTGGGCCAAGCTGTCCAAGTTTGAATCCTGACTTTATCACTAGCTGTGTGACCTTGAGCAAGTTACCTAACCTCTCTGTGCCTCAGTTATGCAGTCTTTAAAATGAGGATGATAGTAACACGAGTTTGTTGAGGGGATTCGATGGTTGAACTGTGTGAAACTGGTGCTTCAACTGTTTCAAGATGCTCAAATATTGGCAGTTGCATCTATTTCAGCCTAATATCCAGGAAGTACCTAGGACAGTGCCTGGTACCTAGTGAGCATTTAATAATAACAGCCAGAAGTTGCTCCTGACAGTAAGATCCCGTGTTAAGCATTCTACATGTAAAGCTCTTTTCATCCTCCCAACTATACTGTAAGGCAGGAATTACTATTATTCCCACTTTGCAGATCAGAAACAGCGAGGCACAGAGAAATGAAGCTGCACCCACAGAAAGCTGACTGGCCGGGCAGGGACTTGCATGTGGGCTGGCCAGGATCCTGACAGGTTTTAGGGCTTAGCAATTCCTGGGGAGTCTAACGCCATAATCCTGAGCTCTGCCCTACAAGGGTTCCAATTCTGCCTAGGACAGGGGGTGTTCCTTTCCACCTCTCCACCTAGCCGATTTGCAGGGCGCCTCGGGGTCAGCAGGCCTGCCTCTTACCGCCTCCATTTTTCTGGCACAGGTAGGGGAACCTCCAGATGTTGCCGAGGCCCACGGAGAAGCCGATCTGGGCCAGGATGTACTGCAGCTTGCTGTTCCAGGCCGGCCGGTCCTCGGTGTCCAGCTCCTCCTCGGCCACCGCCTGCTTGCCGCCTGCCCCGCCCGCCACATTCAGGATGCTCTGCTTGTAGTCCACAGGCTCCTCAAGGGCCAGCAGGTCGGCCACCGACTCCGTGACATGCTCATTGCTGTGCTCACGCTGGGTCACCTTGCTGTTCTTCGGCATCAGTGCCACGACGGGGCCACAGGGCCCTGCTCCCCAGCACACAGAGAAGGTGGGACTCAGCTGTTGTCAGCTCCTTCTCATCCGGGACCTGTGAAGCCAGGTGAGCAGGGAGGGTTAGCTGGTCAGACCAGAGAGGTGGGAAGCTCAGATGGACACAACCACATCAACTCCTTGTCATGTTCACGGAGCTAGTTGGTGGCATGGAATGCGGAGCTGGCCTTCCTCCCCATCGGGGGTGCCCACTGAGGAGCCCCAGGTCTGCAGCCTCCGTTTCCCCACAGGCCTTATCTGAGCATCCTCAGGAGGGCAAACCTAACCAGGCAGAAGAGGCCACGGCAGACACCCAACCCCGACCCAGGGTCCGCAGCAACAACGCGGGTGCTGCGGAGGCCCCACAGCTGTCCGCTCCCAGGTTGTGCCAAGTCCAAGCCCTCTGTGTTCTAACGTCCTAGGCCACCTGCTGGGACCCAGGGAAGCCTGCTGCTGCCTTCTCTAGGGTCCTTCTGTTCAAACGTAGCCCTGGGCCCGCAGCATCCAGAGGCTGGTTACAAATGCAGAACCCAGGCTCTCGCCAGGCCTCCTCAGGTTCTCCCTGTACTTGTACAGAATTTCTGGTCGACTCAAAGGGGTAGTAACATGGGAGTAGGGAGGAGGCTAGAGTTCTCACCCTGAAGCCCCCGGACGCCAGCCCCTGTCCCCGTGACCCCTTCATTCCCCAGGCAGGAGTGCTGACCAGGCTCAGCTAAGGAATCTGGCACCAGAATCCGGGAGGTGTTAGCTCGGTGCCAACAAATCCTGGGTCAATCGCTCACTAATGACATTATCTGAGGGCCACTGCAGCCAAGAGCTGGTTCTCCATCCTTCAGCGACAGTTTTATAGCAGATAATGTCTGCTCAACAGGCATGGGGGCGGGGGGGAGCAGCACCGTCCCCTGCCACTCCTCATCCATCTTCCATGCCTCCCCTGAGAGAAATTAAGCCCCCAGGAAGAGAGCCCTTTGAAGCATCCAGCATTCTGCTGTATTTCAAAGTACCTCCTCATTAAGGGGAAGCCAGAGAATTTTAAATTGAACACACGGACACCTGGCCTGCAGTTGCCCTGCACCTTTTTGGGGGATGTACATTCTCCAGCTCTGCAATTACTTCAGTGAGGGACAAGCTGCCTCTGGATGCCGGCTCACGTCTGTTGTCCTTGGATGGGCTGCCTGAACGGCACGGCAAGGTCACTGTGCGGCCCAAGTGTGCCTGGCTGCCCTCCCGGCTGGGCTTGACCCAGACCTTCTGGCTGACTCCAGCCAAGACCTTCGAGGGGACCTGCCAGCCAGGTCCTGCTAATGAAGCTGGGGTGCCACGCAGATGGACTCGACTGTCCACACTGGTCTGTGGGGTTAGCCAACCCTTCCAGGCCAAGCCTTAGACCACATCAGCAGGTGACGCTTCCCTGTCCTCTTCATCCAAGGGGGACAGGGAGTCTTTAGTGACTGCCCCATGCCACCCCAGGAATTGTCAGGGTCTTGGGCTTGGAAGTGACTGGGACAGAGCCAGCCTGCCTAGAAGACCCCAGAATCCTCTGGAATACACAGTTCTCAGTTGGGACTCCACAGTGGGCCAGCTGAATATCCCATTGTGTCCTAAAAGTGTCCCAACGTGGGAATGTGTGTCTGTGGGCCCTTTAGCCCTCAACCTCCCTGGGCTGCTACACCAGCAAATGGGGTCCCAGGGCGTTATGCACCTGGGAGGCCTGTGCTCTTGCTGGGCTTCTAGGACAAGCAGCTCCCTAACACACACACACCAGTAGCAGCAGGTCTCTGTTCCCAAGGCACTAAAATGGGTTGAACCTAAAGCACACGCAATGGCTGCTTATCTAGCTTCCCCACCTCTCCTATAGCCGGGGAGAAGGGTCGGGGTCCAGCTGGAGACTGCACTGTCGGGGTGCCTCAGCTCAAACCTGCCTCCAGCTCTCTGCCTGCAGCAGGAGCGGAGCAGAGCAGCCTGCAGTGCATTAGGTTTGATTTAAAGCACATCCTGCCACAGCTGGAGACAAGCAAGGGGGATTCCGCAAGTCTGCAGAATTCATCTCGATGCTGACCCATTGGAGAGGATGCTTCCCCATAAATAGCCTAGTGAGTGGCAGCTCTGGTCTCCAACATGAGAAAGGGCCAGGGGGGTGGGGAAGCATCACTCTCAAGTACAAGGACTCAAGGACAAAATTAGCACATGGTGGTAAAGCCAGAGAGAGACACCACAGCAGCATCCTAGGGAACCCAGCTCGGTGCAAGTTTCTTCCTTCTCTCCCAGGTGTCACTGCCATGCTGAGCACCCTGCATTGCAGGATGGGGCCCAGGGGCCTCCAGTGCCATCAGCTCTGCAGGGACACAAACTGCCAGCTTACACATGCAAGCTGAGGCCCAGGGCTGGGCTACAGTCATGACTGGAACCTTCCATGCTCAGTGAATGTGCCCCTGCGTCTGACACTTAAAATTCGAAAGCTTGAGGGACCCTAGCACCATTCTCATTGTCTATACAAGGGCACGGAGGCCCAGAGAGAGCATATGAACACCCAGGACCACTGGGCCAGCCCACTCAGTCGAGCACTGTAAGAAGATGGTGGTGGGGAAGATCAGGGGCTTTGAAGTCAGACAGGCCTGGGTGTGAGCACTTCTGTTTCATTCATTCGTTTGTTAGTTCATTTGTTTGTCCGTTCACTCCATCACTCACCTGACATCCATCTGCTGAGTGCCCTTGCTCATGGATGCCTTTCCAGACCATACAATAGCTGACCTTCAGGTTGCAGCCCCCGAAGCCCACCCCATGCTCTTTCTCTCTATAGCAAGTACCATCACTGGCCCTTACGCATCTTTATCTTTCTTTATAAAGTGCCTGGTCCTTCTACAGGAAACAGATATGCCACAAGAGGAAACACTCAGCTTTCTTCGATCAATGCTGCATTCCACACACCTGGAACAGGCAGAAGATGGGGCACGGATCACACCACACAGCTGTCACCCCCAGGTCTCCTCACTCTGGTGCTCTCTCTGGCACCAGCAGTGACGTGGAACAACCCTCCCTCCCCACCCCGCCCTCCACCTGGAGTCTCTGTGCAGGCAAAGATCAACTTTCAGACTAGCACATAGAATCCAATGTGTGCCCAGACAATGACCCCAAAGCATGACCTGGGACAAGCACCAGGGTCAGCGAAGGACCCAGGAGGGGAGCCAGCCATCATCGAGGTATCAGGAGGCTAGAGAGATGCTGGGCCCGACCCACCACCAACCAACTGTGCCAACTAGCAAACTGGCACCACGGCCCTGACCTCTCGGGGTCTAGGTTTCCCCTGTGTGTGGAACGGGGTGTCCTGGACGATCTCTGAGGCCCCTTCAGCTCTGCCTACACCCAGGGAGCGCCCCTCGAGCACGCAGGTGCGAGTGAGGCCTGCCATACCCCAGGCTCTAGCTGCTGCAGGTCCCTGGGCCTGTCGTGCCACCCTCATCGGTTGAGAGCTCACTGGGGCATTGTGGGGACAGGCTGACAGCCAGCCCAGCAATCCCGGAATTTTCCCACAGGAGTGGCTGGGGGGTTGGAAGACTGCTTTTGTGAGCAGCACAGGAGGTACAGGTCCTCCACCTTCTCTGAAAGGACCATCTCCCTCACTCAAAGCACAACACAGCGGGGTGCAGGGCCCAGGCCGCCTGGGGCCTGGCTGTCACCTAGCAACCGTGCAGCTCATGGCATCAAGAGAGGTAGGACTGAGCCACTGAACTGTGCACCTTCCTACAAAGAGAAAACCCCGCCAACTAGGAGGCCAACAGGTAAAAGTATCTCTTGTCCACTGGGGCTGAGCGCTTCACAATGGCTTTTTGAGCACAGCACTCAGCAAGTACCTCAACGGATGCAGGATGGCTACTCCACCATGAGCAGGACCAAGCAGGAGCCCCTCCCCCAACAGCGGCCAGGGCCCTTCTGGAGCACTGAAGTCGGGGTGCCTCTTCCTTGGAAAGGCTGTATGTACCATGGCACTCAAAGGAGTCACTTATTTTCCGAGTCAGACCCCTAGGGGAGCTGAGTGAGAAGCCACCATCTCTGGGGAAGCAGGCAGCCAAGGTGACCACAGACCCCACTCACTGCACTCCGCTCCTCCGAGCCCCACGGGGTCTCTTGGCCCTGGGATGAGAGCTATGCATTCTTAAATGTAAACCCCTATATCAGGGAGGCCAAAGCAGTGAAAAAAAAACAGGCCTCCGGGCCCTCAAGACAAGGTCCAATGCAAGACTAAGATGTGGTGAGAAGGAAGTGAGGTCCGGGCCTTTCCCTCGGAGAACTTGACAGCTCCCTGACTTCCATGTGATAAGCCATTTTGGCCCCAACAATGCTCCTCCTAATTACCTCCGAGCCTCTGGGCTTCCACTGAGCCCAAAACAGGTCACTGTTATCAGAGACACAAATTGTCCTCCCAATTATTTTTTTAATTGTTTTCCCAAAACCTCTGGCCATCACCTGGAGCAAGCTGCCCCCAACAGGGCCTGGCCTCGGCTTGGTGGCTGCTCTCCTTGGGTTTTCTCAACCAGGACACACAAGCAGGAACCCCAACCCAGTTCTTGACACCTCAGTCAGAGTCCAGTCCCCATGTTCAGATCTGTCCTCTTTCCCATCTCTCGTCGCTAGTCCAGGCTATCATCCCATTAGACATGAGCAGCAGGCTACCAGCTTCCTTTTCCTCCAAACCTTCAGAGGCAGCTTCTCGAAATGCCACATTGCCTGGCTCCGACTTGCTGTGGCATTTACAGCTCCTCCACTGGGCCCCACTCCACCTCCCATTCCCCTCCCACCCTCTACTCCCTCTGCAGGAATCCCTCCCCATCCTCTGCCTACTTAAGCCCCCGTCTTTGGAGGTGCAGCTCAAGGTCCCCCGTCTGGCCTCCATGACACCAGTGACACCATCTGCTAGTCTCTAAGTGAGAATGAATGTCCTTCTTTTCCTCTTCTGAGCCTGCTCCTTGGAATACTCTTTTACACGTTTACCATCTGGCTGTCTAGTACCACTGGTGGCTTCCATGGCTGATTCCCTTTCCAAGTGCCATGCCTGGCCCACACAGAATACTTAACAAATGTCCCAGGGTCCCTGCCTTTCCAAGAACAACCTGCTGCCTGTGGTGAAATCTATCCACCACCTTCACCTCTGACACAAAGAGGCAGGCCTGGAGAGAGAACAGGTCTGACATGGGAGCCAGTTGAATCTCCTAGGAGGGCTGCATGCCCAGCTGGGGGTGGGGGTGGGGGTGGGGTTGAATGCAGTCCCGAAGCACATGTTGGGCAGATGCCAGGGCTTGGAAACCAGCTTTCCATTCCCTATTCATCTGCAAATAGTGAACAGGGTTTACCTGCCAAATGTATCTGGTTACCACATGGATGGAAGGGGAGAGAAAACGAAAAGCTGATTGAGAAGCCAAATAAACAGAATGGTCACCTCTGACTCCACAGATTTTCAGGGTCTGACACCATCCTTGGTTCCTCAAGGCCACATCCAGGTCTGTTACTTGTGCTTAGCAAGGGATATGAATGAAAAGAATGAGCGAATTGATGCCCTGATGCTTGAGCTCCCCAGTTTTTCTAGTCTGATGTGATTTCCAGCTTCAACATTTTCCCCATTTTCTGCTGCACTATTCTGATCCCAAGAACATCAGGTGGCCATGGATGCCCCGAGCAGCACTTCAAAGCGAAGGTAAAAGAAGTCTAGCTATTGTTCATTGGCTTTTGGCTTCTCATAAAGGAGCCACTATCTGGTGCCCCACTTTCTCCACTTTGTAGACAGCATCCATCCTCACCTCCGGGAAACCAACACCGGATGGGCACAGTCTTAGCACAGAGTGTCCCAGGGGGCTGGGCGGGGGGGGACTAACAACAGCTCAGGCAAAGGGGCCAAGGGAGCTTTCTGCAGCCTGCCTCACCTTCCCATCACGTGCCCCGGCATGTTCTCTGCAGTTGGCATTTTGTTTCCTCCGTCAAGAGGGAGAAAAGCAAGAAAACGGGCAGATGGTCGGGAGGGGCGGGGGGCAGGAACTGGCACTGGAAAATGTGGGCAGGCCAGTGCAAACAGCTTTTTGGTTCAGTTTCACCATTTCACGTGGGGAGAAACACGTGCCTGCTAGGGATGTAGCGAAACCAGCCCCATGGCTGTCCTGCTGGTGCCTTAACCTCACACTAGAATTTAATTGTGGAGGGAACTTCTTGATGGCACAGTAGGCATGGTAATAGCAACAATGACCACAACAGCATGTAGGTGACACTTCCTGAGGGCCGACTCTGTAACAGCCCTTGTGTGGAGCAGCCATTACCTTCTTTACCCCACCAACGACTGTATGAGGCTGGTTACCACTATTATACCCATTGACAAGTGGAAAAGTAAAGGCTTAGAGGGATGAACGAGCTATATTTCTTTGAACTTAAGGTCCTTGGATGCTGGTACTATCTTGATCTTACCAGAAAGGGTCAATTGGAAGGTTTTTACCCAAGTAAGTCACCACTGCCTCCTGACCAACAGCTGATTTGAAACATCATTGATTGTGTGTCGTATTCTGATCTTAAGCTGTGGCACTGGGCGCAACTATGCACCCTGGAACTGATGAAATGAGGCACGCAGTTGGAAAGAGGGGGCCCTGGGTCCCCACCAGCCATCTGACTCTAAAACCACAACACTGTCACAGAAAGGTCACAGGTTTTGGACCCAGGGAAACTTGGGTTTGAGTCCCCAGGACCTCAGACCAGCTGTGAGTCTTTGGGAAAGTGCACAGCCTCTCTTGGTTTCAGCTTCTGGCCCTGAAATAATGGGGATGAGGCTCTGACCTCACAGGATGGCACAAGGATAAAATGAGACGCTGCAGGGGACATGCCCCAAACCAGGGCCAGGTTCTTGTGGGCTCAACCAGGAACAGAGGTGCGCGCACCCACTGTCCCGCCCTGTCCTAGAACAGACATGGCACAGTGGCCAGTACACGAGGACCCTGGGGCTGGTGGCGGGATACAGGAGCTCGGGGCTCCAAAAGACTCCCACGTCCCTCTTGGGCTGAAGGAACATGGAGCCCAAAGACTCCTGTAAACTAAAGATTCTGCTGAAATGCTTGGGATACTAAAAATCCCTCTCCATATTTCCCTTCCCTTTCTCCCTCCTTCCTTTCCTTTATTTCCTTCAATAAACATTTACTGAACACTAGCAGAGCAGAGAACCGAGCAAATAATGATCCTGTCCTCTGGAATTTATATTCGAGTGCAGAGAGACAAGTAAATCAGACAATATATAATTAACAGTACACAGGGATATGCTCTGTATATACTATATTCCAAAATATTAGATAAATATGTAATAGAGAGTAGGAGGGGATGGAGTGGGGCAGGGATGCCATAATGTATGGGGGGTTAGGCAAGCAACTCTGAATAAGGCCTGTTAGAGCCATGTGGATATTCCTGGAAAGCATTCAGGACAGAGCTAGCAGAAAGTGCAAAGGGCCTGAGGCAGGACCAGGGCCGCTTACTGAGTAGGACAAGAAGAAAGGGCCCTGTGTCTAAAGCATCCTGAGCTAGGATGGGGTAGGAGGTGCTGAGACAGGAGGAGGAGAGCTAGAACCCTGAGTTCTAGGCAGAACTTGTGAGCCATGGAAAAACTTTGGGGTTGCTTTCAAGGTGAACAGGAAGCTGTTGGCAATTCTTGAGCAGGGGAATCGTGTGACCCACCTGTTTGAAAGGGATCACTCTAGAAGCAGGGAAGGTGGGTAAGAGATGATGGTGGTCTGGGCCAGCTATTACATGAGATTAAGGTTTTAAACAGAGAAGTAAACGGATGACTCCAGGGTGCTGAAGGGCACACCAGGGCACTGACGGGCAGACACTCCCAATTTGGAAATCAAAATAATTTTTAGTATTTTATTTATTTGTTTTTAGAGAGGGGAAGGGAGGGAGAAAGTGAGAGGGGGGAAAATTAATGTGTGGTTGCCTCTCGCATACCCGCAAACCGGGGACCTGGCCCACAACCCAGGCATATGCTGGGAATCAAACTGGCAACCCTTTGGTTCACAGTCTGGTGCTCAATCCACAGAGCCACACAAGCCAGGGAAAGTCAAAATATTTTTTAAAATAGAAAGTCCAGGAGCGACAAGGGGAAGGCTTCTCTCTCCTTCATTCATGTATGGGAGGTCCTGGCTGGTGACAGAGGGGTCCTCACAGCTTATGCCAGCTCCTCTGACCTGGATTTTCTTAAACCACTTCTCTCTTGTGTGAGAGAGACAGACAGAGGGAACCACGGGTGTTCAATTACCTGAGCTACCCGCCAGACTGCTGAAGAGCCCTTGAAGAAACAGCGATAAGGAATCCTTAATTACCATCCCAACATGATGTCTCTTTTCTGAGAACCAGAAATGTTCTTCTGTTTCCTCACCAGCCTTCAGAGCAGCTTTGTGAAGGGCTGAGCAGAAAAGCACTCCTACCAGGAACAGGTCGCAGGACACAGCAAAGGGAGTAACCCTTTCTGAAGACTTATTAGGCATATGTATGTTATTTATTCCCCTCCCCCCAAAACTTGGGATAAACTGTTATTCTCACTTTGCAAACAAAGAAGCATAGTCAAGAGAAATATCAGGTGTAAGATTACCAGCCAGGCCCTGGCCGAGGGGCTCATGCCCAGGCTGGTTGGCTCGGTTGGCTGAGGCATTGTCCCATACATCAGAAGTTTGCAGATTTGATCCTTGGTCAGGGCACACAAGGGAGGCAACTGATCAATGTTGCCCTCTCTCTCCCCTTCTCTCTCCCCCCTCCTCTAAAATCAATCATCTTATCCTTGAGTGAAGATTTAAAAAAAAAAAAAATCACTCACCATGAAGAGAGAGAATGGGGATTTGAACCATGGTCTCTCAAACTCTGTAGCCCATGTTCTTTTTAATACACTAAGGCTTTCCAGTTTTTTGCATTTCTGACTCACAGAGGAGAGCTAACTGGTATGGCACACTGGGGCACATTGAGGGGTCTCCACTACCCGAGGCTGCTCCGGGCTACTCTGAAGGATGAAGGCACCCTGATTATTGGGCCATGTGCCACCCGTCTGTGGCTCTTGTTAGAAAGTTCCCCAAAGCGATTCATCTGAGTCTCATTCAGCAAGCCAACAATGGGACAAGTCTGGCTACCATTATTTTCCCCTGAGGTCAGACACCTCCTCACTTGGCCAGGTTCTTTCCCAAAGCCAATAAATAGCATGATGTGATTTGGGGAACCAGTCAAGGAGATGTCTTCCAGCTATTCTAAAGGAGTCCCCAAATTGCCAGCAGGAAGCGCATCTCATCAGAGTGCCAGGACCGTGGACAGCGCTCCAGGCCAATCTGGGAGCCAGCTGGGGGTTGCCCAGCCCAGGGGAACCCACTCTCTGTCCTTTAGACACACAGGAGGGAGGAGGTCCGTGTCCTCACTGAGTATTCACCTGGGAACACCTATGAAGGTGTTTTGTTTGAAAGGTAGCTTTATCAGACAGCACCCCCCACCTGGAGTGGGATTTAAAACCAGAGAAGCCTCGGTGTCTTATAATTAAAGGGGAGGTGCAACCAGCAGGAATTTGGGGTGTGGACCAATGAATTCCAGTTGCAACTAAAGTAGGTGGCAAATTAGCGGTGCACAGAACCCAGCAGAAGTTCTAATTAGAACCAGTAATTAGAAATGATGGAATACATCCAGGGGCAACTTGTTATCTTCAAGTGATCCCTGAGTCAGTTCTGGAGGTCAGAGTGGCACCTCAGTAGGATCAAGGTAGCTTGACCAAGTGACACCTGGTAAGGTGACCCTGGGCCTGAGGGGAGGGGGCGTGAGCTCCTCTGGCCCTACACTTGCCCTGAGAGGCTGCAGAGCAAACTCGACCGACCTTCAACCTCCGTCGCCTCACCTCCCAAGCTGGGGACTCAGGCTGCCCGGGACTCACCAACACATTCCAACCAGGAATATACCTGGTTCTGAATGTGAGAATAACGTAGCCCAGTAATCCATTTTGCGCCTGAGCTTCTGTTCTCATGCGTTTCCTGTACGCAGTGAATGGTCTAATTATGTGTTTTTTTTTTTTTTTAATACCTGGATTTACTCATAGATGAATAATGTTTTAATTTCTTAAATTACTCATGCTGGGGCTGGGGGAGGGGTTTTCAAAGGACTCACCACAAAATGGCTGCCTGTGGGGAAACGTGTGGAAGATGCTTTGTGTCCTGGGTTGGGGGGAGGGAGTGGGGGGGGAACAGGAGGGGCAGGTGGGGGGGCATGAATGCTTATGTTCCAACTATCCACCCGCACGGACAGGAGCTTGCCCCCAGAGCAAGGGTGGTTTGGAGGTGCCAGGCAGGCCAGGAGAGTGTGGGCCTGCTCCTCCAGGGATGGTGATATCTCAGAGAGAGAAGAGACAGAGAAGCAGGAGGAAGCACGTGTCAAGTTTCCCAGAACTGCCAAGGACGCAAGTGGCAGCACCCCAAAGGCGAGGAGGGTGGGCTCTCCAGGGGACAAGCCCAGGAATCAAGTAACCTCCCTCTGAGCAGCTGCTATAAATAACCCTGGAGCGTTAGCAGCTTGGCCCTGGGGTCGCACCCAGAGCTCCTGCCAAGTCCCTGGCTCACACTGTCTGCTGGGGAGCAGAGAAAACTGACACACTAGGGTTCCCACCTGACTCTGCAGATGCAAAAATCCCGGCCACATCCAGTCTGCTCTGACCCTGCCCCTCACTGCTCCAGCACCGACTCTGGGCTTGGACAAACTGTGAGGGCAGGAGGGCATGGGTGGCATAAGTCAGGAAGAGAAAGGCAGACGTGACAATAAAGCACCAAGATGCAGCCTGGGACCTTCTTCTGAACTCCAGCCCACATGCAACGATGCACCGCATTCCCCTAGCCTTGCAAGTGTAGGTCTGTTCATTCTCTACCAGCTTCCCACTGCTGGAGGTCACAGCCTCCTTTCTCAGGGCACAAGCTTAAAGAACTGGACCCGCAGGTTTAGACACCCTCGTGTGGGTAAATGCCTGGGTGGCCAGCACACGTTTATATAAAGAACTTATGGTGAAGACAGGTATGTCTCCATCACATATTCAAAGGGAAGATGCATTGGGGCTTTTTCCCCCTAGAACCAGGTCTGAGTTATGATTCACTTGAATCATGGTCAAGAGCATGAAATTTGCAACCTGACCCACCTGAGTTCAAACCCTCCACTTGCCACTTGGGTAACCTTGACCAAGCTATTTAACCCCTGGAGTCCCACACCTATAAAACTGCCAAGCGCAATATCCGTCTCCTGGGATGGTGGTGAAAATTAAATAAGATGGTGTGCGAAGAAAGCACTTAGCATGAATAAAGATGGTGCAGAAGCCTCTGTAAAAATCTGGATACTATCACTGGGTGCGAAGCCCAGCATGAGCTGCTAGACTACCAAACTGTACCCACCCCTTCTAAGAACGTTTCCCCACAATTGCCATCCCCCCGGGTGCGGAAGAGGGCACCAACACCATGTAACTGTGCGTTTGACCTCAGAAAGCCGGTGACAGCGGCCAGCGGGGACAGGCTGATGTGAGACTCCTTTTAGGGGCTAAGAAACATGTTTTTTTCCCGTATCCCAGTGCTCTAGATGTGTGGTGGTGAGGAATTCTTGTAGCCCAGTCTGCAAGATTGGGATCGAGTGATAACTCAGACCTGATTCTAGGAAAAAAGTAATAAATAAAGCCCGAATTCATTTTCCTTTAAAGTATTCTGCTGCTTATTTTAGCAGCTTTAAAGGGATTAGTGATGAATTGTCCTTGCAGCACAGCCAGGCTGGAAAGGGCCTGAGGGAAGGGAAGGGAAGGAAGGGGCCCAAGCAACGGAGCCTTCTTCTCAGAGATCCTCTCAGCTCTGTCTCTAGCACCCTTGGGATATGCCAGATCTAATGGGCAGGGCATTGATTTCCAGGGTGCATGTGCCCCCACCCCACCACATACATACACATGCATGCGAACACATGCACATGTTTCCAGGAGCAAACTGGGGCCCCTTGCACCAGCATGGCCTTTCTTGCTGCCCTGGGGGTCTTATTTCCTCCACTCTGGAGGCAAACACAGCTTAGCACCAAGTCTAGATGCATTAGAGGAGGAAGCCCAGGGCCCAGGGCCCTTCAGGGAAGGTAGGGGACACACTCCTTTCCTCTCCAGGAAAGACCAGCCTCTCCTCTCCTGGACTGTGGTCTTGCAGCTTCCAACTCCACTACAGATCGGATAGGTGGGGAGGAGGACAGCAAGACCTGATCAAAGGGCAGGGACCCTTGAAGCCCACCCAGCAGGGGCCTTAAGATGGGACCAGGCCACAGGCATGAACAATCTTAAGGAGTCAAGGTTTCAGCTGGAGTCTTGCCCTGGAGCCACTGCAGACAACCCAGGGTCCCCAGCAGACCTGGTCCAGACCTGGTCCAGACTTGCCCACCTGCCTCCACAGCCCTGCTCTTCCTCAGGGCCTCCCCATTCAGGGTCTCCTGGGGAAAAGGAAAGGTTGGAAGTAGGTCAGTTTGCAGCTGAGTTACAGGGTCCTTCTTAACCATGTGTCACTTTCTTTTGTCTCCACCCCCTCTCACACCAAAGAGCAAGGGCAAGGAGAGAAAGAACGCTTCTGGTTAAGGTCCATAAAGAAAGAGGTGGGGAACGCACATTTAATGAACTTCAGCTCCGTGTCTGCACATGCAGCAGAGGCACCACAGGCATCCCTGGTTTTCAACTGAGGAAACCAGAGCTCCGAGGTAAAGTGACTTGCCCAAGGTCACCCTGCACCATCACAAGGCAGAGCACTGGGCTGTCAGACCACAATCACAGAGCCTTCCCGGAGGCCTCCTCCGGTCGCCAACCTGGCTCTGCTTGCCTGTCCCAGGGGTCAGAGCTTAGGAGGTTTGCCTAGGAGCTTAGGTTCTGCTCAGACTCCCTCTGACTTGCCCACCTCTAGTCAGTGGCCATTCCCCCTCACAAGTCCTGGTACTGAATGCCATTCAACTCACAAGCAGCAGAGACAATTCTAAATGTGACTCAGGCCTAACGAACTCACTCCAGTCAGAGCCGGTGGGCACGATTTGCCTCCCGCACTGAGTCACCTCCAGGCTGAGCTGTAAGGAAGCGTTGAAACTCACCACCTACTTAGCCACAGCTGCTCCGTTCAAGAAAAAGCCAGCAGAGAGGCTGAAGCCCCCATAGTCCCCATGGATGGGGCACGGCCAAGGACAACCAGGTATGACCTCCAAGCCTTTCCTGCCCAGGTGATGGGTCCACCTCACCAGATCACTGATAATGTAAGCACATGAGAGACACAGGAAGCTCGCATGCATTCTGACCTTGTTCTCCTGACATCAGTCAGTCAGTCCTGCACAGCCTAACAGGATCTAACTAAAGTTTTGATGGATTTTTTTTTTTTTTTTTTTTTTTTTGAGCGATTACAGAATCTTCTTAGTTTCTGGTGCCTCAAACGAATCTTCCTATCTTCCCAAACCCACCTTCTTCATGTACATAGCTGAATTGCCCCCGATACAGCTCTGGTTAGAAATTTCCTAATCCCAAGTATTCATTAAAATATTTACCAAACGAAAGAGGAGTAGTACAAAATTGTTTTGTTTTGTTTTTTTAAATTCGTCTTTTGACAGCGACTGGGCTGCTCGGGCTTTGAAAGGAAACTCCCGGCTTCCTTCCCCACGAGGGCAGCGCCCCTGCGGGACTGCGAGCACCGCTCAGAGCCGAGCCCCGAGTGCACAGGTGTAAATGTGGCCGAGGCCTTCCTCCCAAGACTGCGCCCTCTCCAGACCTGTACCCGGCGCATGTCCTCCATCTCCGCCATTCCGCTGCCAAATGCGCTTCCCTCGAGGGAGGACAGGCTTCCCGCTGACTCGGAATTCAGGGAGGACTGGCCCCCGAACTGGGGATTAAATATTCATCTCGGGCATGAGCGCTCCGTTTCTCCTGCCAATGATACTCTCAAGGTCACGGGCCTTAAACCTAGCGGTTTAGCTGGGGTCTCCAGCGGCCCAGGAGCCTCCCCGCGGGAACCGCGCCGAGGGCGCGCAGCTCCAGGCGGTGAGACCGGCCCGGCCTCCTCCCAGGTTCTCCCGGGGCGCTTGTCTCTACAACTCTGCCTCGTTTCCCCCGGAGTTCTTGGGCCCAGCACAGCCCCGGAAGCTAGCGTCAGGTGTCCAACTCGTGAGCACGGCGCTGGGCACCCCCAAAGCGCCGGAGGAGCACGGCTCCGGGCCACGTCGCCAGGCAACGCGGCTGGAGAGGAGGGAGGAGCACGGGCCAGCGCGGAGCCCGGCTGACACCAAAACTGCGCCGCCTCGCACCCAGGTTCTTAGGCCTTCCTGGCTGGGGCGGGGCCGGAACAGCTAAAGTTGCGGTGGCTGACCCGATAAAGCCAGGCAGGGCGCGGCCCGCGACTCACCTGTCCCGCGTGGACCGTCGCACGGACTCGGCCCTTGCACGCCCGTGGAGCAGCTGCGGTCCCCGACGGGTGGCGGGCGCACAGCTCCGCCAATGGTCAGCCGGAGGAGTCTGGCGGCGACAAGCAGGGGCCCGGGCTGAGGGGGCACCCAGAGCCCCGCGCCTGCGACTCTGCTCGCTTCTCGTTCCCTCCCTCGCCGCGGGTCCTGGCCCAGCTCCCGCCCGCGGCTCGCTCAGTCCTCTGGGGAGGGGTCTGGGGACCCAGGCCCCGCGGTGGAGGGAGCTCGTGAAGCTGCTGGAGCCGGGGCCGAGTGCCACCCTCCCCGCGCCCTGGTCACGCCGGTTCTGCGGAGCGGAACGAAGCTGGGCGGAGCGCAACGCGCACTGTTCCCTCGCTTTCCGAAAGGCCACCCTGGCGGCGGGGCGCCGTGACGCAGGCTTGACTCACGCGCGGGCCCGCGTCAATGAGAGGCTTTGGGGCTGCGAGCGAGGCTCTGATGGCCGACGCAGGAGGAGGGGGTGAGCAGGAGAAGGGACTGGGGCTGCCCTGGCACCAGCTTCTTGGAACCTAGACCCTGGAGTGGAGTCACCAGGGCTTCAGCTCTCAAAGAGGAATGAGACCCCAATGGTCAAGGCCCTCCTGAGTCCTGGGCTTCATGTCTTCACCTTTTAAGGCCATCTCCTCCCCACCCCCCACCCCCCTTCATGGTCTCAGCCGCACCCCAAGCACTTGTTTCCCGTGACCTGGAGACTTGCATTTCCAAGTCTTTGTTCCCTCTCTTTTCTCTCAGGATCCTTTTTCTGCTCCAGGGTCCTTCATCCAACTGTCCAGCAGGACCACTCCCTGTGCAGTTCTGCTCCTCAATACATCACTTCTCTGTGGAGCTCCTACTGTATGCTCGTGCTGCAGGGGTTGAGATCACAAAGATGATGGTAAGGGGACCTCTGGGAGAGGCAGAGTGGGGTTTACCCAAATAGCCACAATACAGGCAGAAGGATTGAAGACTCTAGAAGATAAGGAAAGTGGGGGACAACAGTGAAGGGAGACTGAACTCTGGGAAAACCTTATGGAGGAGGTGACACGGAATCTTGGCCTCAGAAGGTGGAAGGAGAGAAGGATGACCCTTGTGAAGAGGACAGCATGACAAGAGCAAAGATATTTGGCAGTGGCTGGTGTGGCTCAGTGGATTGAGCACCAGCCTATGAACCCAAGTGTCGCTGGTTCGATTCCCAGTCAGGGCACATACCCAGGTTGCAAGCCAGGTCTCCAGCCAGGTCTTCAGCTGGAGGCAGGAGAAAGGAGGTGTTTCTCTCTTTTTCTAAAAAACAAAAAATAGCAAAGATACAAGCCATCGGCAGCTTGCAGGGGCATGATCGCCTGAGCTGGGGCAGGGTAAAGGCAGGGAGGCAGGCGCCATGGTCCAGGGCCTTGAGGGTCTGTTTGAGGAGCCTGGAATGAATGATCTCTGCTGTATAGGACATTAGAAGACCTTGGCCTTAGAGACAGGTGTTTGGGAACCATGGGAAGTGTAGGGTGTCTCAGTGGTCCTACTGAAAGGCATTAAGTAGGACCATTGTCATGAACTCCGAAGGCTCAGAGATTTTACCCTTGCCTTCTGACGTTAGTCAGTCATGAAACTGCCAGTTTCATGGATGCTGGTGGAAGACACAGAGAGTCCTGGATCAGAGACAAAGGACTTCATTACTCAAGGCACAGCAGGCAACTTGAGCTTCCCAGTCAGATCGGTTTACCTTCACCCCAAGTCCGTGGAAGGAACATGTTGGGGAACTCCGTGCTTAGGAAACCCCAGTCTATAGTGGGCTGCAAGCAAACCTGCCCAGCCTCTGCCCTGGATATTGTTCTAATTATTATCGTTATTATGCTGGACAGCAGACAAACCTGCCCCCCACTGGGGAGACACTATCTCCAACTTCCAAAGCTGTTTGCTATGCAAATATCCCAAAGTTCTGGAACAAAAGACATCAGTGCCTCCTTTAGAAGCACAAATATGAGCGTAGCCTTCTCAAGCTGGCAGTTTTCCTCTCATCCTTAACAGGTCCTTCCAGGGGCCCTCACCCCCAGCCTCATTTCACAGCCCCTCCCCCTGGCCTTTTCTGCAGCCCACCGACCCACACTGACCTTCTCCAGCTCGCCCACTCCTTCCTGACTCAGCCTTCCGCCCAGACGCCTCTAGGGGTCCCCGCTCTTCTTCCCTCCCTCCCTGCCTACTCACCTCGGACCCTAATTCTTCAGGCCTATGCTGAACACAGATAAGAATTTGGTCAGCCTCCCAAGTGGACATTTTGCCCCTTTAGTAGCCTTTGTCTCAATTGTAGTTAAGTGCTTAATTGGGTGACAGGCTGCTGAGTGACAGCCACCTTGGCTGACATACAGTCCACAAGGCACAGCCCATGCCCAGCGTCAACACTGAACAGTCTCTCCATGAAAATTTGTTGAAACGTACAAAGGAGTCTGCTTGGGAGGGTGGGGGACTGGGTGAAGGGGCGCAAAGGGGAAAAAACTGGGACAACTGTAATAATCAAGAAAACATCATTTTTAGAATGGAGGAAAAAATATTTTCTGAAAAAATAGATAAGAGCGGTTAGAAATATGGATTTCAAGTGCAGGAAGGAAGATTGGAGACAGATTTGGGATCGTAAACATAAAGGGGGCAGTGAAGCAGAGAGACAGCCCTCCTGCGAGGCTTGGAGAAGATGGTCAAGAGGACAGGAGCTAGGGGAGAGGGTGGGGAGCAGCGCTCTGGCAGGGCCAGAGGGGTCAGGATATGTGATGGAAAGGAAGAGCTGAGGGGTGAGAAGACAGCGAACATCACAGAGGTAGTGGAGAAGGAAGAGGCGGTCCACAGTGCCCGGATCTGAAGACAGGTTAAAGAGGAAGCCTGGGAGTTGTCTTTGATGACAGCACCCGTGAGTGGTGAGCAGGACACCATATGGAAGGCCCTGAGATGGAAATAGGAAGTAAGGCTTCCACCGTGAAGTCTTCTGGAACTTTCCAGCTCTCAGTGGAACATTTAGGACACTGATTCTTCCTTTTACCAGGCCTATAGAAATATAGTTGAAGTATAGTGGTATTTTATTTATTTTTAGAAAGAGGTAAAGGGAGGGAGAAAGAGAGGGAGAGAAGCACCAACGTGTGGTTGCCTCTTGCACACCCCCAACTGGAGACCTGGCCCCAGGCATGTGCCCTGACTGGGAATCAAACTGGTAACCCTTTGTTTCACAGACCAGTACTCAATCCACTGAGCCACACCAACCAGGGATAAATTATATAGTATATTAAACTATATAATTTATATATATGGTCTGAGGTAAGTACTGTTACCTCTCCCTGCCTTACCAATGGGGAAACTAAGGCTTAGTGTGGGTAAGTAACTTGTCCAAGTCATGGAATGACGCCCATCTTGGTCCAAAGTCCTTGCTCTCAATCATGACATTTAGAGCTCTATAATGTAGGTGCCTCTTCATATGTCTATGCCCTATTATATGAGAGTGTGACTGCTTACAGGACTGGGACCATTCCTATTCATCCCTCCATACCTGGTGTTCCCAGCATGGTGACTTAGACCCAGTAGGAGCTCCGTCCAAGCTTACAGGCTGGGCAGCCTCTCACACATGATGGGTCAGACACTGATCTGAGTTGAGTCTGACTTGTTGAGTCTGTATTTCTGAGTATCTTAAAGGCACAGATGCTAACTAAGCTGTGACCTCTCCTTTATTCTATGTGGCACAATTATCTATCTCCCAGCTTGGACATCTTTGAAAATGGACCCCCAATTCTTTGACCACACTCTGTTTAAGAAGGGAAGTCTATATTCCTCCCCCTCTTTGAACCTGTGACTCCTTGAATAAGAGAAGTACTACTGTGCCTACTTCTAGACCCGGCCCGTAAGCGAATGGTAGCACCCATTCATTCTGTTTCAGAACCTAACTACCATTCTGTGAGGAAACACAAGCTGCCTGCAAAGGGGCCCATGCAGAGAGGAACGGACGCCCCAGGCCCAGCCTCCAGCCCTGGCTGCGCCCCTGACCTGAAGCTGGCCGTGCCACGCCGGCCACATGAACGAGCCATCTTTGGAAGCATCCTCCAGCCTAATCAAGCCTCCCCAGCTGGGGCCGCATGGAGCAACTGAGCGGACAAACTGCCCAGCCACGGCCTTCCCACATGTCTGACCCACAGACACCATGAGAGAGAGAAAAATAATGGCTGTTTTAAGCCGCCAAGCTTTGGGATGTTTTGTAACACAGCAGTAAGTAACCAGAACAGCCCGTAATTGCTGAATAATTATGGAAGTAGCAAGCAGGTCTGGCCCATGTGCCACTCTCACGCCTTTGAGAGCTCCCCCACCTCGGACTTGAAAGCAGCTGTTGTAGAAACCCCATCCTGCCAGAGGAATTGTGTTGGATCAGCAAAGAGAATGAGCAGACCTCTCCCATTTAGGGTGCACAATCTAAAGCATAGCTGGCAAGGAAGTCCCCGACACCTCCGATACAGGGCGTCTTTAGAAACATGCCAGGCTTACTGTGGCCCTGTAAGAGATGGTTATCCTGTTGTGGCCTCTGAGGATCAAGCCAGTCCCTATGTGCAGGTGGAATTTTACCTGCAAGAAGGGGCAGGTGCCAGGGTAACTCCATGGGGGACATGGAAACTGGAGGCAAAAACTTGAGCTCTGAGCATCTCCAGGGCTGCTCCCCCACCCCCAGCACTTCTGACTCCTTATGTCCCTTTGCTGGCCTAGGGTTGCCATCCCTAATGAATGGTGGTTTGCTTTTCCATTGAGACCCCACTGGTTACACGGTCTCACCATCCACTGGAGTCAATAGAAGACACAGGTCGCAGTTGAGGTCTTGAGTGAGGAAATGAATGAGAAAGTGAGATCTCTGCCCTATGAGGCAGGAGGACAGAGCAGAGTGGTCACTGCCAGTGTGGCGCCAGGTACACTGTGCCAGGTAGTGCAGTGCATGTGCCATTCAAAGCTTGGTCCCTGGGGTCATGGTTCATAGTCTCACCCCCTGAGTACCAGCTTGGGACCCCTCAGGGCCAGAGTGTCCTCATCTGTGAAACAGGAATAATAACAGTGTCCCTCCTGCAGAGTTGAGTATGACGTGATTTTTTTCCGAGTATAACATTTATTTACAACAGCCAATCTAGCACCTATCAAGGACCTAAAACATGTAAACTCTTTTTTTTTAAAACATTTATTTTTTAAAGATTGTATTTATTATTTTTAGAGAGACAGGAAGGGGGGAGGAAGAAAGAGAGAGAGACATCAATGTATGGCTGCCTTTCATCTGCTTCCAGCTACGAACCTGGCTGGAGACCTGGCTTGCAACCTGGTTATGTGCCCTGGCTGGGAATCGAACCAGCGACCTTTGGGTTCATAGGCCAGTGTCTTATCCACTGTGCCACCAGCCAGAGCCTAACAAAAGCCCTGGAGCAGCACCCACTCCTTTCCACAGGGGAGAAGGTAACCATGACCTTCATCCAGAGGGCAAATTAAAAGGGGACCTTGTTAGCACCTACAAGTTGTGTTCAGTCCATTTTTGCTCTGAGTATTATGTTGCCTGGAAGAAGGAATAGGATTCTCTCTCTCTCTCTCTACAAAGACTCAAGTAAGAACCTTTGACTTCAGTTCAAGTAAGAATATTTGTAGAAACAGCACAGATGAGTTCATTACCTGTTAACTTGCTGTTTCTTCTCAAAATCCATTATTCTCCATTTCATCGGCATTTATACACAAAATTACTGGAGTTTAGTTTATTTCAAGCTGAAAAATGAAGCGACAATGTGCACTGGCTGCTCAAACACAAGGAGAACACATTTCAGAAGCAACTGAAGTTCGAGCTGCGTTTATGAAATCATAGCCAGCAGGTGCAGGGTAGGGTATCACAAGTCTTTCTTGCTTCCTGTCTGGAGCAAGGGGCCCACGGTGGGGAAATAAAGAGCAAGCAGGGACAGGCTCATGATGCAATTCACCATGTCCCTGACCTCGCAGGCCTGGACCCTGCCTGCTGTGGGCTTAGGGGACAAGTGGGAAAGAAAGCCAGAGGTGAGTTGAAGTCTCTGAGGGGAACCTGTCATGTGAGGCTGAGAGGTGATAAGGGAGCCACACAGATGCAGGCCTGGCCCAACCTTCAATGTTAATTGGGACTTGGTGGTCTAGAAAGCTGCCTCCATGACTCTGACTCTACAGGCCTATACGAGCACCCAGAATATACATCAGAAGGAGGGATTCCCAGGGACCCTCAACTTCACAGAAGGACTGGCCTCATCTCCTTTCCTGAAACAGCGTGATGTGTAGAGTTGGATAAACTCGGGTTCCGATCCAGCACTACCTTCCCTGGTGACCTTTGACAAATCCCTTCCTATCTCTGACCTTCAGATTCTTGATCCAGAAAACAGAATAACCTGTTTTCTGACCTCATGGAGCTGTTGTAAAGATGAAAGGAGGCAAGGCCCTGCGTGTAAACACAAGGCTGTATTGTGACTGTTGCTAGTACCAGTAGCTTGCAGATGTGCCGGGCATTACTCTAAACATCCTGCACTATGAACTCATTGAATTAGAAAATAGACACTTACCCTGGGTGGGGTTGGCAGTGAGATATAACGTGCATTTTCCCCTTAAAGATTGGAAGTGTCATTAAAAAAATAATTCACGTCTAAAAAATGTAAAAAGGAATATAATTCAGTAACATGATTGGATGTAAAATTAGCATGTAAAATATCATAACCTTCAAGTATACCAACCAGTGAGAAGATATAAGAAATGCTTCAGTTAAAAGAGCAATAACCAAAAGAGAAAAATACTGGAAATAAACTTTAAAAGATGTGTAGGAAATCTTACATGATCTCACTCATATGTGGAATCCAATGAACAAAATAAACTGACAAACAAAATAAAACCAGAGGCATGGATACATGGAACAGACTGACAGATCGGAGGAGGGGTGGTGGTGAAGGGACTGGAAGAGATTAGCCAAGGAACATAAATGCATACATGTATGGCCCACAGACACAGACAGCAGTGTGGTGAAGGCGGGGGTGGGGTTGGGGGGGGATGGCTGGGGCGGGCCTGGAGGCTTGGTGGAGCAAGGCAAAGAGGGGAAAATGCAGGACATCTGTAGTAGTGTCAACAATGTTTGAAAAAGCATCTGAATGCTACTGAGCGATCATAAAGGCATTTGAATATAAGAAATGACATGTTCTTAGATTGAAAGAGAAAACATAATGTATTAATTCTCTTTGAATTAATCTGTAGTTCTAAAATCACTCAATGAAAATAACAAAAGGGTGAGCTATCTACTTATTTATTTTTAAACAGGCTAACTGATTGTAAGGTTCACATGGAAAAAGAAAGAAACAGTTAGCCAGGGAAATTACCAGGGGAAGTAATGGGTATGGTGGGAATTCTCCCACCTGTAGGTAAGGCACATTATAAAAGCCCAGGTTTAAGTTGTGAGAAACACGTGAGGCAGAACGCAAAGTCCAGAAGTGAACCCAGAACCTAGATGATAAAGATTACACTTCAAGTGAGTGGGAGAAAGACAGATTTTTAATACATGGTATTGATTTGACCATCCAGAAACAAGTAAATTTGAATACTTTCCTTATTCCTTATACCCATATAAATTGCGGATGTATCAAAATTAATAAATGTACAAAAATAAGCCATAGGAATGCACCAAAAGCAGTACTTGGAGGGATATTTATGGCCTTAAATGGATAGATTAAAGAGAAAAATATTGAAAATCAATGAACCAAGCCACTGACTCAGGAACTTAGGAAAAGAAAACAGAAGAAGGCAATGATAACATCAATGCAGAAATTTGTAAAGGAGGAAAGCAAATGTATAATGGAGAGGGTCATCGAAGTCAGGACCTTGTTCTTTGAAAAGCCTAATTTTTTCTAAAAGGAACCATAAACGTATTAAATGAAAACATGGGAAAGACTGATAATGTTGAGTGGGAACGGCCTTCCTAAGTACAATTAAACCTCTGAACCCCTGGCTCTCCCTTTCTCTTCTGCTCTTTTTTTTTTTTAAAAGATTTTATTTCATTATTTTTAGAAGGAGGGGAAGGGAGAGAGGCAGAGAGAGAGAGAGAGAGAGAGAGAGAGAGAGAGAGAGAGACATCCATGTATGGTTGCTTTTCACCTGCCTCCAGCCACAGACCTGACTGGAGACCTGGCTTGCAACCTTGTTATGTGCCCTGGCTGGGGAATCGAACCTATGACCTTTGGGTTCACAGGCCGGCACCTTGTCCACTGTGCTACCAACGAGGGCTCTTCTGCTCTTTTGTCTCCAAATCACTAATCACCACTCAATTCACCATCCCATTTATTCGCTCTCTGTTGGCACCCCAACTGGACAAACTCTGCATCACCAACAGCTACAGCAGTCCTGCCCTATGCTAGGTGTTTAGGGATATCTGTTGAGTGGCTGCTTGA
Organism: Noctilio leporinus; assembly: GCA_004026585.1. Lineage (NCBI taxonomy): Eukaryota > Metazoa > Chordata > Mammalia > Chiroptera > Noctilionidae > Noctilio > Noctilio leporinus. The sequence goes on from PVIW01000599.1 coordinate 137,608, forward strand.
ACAAGTGGGGCAGGTAGAGAGTTCCTAAAACTCAATAACAGGAGAGAAGGATGTGAATAGAAAGTTTAAGAAAAATAAAATACAAGCCGCTCTTCCACACATAAAAGGATGTACAATTTCGTTCATGAGGAAGAAATGCAAAATGAAAAATGAGATACCATTTTTTAACCTATTATATTGGCAAATTATTTTTTTAAAGGTTAATAACACACATGTACTAATGGGAGTTTAACTGCACTACCTCTGTGGAAGATAATTAAACCATATTTATCAAAATTACATAGAGGGGAGCAAAAAGGGGATGGATGTAATACAACAACAATAAAATTTTTTTTAAAATTACAAAGGTACATACCCATGGTCCATTAGTGTATAGCAGTGATTTTCAACCTTTTTCATCTCATGGCATACATGTGCTAATTACTGAAATTCTGCAGCATAGCAAAAAATTGTGGGTTTTTTGCCAACCTGACAAAAAAAAGGTATAATTTTGATTCATTTACCCAAAAAAAAAAAAATAATAATTACCTCCTCTTTTTGTTTCAAAGTGACTTTAAAAAATTAGGTGCCTATACTTGTATATAAGAATTTCTGAGACAAGAAACTATATATATATAAAGGAACCATGGACATGGACAACAGGTGGGATTGACTTTGGGGGGAATGGGTGGGTGGGGAGGGGGACAGAGGAGAGCAAAAAGGGGATGGATGTAATACAACAACAATAAAATTAAAAAAAAAAAAAAAAAAAGAATTTCTGGTACCAAGAATTAACCAATCAGATGCAACCTTATTATGAGTGACAGGACTAATAAGATGCAACTCTATGATATGACAGATATATTTTTTCATATATATAGTTGAAGACAGAGCATTCAACTGGATAGCTATTACTGTGTTGGCTGTTGTCATTTTTTATTTGACAACATAAGGGAAAAGCGATCGGTGCCCCTAACTAAGTAGGTATTGCATGTTCTAAAACCTTTGATCTACACCAAAATCACTGGCGTATCCCTATCAAAGTTTCGAAGGTACACAAGCTTTATGTATTTTTTGAACATGTGTGGTTTAAAGACATTCATTCAAAGATACTCATAGCAGTGTTTGAAATTTTTAAAAATGAAAATGTAGCTAGATGCCTATCAGCAAGGAACTATTTACATAATTTATGGCACTCCTATGCACTGAAATTCTTTGCAGTCATTAAAACGAACAAGTCTGCTCTCTGTGTTCTGATTTAGAAACGTCTCCAAATGTACTGTTAAAGTAAATAAGGATGCAAAATGGCAGGAGAAAGTGTGGTCATGTGTATATGCTGCATGTGTGTCTGTACTGGTAGAGATATAAAATATTTCTGGGATGATACATAAGAAACTATAACAGTGCTTGCCTCTGGGGCAAGGAAATATGTGGCTGGGGCAGGCATGGGAGAAAGATTTACTTTCCATTCTGTACTGCCTTCTACACTGTGTACAAGATATTTGCTACATCTCTATCTGCTTCTAAATGAATAAGAGATCTCTAGAAATGGACGCCTGAAACCAGCCACAGTGACTTCCTCTGAAGAAGGGACGAAGGTTGGGGGACCCCAGAAAGGTATTGGACTTCCCTTAGTTTCATTTTAATTTTTCTGTGATCCTATGTATTTATTATATATGTTCCTTAAAATAGAAAAATGACCCTGGCTGGTGTGGCTCAGTGGATTGACTACCAGCTTGCAAACCAAATGGTCGCCAGTTTGATTCCCAGTCAGGGCACATGTCTGTGTTGCAAGCCAGGTCCCCAGTTGGGGGCATGGGAGAGGCAATCACACACTGATGTTTCTCTCCCTCTATTTCTCCCTCCCTTCCCCTCTCTCTAAGAATAAATAAACAAAATCTTTTAAAAACTAGAAAATAAAATAGCAAAAATGCATTTCTCCATGCTCCTCTGTGTCACTCTCTCCTGGGCCCTCCTGTCCCCTCCGCTCAGGCACACTCTGCAGGAAGTGTGGAATCAGATAGGTCAGGGTTCCCATTCTGACTTATCCGCATCTGTAAAATGGGGATAACAGCAGTATCTCTGTTGAGTGTTACCAGTGATAACATACACCCCATGAGCATTTAATAACCAACAGTCACCGGTAGCATTGCCTTTACTGGAACATGGCCAGTGTCTGAACCCTTCCACGTCTTGCTCTTGAATGAATACTTCCTCCATGTAGCAGCTTCCTCCAACCTCAGAAGGAAGAACGAAGTGGCAAAAGCTTTAAGAATCACAGCATCTTCTAATATTTCCTGAGAAATGCAAGGACATTCTTCTTGTTGGTACTTGGCAGGGTGGGGAGGGAAGGAGGATGTCCTCAGTTGCCTACATACCCAGTACCCTGGGGCCCCAAACTCCCAACCTGGGAGGAAGCCTTGTTTGTAAACAGAAAGGAGGGGAGTCTGCAGTACCAGGAGCAACAACAGCTGGGAGAGGGAGGGGGAAGGGAATGTGCAAGGGATAGAATAGGAAGGGAGGGGGCTGTGCCCCCCAACCCAGATGTGAAACCTGCCTCCCCCAGGGCCAGCATGGCATTTTCCTTTTCCTACCTAAGTCAAATATAGACCCATTTCCATAAAAGCACCAGACTGCTTCTATAAATACTTCAGCCAGTCTTCCGGGGTTCTCATGTGACTTTGATGCCTACCTTGTCTGCGGGGATCTGTCGCCATGGTGACCAGGCCATGTGACCAGCCATTCTTCATTCATGGCAAGTTGCCGCATCCTGGGTTGGGGATGGGGTGGCGAACGGGGGCTGTAGGGAGGGCAGGAGTGGGAGAAGGAGATGAACAATGAATAAAGATCGAGTGTCATCAGGTTGTAGGGAGAGACTGCAGAATTCTAGCTTTACTGCAAGGACGCTCTGACAGAATTATTGATCTCCCCAAGCTGCCTGTCAGGGGAGGGACATTTTATTTGTGCAGCTATAGACATCTTGTTTTTGAGTTAGAGAAGCAAAGCTTCAGGCTGGAAGGTACCCTAACAACCCTCTCAGCCACTACTCTTGCTGTCAGATGAAGAAAATTAGGCCCAGCAAGGTGGAATGACTTGTCCAAGGTCACACAGCAAGTCAGTTGCTAAACTAGGACAAGAACCAGGGTGTGTGTCATTAACAGCCTCCTCTTCACCTAAGTCAGGCTTACCTCTGGGCTGGGGGTGACTCTGGGGAGTGGAACTTTAGACACCTTTGCTCTCTGGTTATCTCACCTGGCTGGAGTCATAGGTCCTCCTAGACAGGTGAAAACAACTTAGCTTGTCTGTACCAGGACTCAGCCCTGTCTCCCACCCCCTCTTCGGCTGATAAATGAGGAGAGAAGGGCTAGGAAATCACCAAGAACTCCCACAGTGTCAAGCAAAGGCAGATGTCATCCTCTGTAATCTATGGAAATCTTTTTTTTTTTTAATCAGAACATCCCAGATATGCCCCCCTCTATCTCAATTCTTCAAACATCACCCCATTCTTTGTCCCTCCTTGCTCAGTGCTGGGTATGAGATGAAAAGGCAGAAAAAGACCCTTCCTGCCTTAGCAGAGCTGCCCTGCTTAGGTACATATGGGAAGCAAACAGAAGAGAATCTTGTTAACCACCAGCTGTGCTCTGAGGCGGTTGGGTCTGGAAATCAGGTGGGTCACAGAAGTCAGGGAAGACTTCCAGGAGGAGGTGGGGAGGAGGGCCCAGCCTAGCAGGTGGATGGGAAGCATTCTCAGAGACGCCTGGTGGTAGCATAGGACCTGGGTATGTGGGCAGAGGGACGGTGCTCTGGCTGAGGTGGGCTGAGGGGAAATGCTGGCTTTGTCAAGGGACAGGACACAACCTCAGAGCTGACTCACATGATCCAGTCACATGGGCTCAAGCAGCTGGCAGTGAAGGGTCCCAGAGGAGACGGATTCAGATCAAAGAAATGCTGGCCTTGGAACATTCCTGAAGGCAGCGAGAACAAAAGCAGGCAGCCGCCATGGACTCTCACCAGCTGGCCCTGGGGAAGAGGTCCAGCAGGCTCCCTGGGGATTAAAACCTGCTGGAGGCTGGTGGCAGCCTGCATGGCCCAGGGCAAGGCTCTGTCTCCTGTATTCCTCACCTGTGCCATCTCCATGGAGCTGAGGACACAGCCCCCCTGCCCCTGTCCCATGTGCTAGCCTGCCCAACAGTGGGCTGTCCCCACCTCCAAGGTGAGGGCATTTAGCCTGAGGAGGGAGGCTGGGAGCTCCATGGGAGTTTACCAGGACCTCCAGCTTCCTGAGTCCAGAGACAGTGCCACCATATTTCTGTCTCAGAGCAGAGGCGTGGGATGGAAGCACAGGCTCATTCACGGCTGCCTGGTGTTAGCTCAGGGGTACACACAGAACATTGCTTTGGAGACAGACCCAGCTCAGTCGTGGCTCCGTCCTCTACTTGTGTGGCCTACTCTCTGGGCCTCATTTGCTTTTCTGTAGAAGACGATAACATTTCTTACTTTGAAGAGCAGTTGTGAACATTAGAGACAGTGAGTCCAGCACCCAGAAAGTGATTTTAAAATCAGTCATCTCTGTTCCAGCAGGTGGGTCAATGAGTGCACTTCCCCGTGGGTACGTTCCCAGCTTCCACACCCCCTTGCCCCAGAATTCTCCAGAATTCTCCAGGGTCTTCCCACTTGGCACCTTCCTGGGCTGTGTTCCATCTGCTTAGAAGCTCCTGCCTCTTGGCTTCACTCATTAAAAATCTCTCTGTCCTTCAAAGCCCCCTTTCAATGCCACTACCTCCTGCCATCTTGCCTGGTCCCCCACCTCCCCATCCTGCAGGCTCTCCTGGGCTGACTCTGCCAGCACTTATTACTGGCACTGCGCCTTCCTTCAGCACAGGGTACACCCTGCCTTTAATCTCAGTGATAACAAGAACCATCATCTGGAACACCATGTACTGCGCTAAGAACCTAACATGCATGAGACTTAGACAGGGTGAAGGGCTTGTCTGGGTCTAAAAGGTGGTGAGGGTGACATAACCCAGGTCCATCTGGTTCCACAGCTTCTGTGTCCTCACTGTTATTTATACTCTCACTCGACCATCTTCGCTCTGTCCAATGAGTTTATCAGCCAGTGTGGCATGGCAGAAAAACCATGGATCCTAGTGGGCTAGAAATGGGTTGAAAGATCACCATTGCCACCGACAAGTTAGGTCAGTGACCTTGTATAAGTCCTTAACCTCTGCAGATCCATTTCTTCATCTAGAGCTGTGAGCGGTTCGGTTGCCACTATGACATACAGCAACGGGCCCACTGGTGGCAAAGGCAGGTTTGGAACTCAGGACTGGAAACCCAGCGCTCTCCTTTCTCCCTCGCTCCCTGCTGTTCACACCGAGAGTCCCAAGAAGGAGTTGTCCAGGCTCTGGGACCTAGGCCAGAACGCCTCCAACCATGGAGGAATTTGCTTTGAAGACAAAGGATGACTGGCCCTTGGCAAGCAGAGACGTTCTCATTTCTGCTCCAGACAAATGGGAAGCTGCCACCCGTTCCATGATAAATCTTTTTGCTAAAGAGGCTGCACCGCTCTGGGCTGGTTCTGTGCACAGTCTTTGGACGTGATACAGCTCAATTACTGGGACCAAGTTCTCAGCACCGAGCAGAAATGCTTCCATTGAGTGGCTGTAATGGGGCCAGAGCTTCCCCGGGGCTCCAGCGGGGGAGTGGGTCCACTGCAAGTTGGGTGGGGGGACGGCACAGTGGTGAGGCCTACCGAGGACCCCCATGGCGAAGGTATCTCCCAGGCCCAAGGTGATGGCTTCCACTCTGTTTGTCCCTGAAGTCACCCCAGGCTGCTGGGCGAACCCAAATTAGTCTGCCCATTTTAGAATCATCAGCCTCACGTGCCTTCATTCTCAGCTGCCTGGATTTGGGGAAAGAAGCTGTCATTCCAGGCCAAACACTCAGAACAGGGCTGCAAACAGGACCGTGCTTTCCCCGGCCCGAGTCTCAGGAGCACCTCCTCCGTACTTGGAGGTGCTCCTTACCTGGTCCCTGAGCACTGGCGGTTGTCACTCTGTCCCCACTCCTGTCTCCACCACAGAAAGCCTCTCAAGCCGGGCAGCTGGCTGAAGCTGTCCCTGGGAACTGCTCTGGGCCAGCAGACCTGGCCCCCCCTCAAACCAAACCCCAAACCCCAAATGAAGCACATGTTGGTCCCCTGAGGCCAGAAATTTTAAACTTAATACGTTTGTTGCTCCTCTGGCCTGACTGTGGCGTTCATTGTCCCCAAACCAAGGTTGGAGGTCCGAGCCAGGACACCAGCTTTGAGGTGTGAGCTTACTTACTGTGGTGTGGGCAGCTCCTTAACCTTGCTGGGCCCCAATGTCCTCACCTAGAAAACACAGCCAGTGGTCTCCCTAGCTCCAAAAAGTGCTAAGATTCACCCTCTGGGTTTCCAAGAAGGCAGCTGGAGACAGCTGGAGCCTAAGATGAGAGGTCTGGAGGTGGTGAGAATCAGGGAGAGGAGAAAGTAAGTGGGGAGAGCAGAGGTCAGAATCACAGAGAACTTGAATGTCACGCTAAAACACTTAGGTTTTATTTGAAAGCTAATGCAGAACTGAGGGGAAATTTTTAAGCGTGGGAGAACAGTTGCCAGATTTAGCAAATAAAAAATACCAGGCATCTTGCCAAATTGGAACTGGGCATTCTGCATTTTATCTGGCAGCCGTGCGTGGATGAGGACAGTACAGAAAGCCTGTGGCCACTGCGTGAATGTATTGGAGGAGATAAAACTGGGAGCAGAGCGGCCATTTGGGAGGTTATTATCTTATTTCAGGCAATAGTTACAGAAGTTACTATTTGTTGAATGCTTGGGTTTTGGCCAGGCACTGGCTAAGTATTTCATGTGTATGTAAATTCATTGAAGTCTCATAACAAGGCATAGCATCTAGCATCAGTCTCATTTCATGGGAGACCGCAGGACAAAGAGGTTAACTAACTTGCCCCGGGCAGACAGCTAGTTAGTAGCGGCAGTGGGATGGAAGTCCCAAGCCCACCTGCTTAACCTCTGAGACATACTACCACCCCTATGGGAACCATGGGAACCTGACTGGACCATGCCATGGGAACTGGATGATGGTTAGAAGCAGTTTTGAAGCCCAGCCCCTGAGGTGGGGAGATTTTGACTAGTAAAGAGGAGAGAAGAGAGAAGAGAGGCTGGGGAATCTCACTGTATTCAAATTAGGTGTTCAGATCACTGGATAACTTTCAAAGCAGGAAGAGGGGCTGATAAGAAAAAGAACCAACAATTCTCAGCCTTGACCAAACACCAGGAAACACCATCAACAGGATCTGGGGTGAGGGAAGAGGGGCGTAAAGAAGGACCCAGGAGTCTGGCTTGAGAGGGCTCAGGGCCACATCAACCAGAGAGAGCGTTTGGGGTGATGGGCAGCACGGGGGTCTGTGCCCCCAAGTGTGGGCGTTTGGACAAAAGATGAGTTCAGCCCAGGACATGCTAAACTTACCAGGCCCCAAACAATGAGGCCATCGAGGCCAGGAGAGGTTAGGTGACTATCCTGGAGTCACACAGAAGGTAGATGTTAGGGCAGGAACTGGAACTGAAGTCTATTGATTGTATCTAGGGTGCCTGGCACAGGCAGAACCCTGGTCTAGGTTCAAAAATGGGGTAAGGATGGAGACACCCCCAAATGCAAGTCGTGGTCAGTATTTGGGGGCTATGGTCCAATGCAGGTTCTGGCCTGTCCGACAGTTCAGCTTGGACAGCAGATCCTGCCCCTTCAGCTCTGAAACTGCAGTGAAAACGGGGCGGGGGGCTGCACTGGGTCAAGTTTCAGGCCCTGTGAATGAGGAAGAATCTTTCTGGAACAGTTTTCTCCATCTGTAAAAAAGTCAACAATACCCACAGCAAAGTCACTAAGAGGATTGAAGGAGGGAAGTCAGTGGGAAATCGATGCCCCCCACACACACACACACGCAATTTGTGATTGTGCTATTAATCCGTTCTCCTGCCTCTGCCACTAGCTGTCACCCCGCCATCCTGCTCCAGCTTCCTCGACCCCTCCCTTCACCCAGCCCCCTCCTCCCAGGTCCTCATCTTCCCTCCCTTTTCGTGGGCCCTGGGCGGAGCCTGGACCAGGGAGTGTCTGTCAGCAGAGCAGCAGCCCATCCGACAGCGTGTGGCCTCTGGCCCTACCTGCCTGGCTCAGACCCCCACCTCCACCGTCCCTGGCCCCGGGCAGCCTCCCCACCTCAGGCAGCCAGGCCTTCTCTCCAGGTGACCCACTCCTCAACTCTCCACCCCCTGTTGCCCAGGGAACCGCCAGAAGCGGCAGAGAGCCCGAGGGGCGGGAGGCTCCAGGGCTGGTGGCCTAGCAAAGTACAAAGCTGATCCCTGGGGACAAAGCGAGGGACTGATGTCAAACTGAGGCTGCAAATACAGTCTAGAAAGTCATGCAGAACCGTGACAAATGAGCCGCTCTCCCACCAGAGATGTGGAGAGTGGGGAGGAGACGTAAACCGCGGTTGCTAGAGGCCTCACGTCAGGGCTGGCCCCTGTGGCCCTCGAGAAGGCCTGTTGAGAGGTCTCAGGGCCACCAGTGCCCCAGTTATGGGTCAGGGTGCCTACAACACCCCACACTCCAGAGAGTAGCCGGTGCCCTGAGACCTGAGGGGTGTGGGGTTTCTGGAGGGTGTCCAACACCCCTCCCCTCCCCAGGCCCCTTCCCAGGATGACTCTGGTAAGCCCTAGGGTGGTGGGAGAATGACCTTAAATAACACCCAGAGGGCCCAGAGAGCCAGGACCTCATGCCTCCGTGTGGGGTCAAGGTCCCTGTTGGCACTAAGCTGTGACTCCCGTCTCCTGGGAAGTCTGCCTCCCAGTCTCATTTTCCTCTCTTTGCTACAGGAGAGACTGAGGTCGTGAGTTGTTGCCTGGCCTGGTGGCTAAAGTCGTCCATGTTAGGGCCATGGAATTCTCAGGGGCATGGGATTCTCAGAGAGACTTCCTGCCACTCTCAGACAAACAAGTGTCCCCTTGGACTGATGTGAAAGGGGCAGAGGACCCCCAGGCCGTTAGGGCCAATCATGGGACAGGGGCTTTCTGACCACCAGCCGGGCCTCAGGGCCAGTGATATCAAAGGCAGCGACCCCCACCCCCATTCCTGCCCCTGCACCCCTACCTCTCCCCATCCCCATCCTCGACTCTCCACCCTCCACTTCTTGGCTCTCCATGGCTCCTAAGAAGTAAAATAGTCCCAGGGAAAGTGACATCTTTCCTCCGAACTTTAACAAAGATGAAATGTTCACTACTCTATTGCAATAAAGACAAGAAGCATTTAAGCTGTTTACAAAATAAAAAAATAAACCATGATTTCTCTCACCTTTGAGTTGGAGGATTGACTCTTACACACTTCTACACACTTTCTTACCACTGTGTCTTTCCTGATCTTGCTCTCCATCTTCTTCTTCTTTTTTAATTTTTAACAATGTTATTATTTTTCAGATAGAGGGGAAGTGAGAGAGGGAGAGAGGGAGAGAAACATCAATATATGGTTGCCCTTCACCCACCTCCAGCTGGAGACCTGGCTTGCAACCTGGTTATGTGCCCTGGCTGGGAATTGAACCAGCGACCTTGGACTTGCAGGCCAGCACCTTATCCACTGAGCCACCAGCCAGGGCGATCCATCTTCTTTTAAATCCCCAGCTCCAATGTTGTCCACGGTCTGAACTGCACCCCCACACACACACCTCATTCCCCACCCGGTTCCCTGGGGGCTGCCACCAGGCTCCTGCACCTGGGGGTGCTCCACTCTTCCCACAGGCCCGGGGCACCTGCCCCAGCAGCAGCTCCTTTTCTGAAACCTGGAGCCCGCGCACTCCCCAGGGCAGCCATGTCCAGCCAGGAAGGCCAACTCCAGCTCACAGCTCCCTAGGGTCTAGCACTGGCCCTCACCCAGTGCTACCCCCCGCCCGTAGGCTTGAGCTCCATGAGGGCAGGGGAGCAGTCTGACTGCCCTCTCTTAGGCCCCCAACTTTGGCGCCGGTGTCTGGCCCAGGGGAGGCACCTGACACACAGGTGCTGGAGTCCTCTGTTACCCCAACTCTGTCACCAAAGCTCCCCAGAGTCTCTGTTCTAGTGTGTGTGTGTGTGTGTGTGTGTGTGTGTGTGTGCTCACGCACGCTGCATATGGAATTGGTCAGGGGAGCTAAGTAGGAGGTGGCTAGGGGAGCATCATTCAAGTTGAAGTAGCAGCAGTGGCCTGAGGTTGTCTGGGTGTCTCTGAGGGCCTCCTCCTGCCCTTTCTGACGGACAGGGGCTTTGACCTGGAGTCTGTGGCTCATAAATAATGTCCCGGGCGTGGGTGCACTGGGACTTCTCCAAGGACAGCTGGCTGACAAGGTCATCTTGTTGGTCAGACCAGGCCTCACTGTCACAGTGGGCTGTGACAGGTTTAAGAGAGGCCAGCAGACAGTAGTTACCTCAGATTTATCACCCTCCCACGAGGACAGAGGCAGTCGCTGAAGGCTGCCGGGAGCCCTTAAATCAATGTAATGGGAAATGCTGTTGGAGGGGGCGAGGGGCAGGTAGGTAGGAGCCAGCCCGCGGGAGGCTGGGGCTTCCCGCTGGTTCCTCGGGTTACAGTCTTTTCCAGAGGGGGATTTACAGCCCCTAAGCGGAGCTGCTCCCTAGTAGCTCCCCAGGAGGAGCCAGGAGGACTGCAGGCGCTGGGCCAGGAGAACAAGGGTGCCCGGTGCCAGCTGGGCTGGTTGGGACAGAGCCGTGCCAGGAAGTCCGGGGACTCAGTACCCGAAGCGCTAGTTGCCGCAACTGTGAGACTCGGCTTGCTGCCACGACCCACCGTCCTGGCCAGTCCCACCTTCTCGGCAGCACGTCCATCTGGGAGCAACCCCGGTGGGCAGATGTCTGGGTCTTTTCTCTATTTTGAGGTTTAAGTCAGCAGAAAAGTGCATGTGTGCAATGAGGCCATTTTGTCTTGAACCCGGGCTGTGTGGAGGCACTTAAGGATCAGTACTGAGCCCATGGCAGGGGTAGGGGGGGTTGGTGGCGGGGACATACCCAAAGGAAGTGGGATCTGGGAAACTCCTTTCCACGCCTGCTCACTTTGTGAAGCTGGGTGAAAACAAGAGAAAAAGACAGGAGACAACAGGAGAAAAGCTGGTGGTGGTAATACAAGGGCAACTACTGATGAAAGGACTAGAAGGGATAGGACTGGGTGGAAGGGGACGTAGGACAGAGAAGAGCTGAAAGGAAGCTCCCACATGCTCACACAATGCAGCCAACTGAGCCCAAAAGTGGCCAGAGAGAGAACAGGAGGGAACGGGTATGAAGAGAAGAAAGGTGACCCAAGAGGGAAGGAGGGGACAAGGCTACCCAAGGGAGAACCATCTGCTCCAGAGGGCACCAGGCCAGTCTCTGCAGCTGTTCTCACCTCAGTTCAGGTCAATGAGCAGCAGCTGTTGGTGCAGGACCCCACCCCAGGGCAGCCGGTCCTCTGGTCATGCCCCTGCTGCAGGCCGGCAGCCTCCCAGGCCCAGTCTAGGCCACAGGCAGAATGACCCAGTCTGGGACAGGGACCCGAAGGGCCAGCATGCCACCATGGAGAGTCCACACAAAGAAGGGGTCTCTGTCCTCCAACAGACATGGGCTGACTACAAGTTCAGGCACCCTTGCAAAGCCCAGTAGCCACCTAGTATGCAAATATGTGCACCACGTAACCCCTCCCATGTCCCTACACATCCTAGAGGCACCCCTGTCCTGATGACACGAGCTATCACTTGAACACAGTGAGTCAGTCCAGATCCCTGCCATTCCCGCAGCTCTCGGGGTTCCTTTCTGCCCCTCAGGTGCTGCGAGGGAACTTCTGGCTGAGCTGCCTGGGCCAAGCAGGTCAGCTCGGCTCCAGCAGCCAAACCCTGACAGGCAAGGTCTGGACCCAGACTGAAGTGAAACAGAGCCTAAAGCTCCTTCCTGGAAACCCAGCTTTGCCACTAGAGGCCCCCCTCTGTGGGTGTGAGGGGTTGGGGTGTCCTAGTGTTTGTGACTGGGCCCCTGAGGAGCATCTCCCTGTCTGTGTGTCTCTGAGTGTCACCAGGCACGAAGCAAGTGCAGAGGCTGGGTGTGCTGAGCCAAGCGACAGTTATCCCGTGTGACATGTGAACCTCTGGGTGTCAAGAAAAGTCCCTCGGGGGCCCTTTCCCATCCTTCGCTGGCTCCAATGCTACCTCTTCCATGAAGCCTCCCTGAGACTCAGCTGGGCTCCCATAGCTCCTGGGTAGAAGCAGACACGTTAGTTGGCTTATTACCAGTGACTTCATCCATACATGCAAAATATGTGACACAACCACCACCTGTGATGATGGACAGATCTCAATCGATCGATGTCTGGGCCTTTGAAAGACGCCCTCCTTCTGAATGCAAGAAGGACTTATGACTCTCTAGAGCTCTTGGAACACTTTAAACCCCCTCCTTCTCCAAAATCGGCAAGACTCTTCATCCCGGTGAACAATTCCCAGGCCCCATCACTCAGGATTGCGGGCAAAAGTGACATCACTAGATAAAAACACATCACTATGTGTGAAGCCTGGGCAGTGGCAGGCCAGAGGGTAAGGGTTTCCCCAGCCCCTGCACTGCACCGTGCAGCCACGGACAGCAGGGGGCGCATCTGCCTTCTCAGGAGACACCGCTCTCCTCTAACAACCTCAGTCCCTAGCATGTATTAGGACCACCATCCATGTATGTTGATGGAAGAATAAAGGACTGATGTCCTGACTGGTATGTCTCAGTTGGTTGGAGCATCATCCCACAACCAAAAGGTTATGGGTTCATTTCCCAGTCAGGGCACATGCCTAGGTTTCATGTTCAATTCCAGGCGGGGAGAGGTAACCAATCAATGCTTCTATTTTTTAAAGTATATTTTATTGCTTATTCTGTTAAAATTGTCCCAACTTTTCCCCCTTTGCCTCCCCTCTGCCTGGTATCCCCCTTCCTTCTAACAGTACCCCCTTAGTTCATGCCTATGGGTTATGCATGTAAGTTCTTTGGCTTTTCCATTTCCTATACTATTCTTAACATCCCCCTATTTTGTTCCTAATATTCTTAATCCCTGCACCCTTTCAGCCATTATTCCCCTTCCTCCTCCCAGATGATAACCCTCCAAATGGTCCCCATACTTATGATTCTGTTCCTATTCTGGTTGTTTGCTTAGTTTTCTTGTTTTTGTTTTTTAGATTTAGTTGTTGATACTTGTGAGTTTGTTGTCATTTTAATGTTCATAATCTTGATCTTTTTATTCATTTTGATCTGTTTATTAAACAAGTCCCTTTACCATTTCATATAATAATGGCTTGGTAATAATGAACTCCTTTAATGAACTCCTTTACCTTGTCTGGGAAGCACTTCATCTGCCCTCTCATTCTAAATAATAGCTTTGCTGGATAGAGCAATCTTGGTTGTAGGTCCTTGCTTTTCATCACTTTGAATACTTATTGCCAGTCCCTTCTTGCCTACGAAGTTTCTTTTGAGAAATCAGCTGATAGTCTTATGGGAACTCCTTTGTAGGTAACTTCGCTTTTCTCTTGCTGCTTTTAAGATTCTCTCTTTATCTTTAACCTTTGGCATTTTAATTATGATGGGCCATGGTGTGGTCCTCTTTGGGCCCAACTTATTTGGGACTCTCCATGCTTCCTGGATTTGCATGTCTATTTCCTTCACCAAATTAGAGAAGTTTTCTTTCATTATTTTTTCAAATAAGTTTTCAATTTCTTGCTCTTCCTCTTCTCCTCTGGTACACCTGATTCAGATGTTGGCACATTTAAAGTTGTCCCAGAGCCTCTCCTCATTTTTAGAATTTTTGTTTCTTCTTTCTGTTCTGGTTGAATGTTTATTTCTTCCTTATGTTCCAGATCATTGATTTGAATTTTGGCTTCCTTTCCTTCACTGTTGGTTCCCTGTATTTCATTTCGTGTAACTTTCATTTCTTCCATTATTTACTTATTTATTTATATTTTTGTAGTACTGAATGAGTTCTCTGAGCATACTTATCACCAGTATTTTGTACTGTGTCTGACAGGTTGGCTATCCCCATTTTGTTTAGTTCTTTTTCTGGGGTTTTGTTCTGTTCTTTCATTTGGGCCATATTTCTTTGCCTGCTCAATTTGGCAGCCTTTCTGTTTGTTTCTGCAAATTGGGCAGAGCTGCTTTTACTCCCTATCATAGTAGTGTGGCCTGTGGCAAAGGCACCCGTAAATTGTGTGGGACAGAGCCTTAAGTAATTGCCAAGGTGGGACAACCCACTTCACTGCATTGTGGCTCTGTTTGTGGTGGGGAAGGAGGGCTGGGAGAGGGGACAGTGCCACTGCCTGACTCCTGGAAGTTTGCCTGGCACTCACCCCTTTTCCAGTCACTTCACCCCCTTCCTGGGCATGATTAGCACCCTTCCAGTTGCCGTCCTAGAGGCTGCATATGTTCCAAGACCATGCTGGCCCTTTAAGCAGCAAAAATCCACAGTTTCTTTCACTGCCCCAAACCCCACTGCTTTTCACAGCCACAGGCAATAGGGGTATATCTTTCTGTGCCTGGGGCTGGGATTGCTAGCACCCAGGGTATCCCTCCTGATTTTTATTCACCACGAGTGAGTGGTACCATCCGTTCCACCGCTGCTGCCACTTGTCCGAGCCACACTGGCTTCTCCACCCACCTCCACAACTCTGCCCCTCCTACCTGTCTGAATGAATGTGGCTTCTATAACTCGCCTAACATTGTCAGGCTTCCTTAGCTTGATTTGCTGACAGTTCTGGTTGTTATCTGTTTTTAAAATCGGGTTGTAATTCTTTCTATGGCTGGGAGAGGAGGCGCAGCACGTCCACCTACCTCTCCATCTTGACCAGAAGTCCTGATGCTTTTCTCTCGTGCAGATGTTTCTCTCTTCCTTCCTCTCTCCCTGAAGTCAATTTTTTTAAATGGCCTCAGATGAGGAAAAATAAAATAAAAATAAAAGGTTGAGGAACTAGCACACAAACCAGAAGGACTATTTTTCCAGGAACCAGGGGACGGAGGGCGTTGGTCTTCAGGTGGTATAGAACAGGGCTAGGAGAAGCCGGGTTGCTCTGGATAGGACAGAAAGCTGGAAACTTGCATGTGGCAGCTGTCCTGAGATGCCGCCTACCTGAGTGAGGTTGTTACCTATACGGGGGACCTGTGTGCTCTTCCCTGCAGTGTTGGGGACGGATGCAGCGGAGGTGGCTGCTCTCTGCCAGCATCGACATTCCTACTAGCTAGAGAGAAAATAAAGGCTCCCCTATCCTTAAGGCCAGCTTCTCTCAGCAAAAGAAATAAAACGGCCCACTTACTTTGATCACTAACAGATATCCTGGGAAATGGGCTATTAGTTCCCCTAATACGGAGATAATGGGATCATCTGCCTTGCCAATGGCACAGCCCCAGCACTAGGTGCATGGAGCCCGTGGAAACTCCTTCTGCAAAGGGCAACAGGTCTGGGAGCAGCAGTGGGACTAGGACCCGTTCATGAACCCAGAGGCAGGCTGGGGGTGCCATCACCCCACTGCAGGTGCTGGCTGCAGCCATCTTGTACAGAATCCTTTGTGCCCTAAACAAGGTCATTATGTCCTTGGAGGCCCTGACTTTCCTCTCCTTTTGGCTAATAGGAACAGGATATAGTCCTTAGGTGAATGAGGGGTCTCTCACTCTGGGTGGGGGGACAACCACTGCTAAGCAGCAGGTTCGCAGAGCCAGAAAGATGGTTTCTGGGGTCCCTCCCTGCCTCTGTCGCTGACCTCCCACCCAGAAGACACCATTCAGTTGTGCAATGTTCACATCTAACCTCACAAACGCCCGGAGTGAGTAGACCCTGTGATAGCGAGCCTGATGAACAGGCAGAGAACGTGAACATCAGACAAAATCCACACAAGGGAAGGGCAGAGCTGGGGCTGGGATCCAGCACCAGGCCCCAAAGGTCCAGGACAGAGGGCTTCCTGGGAAAGTGAGCCTTGCTTGTCTCATTCCATTATCTTTATCCCCTTCCTTCCATCTCCATCTGCCAGGTGGAGTGACTGCCGTTAAAAGCAGCTTAGGGACTTGGGCACAGACAGGGCTCTTAGTGAACCCCCTGACCCCTTGTATTCAAGGTGGGGGCTCCTGCACTTTGGTGAGGGCCACTCTCCACAGCAAGACCAGAGAAAAAGGCCCAGCTTTCCTGTCGTCTGCAGGACTGGCCACTCCCTGCTGAGGCCAGGGTCCTGTGAGGTGGTGGCTGATGCCTGGGTCTTGAGTCACAGAAGCTGTCCTCTCCTGTCATGTTGCTGCTTTCCTTGTCATCGATGCCCTGTCCCTCCATCTAGGCTGCATGCTCTGGGAAGGCAGGGACCCTGACTGGTATTATTTTGCCTCCAGGGAACCTGGGCAGTACCAGGCAGGCAATGTGGGCTCCATGATACCTGTGGACTGCTGATTTGGGGCAGAAGTGGCACATGGCTCTGTCACACCAAACATGGTAAAATGGGTGACCATGCCAACTACTCTTTCTGCCCAAGTCCCAGTTTCCTGCTATTCCTGGTCTGTATGCATCTCCCTGCAACCTCCTGGCCTGACCCATAGTAGGTGCTCTCCTCCCTCTCCTCCCTTGGCTGTCTGTCCCTGAAGCCATGGAGGCGCAAGCAGGCAGCGACAGCGACAGCATGATTCAGAAGGCAAGCAACAGCTTCCTGCCGTTCCCCTTCTTTCGGCTGTCGGGGGCCTGGGAGTGGGTTTCATGGTCCAAGGATGGAGGAAAGTGAACTCACATTACCTTTCTGATCCAAAGGAGAAAGAGGGTCTGTCTAGAGCCACAAAGCTCTGCTAACAGGGTGCTAAGAGGGTGCTGGGCAAACTGCCTCACCCAGGCAGCTTCTGACCACCCTTGTGAGCTGCCCACGGGGCCATCAGAACCCCTTCTAGGCGACAGAAATGGGGTGGAATCATTCCATGTTTCAAAGGGGAAACCACAGGCCCGAGAGAGGACAGACGGGTCCAAAATCCCTCCAGCTGCTTCAAAGTTCCAAAAAGGGATCAGGACGCATCAACCTCAGTAGGAACTAGTGGGGAGTTACCTGGGAACACAAGGAGGAGGCTGGACAAAGTTGAGCATGCGAATGAGTAGGACGGTGGGTTTACTGATTAGCCTCCTTCTGCCCCTCTTCCCTCTCCCCTTCCTCCTCCTCTCTGGGTGCAGAGGCCGCAGGCTCAGACCCCGAGTCGGACTCGGACTCAGAATCCTCCTCCCCTGCCAGGTCCACTGGCGGCTCCTCAGACAGGAGGTCCCGGGCCAACTGCTCCAGGTGCCCGGGGGTTATCCTCTGCAGGCGCTCCTCGTGCTCCTGCCTCAGCAGCCGCAGCACGGCCTCAGCATCCTGGGGCCCAAAGTGTTCGGCAAGGACGCGGCTCAGCTGGTGCCACAGGGGCTGGGGCTGGAGGGTCTCCGTGGGCGTGGTCTTCTCCGGGGGCCGCATGATGACGTTGATGGAGGCATTGGGCCCAATGCAGTAGTCGGAGAGACGCTTGTCATCGGCCAGAAGCTGGCCACGGAAGAGCAGATGCTGCCGCTCCTCGGGCACATGAAGCCGCGCCGACACCAGCTTCTTCAGGGCGGCCACGCTCTCCTGCCCCGACACCTTCACGCTGCATCTCCGGCCCAGGAGCAGCTTGACAGTGAGGAACATCAGGCGGGAGCAGAATCAGGAGGGACCCATGCTCCAGTGGCTGCCCTGGGGGTGAAGGAGCTGCAGGAGATGGCAGCTGCTCCCTGTCAATGGAGGGTGGTGGCCTCAGAAGGCCAAGGACCCAGCCCAGGAGGGCAGCCATTGGCTAATGCACAGTGATGTCATAATGCCACAGGAGGGCTCTTAACTTTAGAAACATTAGAGCAGCATTTGGGACAGAAGAGTGTCCTTCCTCTGTGAGGGGAGAAAGGAGGAGAAAAAAGGAAAACAGGGGGGTTGGGAAAGGAAGCACAGGGTGGGGAGAAAAAGGAACGGGATCGGGTATGGAAGAGCCCAAAAGGACAGGGTGGCAGCAAGGAACTTGGCCATATGGATTCAGTCAACACACGTGGATCGGTGTCTCCTCTGCCAGGGCCAGCCCTGTGGAGAGGCGGTGTCACAGCAGACACGACTGTCCTCGAGGGGGTTTCCATGTGGTGGGCCTGCTGCCTAAAGCTCTAGCCTTCTTTCCGTCACACACTATGCATGCTCTTTTAGAATGTGTTTTCCAGAATCTGACCCTTGGACAGAAATTCCAGGGCACAGGTGTCATTGAGAGGTGACCTCAGGAAGCACCAGTAGGGGGTGTGGAAGTGAGCCCAAGAAGATGGAAACGCCCAACTATGTTAATGAACAGATTGCCACTGGGGACAACTGGGAGCCTTGGGTCCTGCTGGGCTCTCTGGGCAGCTTCAGGGAGGCAAAGAAGCTGGATCTGCGGGCACTGAGTCCTGCCTGTGGTTAGTACTGACTCCTTGGGACCGAGGGTTGGCACATGTGTAGAACATGCTCCTTGACCAGAGGAAACCCTTGGGCACAGGCTGGTATGAAGAGGCCATCAGATCATGCAGAACATGGGCATCAAGCGGACACGGTTAAACCAACAATGTCTACTTCATGCACGTTGCCTTATTCAATCCTTCGACCTCTGAGGCAGGTACTGTCATTATCTTCATTTGCTAGAGAGACGATGGGACTCAGAAGCATGGAGCAAGCAACCAATATAGCTCTGGTCCTCCCCACTCCTGCATGCTGCCTCCTGAAATACCCACTCAGCGCCCTCTGGGCACCAGGCACTAAGCAGGTACCCAATGGCCCAACGTGGACAAGGGAAGAAACACTTCTGGGGACTCCGCTGTGTCAGCAACTTCTGTTGCATCAGCAGCTTTCGGTTCAACTTGTTGACATTCTCCTGGGTCAAGTCCTTGTATAGCCTGACATTGGTAAGTTTGGGAGGATGATATTTTTTATCTTTTTAAAGAAGAGTGAGCTTGGAGACTTCATGGATGTCCTGCTCTGGCTGGGGCGATTTTGCTCAGGATGCCCTTGGACAGCAACTACCTCTCCTCTCAGCCTTCTTCCTCCTCCCACCTCCCTTCTTTCCCCTCTGGCCAGGGCTACACTTGAATGAAGCTGTTACTAATATCCTTGGGCTTTCCACACCTTGCCCATCCAATCCCCCGCTGGAGTTGCTCCAACCTCCACCCCTCTCTTCTGGCCCTGGCAGCCTGGGATAGTGGGGTGGGGAGGTGGATGGTGGATAGGGACACCCAGGGACACCACAAACTCAGTTGCTCCCCCACCCCTGCCAAATGGTCTCACTCTCAGCAGGTGACCCAAATCCTAGTCCAGAGAAACTAAGTTCTCAAATCAGGGATTCCCTGATATCTGCCCTCTCTCTCCCCTAACCATGTGCTACCCAATCCAGCTGCGCCTCCCACCTCCCTGCTCCTCTCTCTTCTGCCACACTAGCCCTCTTCTTAGTCCCATTTTTTTCTCCAAACATCTCCAAAACCCACAACCCACAGACTGCTCCCTGTGGCTCAGCAAGGACAAAGTATCTCCTCAGTCTAGTCATGCCCCCCCAGGGCCATTCCTGCAACAGCCAAAGGGGGCCTCTGAAATCAAAGGTCGAGTCACTCGTCAGAGTTGACACCTTAGTCTTCTTTGCTTTCGGAGTCAAAGTATCTCAGTCTAGCCTCCAAAAGCATCCTGGCCTGGCCCTGCTTCCCTCAGGCCTTCACTCCACCATCCCCATCTGCCATTTCCTCTGCCTTCTTGTCCCATTTGAACTCTTCCAACTCATCATGCAAAACACTGGTTAAAAACAGCTTCTTACATGAAGCCTTCCTTGCTTTCTCCAATTCTGGACAGAGGTAATCCCCCCTCCCCCTGTACCATGGTAAGTCCCCTTGAACATTCCCGGGTGGATGCATCCTCCCTTGGCCAGGGAGGGGGTCTCATCTGTCTTTGTGTCCCAACCATCGGCACACAGAGCCTGGCCCACAAGCCTAGCCCACAGAAGGTATCGAAAACATGTCTGTTGAATCAAGAAGATTGAAATTTAGACATGCTGAGTCTCGCAGGAGAATGCAAGCTGTGGAAAGATATAAACCTGCCTGTATCTCTCCCTCCCCTCCCCCTTCTCCCCTAGAGATAAAAATCCAAAATTACTTTTAAAGTAAATCAAAGTGATCCCAGTCTTTACCAAAGGATCTTCTATAGTATTCTTTAAACAGCCAACTCCCTTGGTGCATTTGAAATGAGATAGAATTTGCAAATGTGGATGCAGTGTGTAGGGCCCTGCGACCGTGATGGCAGAAGGAGTGGAGGGTGAATGAGGTTTCCCTGCTGCCATCAGGGAGCTCCCAGCCACTAGAAGAGGGGATGTGTAGTGAATGAACCTGGGGAGGGACACGACTGGGGACAGGTCATGGGAGACACCCAGAGCAGAGCTAATCCAGGAAAGCTTCCTGAAGGAGGGAGGTTTGAGTCATCTAAAAGAGACCATAGGAAGGTAAAATGGGACTTCGGAGGAAGGAACAGGGGCCAGAGCTGAGACCCAGCCTCTCCTCAGACTTGTCTGCCCAAGACGCTGGCAGCCACTGGGGAAGACACATCAGGCCTGGGTTTCTAAAAGCACAACTCAGGTTTTGTCTCTCCAAGGCCAGTGGCCACCTGCAGGCAGGATTCCTCGTAACAGGGGCTGTGAGGGCCACAGCCGCTAAGCTAAACCACACTTTTCTACACACCAGGCTGGCTGGGTTAGAGTCCCAGCGTGCTAAGGGGCCATGAGGACAAAAGCTTCAGAATTAAGGGCGTCCCGGGAAGCTGGGAGAGACGGGCACCACCCCAGCCCTCCCCTGTGCCTGGAGCCCACATTGCCCTCTCCAAGGAGGACAGTGGGGGGTACCTTCCTGGGCCCTCAAATCATATTGAGAGCTTGGAAATTCTACAGTTTCCCCCGTGTTATGATTGCTCGTCTTAATTATGGAATTAGCATGAGAAAATGTCACTGTGTAATCAGACAATGATTGCCATCATTGGGGGAAGATTATCGGGAATGAGTAGCCGCTGTGACGTGAGGGAAAGCAACACATGTGTGCTGAGCGAGCGCTGGGAGGTGGCGGGCGCCAGCCCCTCTTACCGACAGCCGCCCACGCAACTGTGTCATGGAAACACACACAATGTCTGATCCAGGGGGGATGGGTGAGGTGGGACGGTGCTTTGGGTGCTGTGAACACGCAGCTGCCTGCCTGCAGCCCTTGGCCATGCTCCCGGGCGCTACCTGGACATTGGTGCACTGAGGGCATGGTTTTCAGGCTCAAAGGCAGGTGTCCAGATACCAGCCTGGGGCCTGCCTTGAGCAAGCCTGCTCCTTGAGTCTCATCGGCCTCCTCTGTCTAATGAGAGACAAAGCCACAAAGCCAGCAGAGGACAAACAGGCAGAGCAGCCAAAACAGTGGGCAGGGGAGGGGCGGGGAGAGCACAAAGGAGATGGGGCAGGAGATGCACAGACTGGGCATGGGTGCAGAGGGAGGAAGGGGGGAGGGGAGGGAAGAGAAGGTACAGGGCACTTGGTGGGGACCTGGTGGCGGTGGGGGAAGAAGGGGCAGAAAGGATTCATCCCTACCAAAGAAACAAAAGTGCAATACCTCTGCAGGCCTCTCTGCTGAGAACAGTGTCCCTCATCCCCTCTCTGATCAGCTGGAAATGGTTCGTGGGAAAACTGGCAGAAAAAGCCATTCACTGACAGAGGGGTTGTGAGCCTGCCATGATGGGCCCAGCACCCCTCCTCCAGCCCCACCACTCACCAGCATTTCCTGAGTACGGGGCAAGGCTCTGGAATGGAGACAGCTGACTTCCAAGCTGGGTGGCGCCAGTAAGTCCCCTCAGGCCCACCACGTGCCTCTGAGGACCCCATTCAGCCTGTGCTGTACTTGGTAGCTGTCACCAGGGACCCCTGTCCCTTTGAGGTATCTCTCGGGGCTGCTCTGTACTCCATCAGGCCTAGCCCTGGACAGGACGGGCAGTTCCTTAGGCAGCCCCTACCCAGGCCGCTGTCCATGGCACTTGGCACATAGTAGGCGCTATGTAGATAAATGAGGCCCACCACCCACTGCTCATTCACAGGCTGGCACTGTCTCTCTCGGCAGCTGTACCACCGTGGGTCTGTGGCTGCTCCAGTGAGGACCCCAAAGCTTCCCCCCAGGTCTTGGGGAGCTGAGGCTCAGGCAGATGGGCCTGGGCCTGGAGCTGCAGGGCAGCAGATGGCTTGGGGCCATGGGTGACCCAGCATCTCTCCAGGCCTCGGACCTGGCACCCGGGTCCTGCCCTGCACTGCTGTCCTGCAGCCTGGTAGACTAGAGGCCACTCACTGGCTGGGGTGTCTGGGAGAAACCAAGCCCAGAGACCATGTGGAACTCACCTTCTAGAAAACCTCAAGGGGTTGCATCCTTCTGTGACCACTAGATGTCACTGGTGACCTCCCAGGCCAGCTCCAGCATCTGAGGCCAATAGAGCAGCCTGGGACTCCCACGACCTTGGGGCCTGGGCACCCAGGGCTGCCATGGGCCCAGAACCTCATTCAGAAACAAGCTCCTCCCCGAGTGCACTGCCCGTCACCCCCTGCCCACCCTCACAGGTCATGCCGGGGCACAGGCA
This sequence comes from Noctilio leporinus, assembly GCA_004026585.1. NCBI lineage: Eukaryota > Metazoa > Chordata > Mammalia > Chiroptera > Noctilionidae > Noctilio > Noctilio leporinus. Next base: position 160,303 of record PVIW01000599.1, read on the forward strand.
TCGGTGTCCCCTTGAGCTGGGCACTATGCCAGGTGCTGAGGGAAGACAAGAGATGAGTAAGATATGTCCTGTGTTGGGGACACATACATGGAAACCCATTATTTCAGCCTAGGCATACACTTGACCATGAAGAGAAGGAGCTCTTAATCCAAGAAGGGGGCCAGGTCAGAGACGCTTCACCAGACAGGGACCCTGGGTGGGCCAAGGAGGAGGAGCTGTCCCAGCGAAGGGCATCCTGGCTGAGGGCCTGGTATTCACAATTCCTTGTGGAAGCGTGTGAGGGGTCAGTGGGGGGTTGGGAAGGGTAAGGGGATGAGAGACCAGCTAGGATGACACAGGCCAAGTCCAGCCACTTGCAGAGAAGTGCTCTATGCTAAGGAAGACAAACTCACTGGGTTAACCAGGTCACACCCTAAATCCTTGAGGTACCCATGGGAGTCCCATAGGAGCAGCCCACAACTATGGCTTGCTTCCTCTTATGTGCACACACACACACACACACACACACACCACAGGCAAACATGCACACGCACACACATGCATGTGTATGCATGTGCACAGGAAACACGTACATATGCACACAGGCATGCACATGCATACACACACACACACATGCACATACACACTGCCCACCTAAGCAAGAGCCAGTGAAGGAGCTTTCTTCTGCGCTCCTGAGCACTGCTAGTGCTGTAAAAACACCAGGACCCCCACACACACCCAGGGCTATGCTGGCCAAGGGTGTCTTCCCTCCCTCACGCTGCCCGGCATGTGGCTGCTGGCCCCCCATCTCCATGAGGAGCATGAAGGGTATGAGGGGTGCTTTGACTAGGACCCACCAGGCACATCCCCCTCCACCCATCTACATCCCAGGCTGTGTGATTCCAGCTGATAAAAAATACCCTGCTGCCTGCGAACCCAAAGGTCGCTGGTTCAATCCCCAGCCAGGGCACATAACCAGGTTGCAAGCCAGGTCTCCAGCCAGGTCTGTAGCTGGAGGCAGGTGAAAGGCACCCATACACTGATGTCTCTCTCCTTCTCTGCCTCTCTTCCTTCCTATCTCTCTAAAAATAATAAATAAAATCTTTAAAATACATAGACCCTGCTCCAGGTGGTAGCCACGGTACTGTGACATTCGTTTAAACAAACTAAACGTACTCTGAATTTCGGGGGAGTGGTATTATAAACCCTCGGGCTGGGACTCAGCAAGAGGACCTCTGGAGAAGGGACCACCAGCGAGCCCTGGGCAGTAGGGAAGGCTGGGTCACACGGGGTGCGGGGCTGCACCCACGCGTCTCGACCACCCATAGGCGTTCTCCCTAAGGATGTGCCAGGTGTTTGCCCTGGGCTGTGGGCAATGATCTCTGCCCTTCGAGTCAAGCAAGAGGTGCTGCTCAGACTGGACTTGCCTTGGCAGGGAAGTGGGGGGCCAGGGGGTGGTGAGAGGAGGAGAAGCAGCATTCTTCAGTCCTAGGAAAAGGGACAGGCCTGGGAAAGTCTGGAGGAACTGAGGCAGAGCCAGCCTTTTGCCTGCTCCTTGGTGCCCCTCAGGGCAGGACCAAGGGACTAATGATGAAGAGGCTTCTTCCAGGCCAGCTGAAGACAGTCCTGCAGGAGGCTGGGGCAGCTCCCACTCAGCAGAGCTGGGGAAGTGATCTTTGGGACCAAGAAGGAAAGTGCCTTCCTTGGGGTTGGGGGGCGTGGGACAGAGAGCTGAGGGGTCCTTGGGCTGGCGCACTGGCCAGAGGGCACACGGAAGATTCTGGTTCATGGGGACTGGGCTCTGCGATTCACATGGGTCCTCTAGTTCCCAAGCGTTATTTTTCTCTTAAAAAGTACTTCCTGAAAAAATCTAGAATCTCATCTTAGTTACAATAAGAAAAACAGATTTATTCACATCTAGGCCAGATTAGGTGGAGACGCAGAAGGGCTGCTGGGTCGCACGGAATGCTGGCAGCTACAGAGACCCAGCTGAGGGCCGGGGGAATCCTGGAAACCTGACATTGACGGGTACCCGCTCCCGAGAACGGCTTTGATGAATGCTCCCCTCCCTCCAGGGGTGACTGGTGCTTTGAAGATCTGAGTCATCAATCAGAGTGGCAGGAACCCTCCACCACGCAGCAGAGATCAAACATGATGCATGAAAAGTGAGGACAGAGGAGGTGCCCATGGAGCCCCGCCCTGAGTACCTCTTGCTCTTGCTGATCCCCCATGTCCCCCGCCAGGTCTGGATGGAGAAGCCGTTGGTCAGTCAAAAGGGGCTGCCACACGGGCTCCAAGGGGGCTCCTGGAGAGATGCCAAGGCTGGTCCTTCAGCAGGGCAGCTAGTGCCATTCTTCCCTCCTGCCTGTAGGTTTAAGGGTGCTGAGGCCAATCCTCAGATGAGACTGGGTTGGACAGGAACCAATGGCCCCAAATGGGGTCTGGTGGGAATCTCAGGGGTTGGCGGACAGGCTTTTCTCTGAAAGATGCTTCAGGGGTCGCAAAGTTCTTGGTACCCCAACCACAGTGCACCCTCTCAAGTCCCCACTTCTACCTGACCCCTCCCTACTTCCCCTGCCCGGACAAGGCTGGGGAGATGGATGAGAGGAGATATTAAGTACAGAAGGATTTAGGATCAAATTTAGGTAGACATTTCTCTCTTTTTTTTTTAAGATTTTATTTATTTTTTTTAGAGAGAGGGGAAGGGAGAGAGGCAGAGAGGGAGAGAGACATCAATGTATAGTTGCTTTTCACCTGCCTCCAGCCACGGACCTGACTGGAGACCTGCCTTGCAACCTGGTTATGTGCCCTGGCTGGGAATCGAACCAGCGACCTTTGGGTTCGCAGGCTGGCACCTATCCACTGCACCACCGGCCCAGGGCTAGGCAAACATTTCTGATACAAGGCTGGGATGCTGCTTCCTGTTAACTTTTAGCAATAAAGAGAACAAGCCCCATTTCATTGAACCTGGTGACCAGAAGCGGGGGAGGGGCATGATGACTTTGACCAGCAGATGACCTTGACCAGCCTCCATGGGGAACTCAGGCAGGGGTGCTCAGACAGGAAGACCCCTGCACTCTTGTACCCCAGGCCTCACACTAACCCAGCAGGCAAAGGCCCATGGAGATGTAATCACCGTGTTTCCGTCGGAGAGTAGAAGTGACCTAATGGCCCGGCTGTAGCTCAGCCTGGGGACCTCAGGTTGTTGAAACATAGTGTGTCAGAAGGAAAAGGGGGCTGAAGGACTAAGTCCTGCTGCCCCATCAAGGAACTGGGGCCTAGAGAGGAAACCTGCTCACCCCAGCCTTAATTTGGAGGGGTTTCCATGCCCACGGAGCCCTGGGAACAATGCCTCCCAGGAGAGGAGTTGGCACCATGCCCAAGGAAGTGAGGCAAGACATCCATGGGGAGGTGGATGTGGGAAGTGGCCCCCAAAGCCCCCACCAAGTTTCTGGGCCCCAGATGAAGAGTGAATCACTGGTTCCCCCTGGAGGGGACCAGTCAGTCACTCCGTACAAGTTTATTTTTATTCATGTCTGATCTATTTCACATCCGCTCCAATATTTTGACACACGTACAGGAAATGTAACTCTCTCCCATATGGCAGTGTTTGGGTGACCAGACCTGGGGAAACTCAATAGGGTCACAGAGGAGCAGAGGGGAGGTGCAGCGTCAGGAAAGAATGCCAGAGGCCTGAAGCCATGGTGGGCACTTGGGGACAGCAGGCTGGGGACAGGAATCATGATAAGGTCGGTGGAGAAATCCCCCTACCTGGGGACAGATCCCAGGGCCCCAAACCTTGGAGCCTGTGTGAGCTCTGTCTGTGTCTCCATAGGAGGGAGGGACTGAGGGAAGGACACTAGAGTAAGCAGCCCGGGCAACAGTCAGAAAGACAGAGGCTGCACATTGGCAGAGGAATGGGCTCCACCCCAGGATCCTGGCACAAAGAGGTCAGGAGACTGATGGCTCAGGCGAAACAAAGGGACAGGGAAAAAGCTCTACCCTGGCATGGTCACTGTCCACCTGGAGCTTCCCCAGGTCACACCAAATCAGGGGGCCTCAGTTTCCTCATATGCACACTGGCATACTGCCTGTGAACTAGTACCTTGATTCTCTCCTTCAGTCCTGGTCCACAGGCACCAAGCCGACAGTCCAGAGGGAGAGACCCCTGCAGGCCTTTAAATGTTGCCAACAGACCCTGTAGGGGTGTACACTCAGAATACTGTGGAAGACCAGGAAGGGGCACCCTGCACCCCGTAGGGGTCAGGAAGGGTCCTTCTCAGCGCTCCCAGAGAGAGAACTAAACTCAACAACACTCTATTTGGGGGAGGGGAGATTTTTTGCATTTAAATTCATGGACATCACATTCCTACAGGTGTCCCCTGGAGGCAGGTTCCTGTGTGAGCTTTCCTGACTCCTGCAGTTGAGATGGAGCAGATGCCTGGCTCCCTCCACGATCCCGTGGTGTTGGGATCAGACCCAGGGCACGGGCAAGACTGGCTGGGGAACAATCTGTCCAGAGGAAGCCATTGGGACCAGCTAGTCCCTACATGCTTCAAGCCAAGGAGGAGCCTGGCCTCTGGCTCCAGGACTCCTTCCCCTGGCTGTGGGAACTGCTGGCCTGGAGTATGTTACTGCCTCCGTCACCAGAGCTCCTGGAACTGGCTCAGGATCTCAAAGGACCATAGGAACCTCACAGTCGAAGTGTGACAGCGGACAAGTGGCCAAGCCCCTGAAGTTCCAAAACGCCCTGGAGGAGGGTCAGTCCTGGAGGCTGCACTTGGCCTCACCTCACCCTGCGCCCCCACCCCCCACCTCCCTGTAAATCCTGGCAACCACAGGAAGGCCCTTTAACTAGCACATAAAAGTGCTTTGGCCTTTCAAAGGCCCACTCTGCATTTATAAAAGCTTGAGACTTTTATGGGCCATTTCCAGGCTCCTTCCCCATGACCTACTGATGCGACTTGGTTTCTAGCCTGGGGGTGGGGGATGGCACAGCCCAAACCCAGTGACCAGGGGAGGGGAGAAGGGTGAGAGACCCCTGAACGTGGGAAGCAAGGCTGCCTCACCAAGGCTAGACAGGCCTTCGTCTGCCCACCCTCTACATGCCAGACTAGCCCCTAGTCCTCAAACAGGGCACAGAATAAGCTGGTATCTATCAACTGATGGGTTTGCCACTATAGTAGCTGCAGATCCGTCCTGGAAGGGGCCCAGCAAACACCTCTGAAGGGTAGTAAGAGTCTTACCCTAAAAAGGACTCTGCCCATTCCGCAGATGGCCAGGCAGGTCAACTGTCCAGACTAGGATTCAGAAGATCTTTATGATCTGGTTTAGTCCAAAAGACTTCTAAGGATTTGGAGGGAAAAAATGATTAAATATCTCTCCAATGTAGAGCCAGAACTTCTCCAGGCCAGTAGCCACATTGATGGACCTCTGATCTTAGCTGGTCCAGGGACCTTTCTGGCCCTAAGTGGGGGTGCGGGAGGGGGGCCGTCTCCTGGCCTGGAAGCTTTCAGGAGCCAGTTGGAGGGGAAGGAGCGGCCAGGACTTGGTCTGCTGCTGCCTCCTCCTGCCCAGCGACCTCAGCCAGCAAGATGAGCTGGCCTAGCCCTCCCTACAGGCCACACTTCCCACTCTTCTCCACGGCCCACCCGTCTTCCCGCTCTTCTATCTAGCTCTTTTTTCTCTGCTTTCTTGTTCTGTTTTTTGTTTTTGGCATTTTCTTCTATCCCCACTCAAGTTCCTACTCAGACTCTTTACCCTCACTCCTGCAACCAGTCTCCAAGCCATTCCATTTGGTTTTTACCTTTCTCCTCTTTCCCTTCCTGCCTTTTCATTTGACCCATCTTCTTCCCTCCTCTCCTGGACAAGACTGTCAACAATGAACTCGTCTAAGACTTAAGATTAAACAAACACATGCCATGCACAGTGTTGAGCCCTTTCATGTTTTTTACAGCAGTTAAACCTCAGCACCATCCTCTGAGGTTGCGTTTATTCCCATTTCATGGGCACTAACTGAGGTGCAGAAAGCAGGCTTAGGTGGCTGAGAACCACACAGCTATTAGGCAATGGATCCAGGATTACCTTCATCCTTAGAATGGGCTGAGTCCCTCCCAGGGCAAGACCTTACTGCCCTTTACAGGTGTTTGCTGGGCCCCTTCTGGGACTGATCTGCAGTTACTACAGAGGCAAACCCATCCACTGATAGACACCAACTTATCGAAACTCCCTACAGGAGCAGCACATAGTACAGGGCCAGAATGGAACGCAGCGCACACCAGACAGTGGACTCCGGATGGCACACAGGACGGCACCTGGCACTGTTCTCAGCATGTGTTATGAGCACATACATCTTCCTGACAACCCTGAGGTTGGAACTACTACCCGCCTTGCACAGATGATGAAATTGGGGTGCAAAGAGATTCACTAACTTGCTCACAGCACCTCAGTGCATGAGCAGCAGTACAAGCTTCAAACCCAGCACAGGGCCTGCAGACCATGCATGCACACCCGTCACTGGATGCACCCTGTGCTCCATGCTCTGTGACAGAGGGCCGTCCCTCCGTCAGGAGCTTTGGCCTCTGTGTCAGAGAGTAGCAGAATTCTCTGGGCCCATGAGCCTTGCCTATGAGAGGGAAAGGCATCCACAGCCTGTGTCTGGGTCTGTGTCCTGAGGAACTCCAAGGCCAAGGGTGGGGGAAAGATGGTACAGGAAGGGGTCGGCAGAGACAAGAGGACCCTGTCTTGCTTCCAGACTAGAGGATAAAGACCTGCATGGGGAGTCCCAAGCCCCCAGCTGGGAAGACCCTAGGGAGCGAGCCCTTCCTCCTACCCTGGGAGCAGCAGCTAAGGTTTGCTCAGGGAGGGGCCTTCCTGCCATTGTCTTGTCAGGCAGCACCCCACTTGGACCCTCGGGCTCCCCAGCCTCCGGGGGCTTCTTGGCCTGTACCTGGGCTGGCCCTCCCCCCGGGTACAGCCAGGAATGTGCTTCTGTCATCCTATCCTCCCTCCCCGACCCCAGCCCAGCGCAGAATTGGATTAAGAACAAAAATATGAGCTGTGTTTGTTTTAATCAGCTTCAAGACATGGGGCTTTTCAAGGGAAGGCGAGCAGGCCGGAGCTGGCCCCGGGGCAGGCGGCCGGGCAGCACTGCCAGCCCAGGGTCAGGAGCATGCTGAGCGGGGAGTGCATCCGCAGGTCAGATCCTGGGGCAGATAAGGGCTACCAGCGAGAGGACTTGGGGGGCCGAGGGCTGGGGGCGGAGGGAGGATGGAGAGGATGGGAAGGACAGGGGCAAAGACGCAGGGTTTCCCTGGGAGCAACCTTCATCCCCATCCTGACGTGAGGAGGGAGGGGACGGAGGGCAGGCTGACGGAGATCCCCGTCCCCCCTCCCAGGCCTAGAAGAGCCAGCAGGGAGTAATTTTTTCCAGAGGAGGCCTTCCTGCTGGCCTTTGCGCGGAGGGATGATGGGAAGGAGCTGAGAGATGGTCAGTGCTGGTCTCCCCACCCAACCCCAGGAAGGGCCGGGCAAAGGTGTCTGGACTCAAACTGTGTGCCCAGATGTGCCAGCACCAGCAGGGACAGGTACTCACGCTGAGTCAAGCATGCAGAGCCCAGCGGAACACGGGCGGCGTAAGGGCCTGGCCCAGGGAACAAAGGCCTGATCCAGCAAGCGGTTGGGAGGAAAAGCCACCTCCCTGGGCAGATTTTGAGTCCACTGAAGGCCCTGATGGAGGCTGTGGAGTACGGAGGCAGAGCTCTGAAGTGGGAGCCAAGAACCTGGGTGCTCTAGGGTCTGAGAACGTTTCGCAGCTTCTAACAAGAAACCCCAGTGTCTATACAGCTGTGTACTGACTATACGTGGCTTAGCCCCTCAAGTCAATGGAAGGGGCCCTAGAGGTTCAGGGACTGGCCCTGGGTCCACAGCCAACTAGAGAAGAGGCTGGTAGCATCATCTAAGGCCCCAGCTAACTGGCCTGTGCTCCATCCCCTCTGCTCAGCCCTCAGCTACTTCCCAGGTCACCACATGCTGCATCCAGCATGGCCTGTGGCTCTGGTCACACACTCATCCCACTCCAGCGTTCTGGGCCACCCTCAGCTGGGGGCTAGGAGGTGACAGCTGGAGGTCAGGGCCAGCTTTTGCTCCCCCTGAGAGTAGGACATGGGCTCCTTGGGACACACCTCGGTCTCAGGTTCACAGAAGGGTCAAGGTTCCTAACGTTGCTTTTTCCAGGCTGAAGTGAAAGAGAAAAATGAGTCACGTATTCCTTACATGGTTACCTTTGGTCAGCTTGTCCATTGGAAGTATCGTCCCTTTTCTGATTTAAAATGCTCTGTCCTTCCTACCATGAAACATGTTGAAAATAGGACTTCTCAGAAGACCTTCTTGGAAAAATTTAAATAGTCAAATTTATGTCTGTCTATTCCTTCCATGAAAAAGCAATTTTTAATTGGTCCATAAAACCTCCAAGGTTGGGAAGAGCTGTATTGTTTTATTTGGAGACATTCAGACTTGGCCCGAGTTGACGGCCGGGTCAGCAGGGGCTGGGACGGGAAATCATGCAGCATGTGGCTGCATTCTTCGCCTCAGTTTCCTCTTCTGCAAAGAGGAGGAGAGAAGACTATCTGGCAACCGCTGAGGGGACCCCAGTGGCAATGTCCCACAGTTCAGGGGAGGCGACCCTGAGTCCCGGGAGAACAGAGCCTGGGCCAGTCTTAGGCTCTGGGAAGGCAGCCATGCCCCAGGCGGCAGGAGGGATACAGGGGACGCGTGCTCAGCCAGCCCCCGTGAGAGAAATTCTGCTAACAACGACAGACAGTCCACCGGCCTAGAGCAAAGAGCTTCCCCGGACATCAGCCAGGACTTAAGCCCAACCAAGCACATGGCCACCTGCCTGCTTTCCCCAAGCCTCTGGCCGCATCTCCCAGTCCCTGAGCCATGCCACCCACCCACTGTAGCTCAGCCTGGCCCAATCCAGTGCAGCAAAACTTGACTTCCCTTTGTGCCAAGGGTGGGGACACACACGTTATCCAGGAAAACAGTTTATACAGTAATACTGAGCCGTAGAAATTTAGAATATATGTATTCATAGCTATCTACTGTACCCACGCCTATTAAGAGGCAATTAGACTAAATAGAACATGACCAGTCTCCACCCTCAGGGACCTGTCCTTGGAAAATGGCCCTACTGACCTGAAGGGGCACAGAGGAGAGGGAGACCCAGTGCCCCCCACCCCGCCCCTGCCAGGGAGCATTCTGGCTAACAAAGCGAGTGTCTCACACAGACCCAGCAACAAGGTCAAACCGGAAGCAGAGGCAGCCACCCCAAGGATGAGGATGCCTCTCGGAACCCTGGAGCTAGATGAAAATGGGGAGGGAGGGGGTCACAGCCATGCTGCCTCTCCCTGAGGCGGGGCCTGCGCACCCCTGGGGGGTGGAAGGCTGGTGCCTGTCCAGCAGGGTCCTTGGAAGCCGGGGGAGTGGGAACATATACCTCCCTCCACTCAGTGCCGAACAGCCAGGGCGCTGTCAGGGGGAGCAGTGGTACCCCCGCCCCCTGGGGCGGCCCAGCTCTGTACAGTCTCAGCCCCATTCCCCAGATACCTAGGGACACCCGCGGCCGACACCATCGCATTGGGTTTCCCCAGGGCTGGCTCAGGCTACTGTCACCAGGCCTGCCAGGAAATTGCGGCTGACACTGGGGAAGGGCCCCGGGGGTGGGGAGGCTGGGACTGGGACTCGGGCAGCTCTGAGCAGGCCAGAGCAGGGCAGGCAGCTGAAGGTCTGAGGGGGATTCTGGGCGCAGCCCTGAATTTTTATCCCGGTCCTGCCTTTGGCTTCCCCAGGAGGCCAGGGAATCTCGGAGCTCGTGGCCAACCTGGCTTTGTGGGGTAAGATGGGGGGGAAGGGGCAGCAGTGTCCAAGGGTCATAGGATCCCCCCCTACATCCCCACCCCAAGGTTGTGCAAATCTGCCCCTTAGCTTCCATCCAGAAGGAAACTATACAGCGCCCCAAGATGAGAGCCCTTGGTCCTGGACGCTGACATCATCCAGAGCTTTGATCCTGGATTGGCCTGCTCCTCACGCCAGGCAGGAGGAAAAGGAAAAGGCCAGAGGTGGGAGTGGGCCCAGGGGAAGTGCAGGAAGGGGCTGCGGGGAGTGAGGCCTGGCTACAGGGTGAAGATGGTGATGGAGATAGGGCTGTGGAGGGTGCGTGAGTGGGTTGGTGTTTGTGACAGTCCAGCTAGGGTCCCCAGAAGGTGATGGACAGTTCATGGTACCAGGCTAGCATCCTGGACTTTTGACCTCACCAACAGGCACCTTGGAGCCTCCACCCCATACAAAGCAGTCCCCTCCAAGGGCAGGAATGGTCATCTACATGGCAGGTCATCTACCCACCCATCAGCAGGTGTTTTAAATACACCTGCAAACATGCAGAATTGTCCCCTAGTCACCCCATGCCTGTCAGAACAACCACCATCCACAAATCAACAAACACGTGCTGGCGAGGATATGGAGAAAAGGGAATCCACGTACGCTGTTGGTGGGAAGGCAGACTGGTGCAGCCACTGTGGAAAACAGTATGGAATTGCCTCAAAAAACTAAGACTAGAACTGCCTTTTTTTAAAAAGATTTATTTATTTATTATTTTTAGAGAGAGGGACAGGGAGAGAGGCAGAGAGGGAGAGACACATCAATGTATAATTGCCTTTCACCTGCCTCCAGCTACAGACTTGGCTGGAGACCTGGCTTGCAGCCTGGTTATGTGCCCTGGCTGGGAATTGAACCAGCGACCTTTGGGTTTGCAGGCTGGTGCCTTATCCACTGTGCCACCAGTCAGGGCTCTAGAACTCCCTTTTGATCCAGCCATTGTACTTCTGAAAAAAATACTCTAAGAATCCGAAAACACCAGCCAGAAAGAACATAAGCACCCCTATGTTTGTAGCAGCATTATTTACAGTTGCCAAGACCTGGAAACAGACCAAGTACCTATCAGCAGATGAGTGGATAAAGAAGCTGTGATACATTTACACATGGAATGCTATGCAGCTGTGAAAAAGAAGAAACTCCTATCCTTTGTGGCAGCAGGGATGGACCTGGAGATTATTATGCTAAGTGAAATAAGCCAGTCAGAGAAAGATAAAACCATGTGATTCTTCTTAGTCTGTGGAATCTAATAAACAGAATAAACTGACAAACAGAATAAAACAAAAGGCATGGATACACGGAACAGACTGACAGACCTCAGAGAGGAGGGGGAAGTGGGAACTGGAAGAGATTAGCCAAAGAACATATGGGCATATATGCATAGCCCATGGACACGGACAACTATGTGGTGAAGGCTGGGGTGGGGCAGAGGCTAGGTAGAGGAAGGAAGCATCACTGAACTTGGGATGCTTTGGGGAGGTGGGGCCAACAGGATGATGGATGGGTTGGATCTGGGTGTAAAGACAATGGGGTGGCCAGGCAGGCATTTTGGCTTGAGCCACCGGAGTGCGGCAATGCCTTCAGCTGGGGTGCGGACCAGGGAGAGAAGCAGGTTTGGGGCGGGGAATAAGAGCTCTGCTTTGTTTGGACATGCGAAGTTTGAGATGCCTGATAGGCTTGCCCATGAGGGGGGCAAACGGCCAGCTGGACAGATGCGTCCAGAACCCAGAGATGTAGGCAGAGCTGAAAATATCCTTTGACAATCATCAGCAACAGAACATGTCTGTCAGACATCCTGCTTGCTCCCATCATGGGGCTTTTCTTGTAACCATGATGGAAAATTCCCAGTAGCTTGCCTAAGGAAGGTGGGAACAGTCTTTCTAGGGTGGTTTCATTAAGGCTGGAATATCCTGGGCAACATCAGAGAAAGCTAGACTTCTCCCCACCCCACAACCTCGTCTCCAGCAGCTCCCTCCACCAGGTCAGTCCTCTGCCTGGAGGCAGGTCTGAGGGCAGAGAGTCCGGGGAGGGTGTGGTGGGGAATTAGCTGAGAGGGGCGCTGTAGGCCAGTGGCCAGGGAGCAGCTCCTTCCAGGCAGGCTCCCAAGTGCCCCTGGGCGGACCTGGACAGTCTTAGGCAGCGCCCTGAAGTGTGAGAAAATAGTTCCTCTCCAATTCTCTTTCATATGTGATAATGATGTGCCCTTTGAGTAACAGCTGCACCTGGTCACTAAAAACATGGCCGGTGGGGCTTTCACACCCTCTAACACTTGCTAACGGTCCTGTTTAAGGAAAGAAAGCAAACCTTAGCCCCCCAGCCTTCCATAAGCCACTCTACAATGTAATCACGCTGCTATGATTTCATTTTATTTGTTTTTACGGCTACTCTGTTTATGATAAGTGCTACTAGTCTTCCATTTATGGTAAGGATGTAAAATTTCCTCTTAAAAGACGTGTGCTGTATGTGTGCTGAGTTAATTTAAAAGAAAAATGTTAATAGTACAAGTGGCACTCAGATGTGGCCAAAATCGTGAAGGTGCTATTCACGTGACTAAAATCTGGGGGAAAAAAACAACAAAAAACCTATGGCTATAAAAGATGCAGGGATGAAAATAAGAGCTTTGAGCCTCATATTCATACCCAAAGCTCATAATCACCCAAACCACACCAAGATCAAGGGCGGGTATACTTCCTTTTTTCCGCAGCCCCTGCAGGCTGCAGGTGACTAACCCTTCCCTCTTTCCCATCGCTTTGTCGCTTTTGGTATGTGCCAAAGCTGGATTTCACCAACAGGGAACACTCTCTAAACATACAGACCTCACTATCTCCGGTCACAAACTGGTGGTACCAAAGGTATCCCCCCAGATGCCGCAAAGTCAAGAAAAGCCTTCTGAAGCAGCACAGGTTACAACGTACGTACCCTTTAAATAACAGCTGTGGCCCATCACACTTCTGAAGCAGACAAGAACGTCCCCAAATACTGGATCTGGGCATCACTCAGGGCCTTGAGCACCACCTGGTCTAGACCCAACGTCAGGTGGTCCGTGCACAGCACAGCCTGCCTGAGTCAGGTGACATCGGCCGTGTGGGGTTCACAGACCCAGGCAGAGAATGGGGCTCCAAAGAAAAGAGGACAGAAGGTATTCAGACGCCAGTCCTGCTGACCTCTTGAGACCCTCATAGAAGCCATTGCACTCTTTCCTGGCGTTATCCCAAAGGTAGGAAGTGTGGGTCTGGGCCCTCAGCACCTCCAGCTGTGAGGGCCGAGGGAGGCACAGCTGTCTGCCTGGGACTTTGTCTCCTGTGAAGGAGAAACATCCGGCCAATTCCACCAAGGCTGTCAGTCAAAATGCAAGGGAGGGCTTGGTTAGCGCAGCCATCCCATCCGGCACCCTTGGACTGGCCTCAGCCAGGACAGGGTGAGGTCCATCTTCCAAGGCCTGTGGCCTTTGCAGCCCTTTCCTCCCCACAGTCCTGGGGCTGGTGGCCTGCAGCCTGGGGGAGGCTCAGGGACCAGCAGGATGTGACCCAGGATATGGGGACCCGCAGGCTCCAGCTATGCGGAGGTGAAAGGGCAAACCTGTTTCCAGTCTCCTTATCAGGAAGGGTCTAGTGAAAGGGAAGTGGGCAGCCCTATAGGTCAGGCTGGGGGGTCATGGCGGGGACAGAGCTGGGCCCAGGGGACCTGAGAGGAGACCCCTGCTGGGCAGGAGAAGGAGAATGGGGGTAGGATGGAGGGGGGGCAGGAAGAACCAGCTGCAGGACCCTTTCCCAAGGGGATCAGCAGATAGGGTGACCCACTATCAGGTGAGCGTGGGACTGAAGGGCTACAAAGGAAGCAGGACGTCAGGTCTAAACCCAGGGTGACCCTGGCTATAGGACTGTCAGACACCCCCTTCCTCAGCCCACCACCTTGTGTGAAAACCTCCTAACTTCTCCCCACCCACCTTTATTTATCCAACACAAGTAATGAAATGCATACTGTGTGCCAGGCGCTGGGGGCTCAGCAGTGAGCTCGTAGACTGACTGTGTTCCTCACAGCCTTGCTGGAACCCTTACTCCCCACCAGACTAGTCCGCAGCTCGGGGCCTCTGGCATGTATCTGGGGAGCTTCGTTTCTGTCTGTCCCTCCAATTCTCCAAGGTGAGGGCTGTGTCTAGTCCCTCAATCTACCTCCCACCGAGCCCAGCACAGGGCTCCCAAGCAAGACAGGTGCTTCATACTCCTTGATGGAGGAGCTAAGGTACTGAGGGCAGGGTGCAGCTGGAGAAGCCCAGGGACCCTAAGCGGAAGCCAGGTAGCTGGGCACAGCAGGGGCTGCTGGGAGGGGAGGAGTTCCAGTTCAACCCCAACAGACTCCGCTGACTACTTAAGGAGTCAGGAACTGTCTCATTGAAGTCACCGGGAGACTGTAAGCTTCTTGCAGGCAGGGACAGTGGGCACTCACCCTTGTATACGAGGCGAGGCGAGGCAGTACTTAAGAGTGGACTCCCCACACGGTCCAAGGACACCACCAGGATCTGGCCTGGCTGTCAGAGCGCAAAGCCCAACGCTTCTGTCCTGCCCCCTGGTGGCAGTAAAGCATATTGCAACTCACGGGATATGAAAAACGGGTGGAATTTTTTTTTTTTTTTTAGGGGTGGAATTTCTTAAGGGTGGCAGAGCTCAGGCCATCACACACCCCCATATTTGGAACCCGGTCTCAGGTATCATTCAGATAGGGCTTGTGAGTGTTCTGGGAGCAGCTGAAGCCCAGTCACTCCTAAGGAGCTGGGGATGGGGGGAGAAGACCAGGATACAGGAAGATAAGACAACAGAACATACCTGATGCTCTATCCATGGACATGGACAGGGAAAGCTCAGACAGGACCTTGGGATCTTTTAAAATCAAAAGTCTGTGCTTGGAGTTGGGTTATGGCCCAATCTAATAACAGTCTGGTTCCTGATACATTCTCATGCTTCCTGATAGGTAATTTTTCATTTAATTATTTTTCTTAATGCATAAGTACCTATGAACTGGGGGTTTCCTTCCTTCCTTGACAAAAAGTACAGCTGCTCTGGCTGTAGGGAGGTGGGGCTGGCTGCTGCCTGCTTGGCCTCCCCTTTCACTGCCTTGGCAGCCCTGAGGAAGCTACCCCTTAGAATTCTGTATTAGATGATCTACACCAACCATGCCCAGGAGGGCAGGAATCCAACTCCTCCATTCCTATCCCCCACTCCCAGGGCATGCCCAGGTTGTGCCCCATTCCAACAAATGCTCAGTGTAGTGAATTGAATGAGAGATACTTGTTCCATCCAGGTCAGATTTGCAGAGGGGACCTCTCTGCCTCCAAAGTCTCCCCCATTGGCCTACCATGGTGCCTCCCATTCCCTCACCACCATACAGTCAACCCTGCATGTCAGCCTTCTGGCACCTCCAGAACAGACACTGCCTCTTCCAGGAAGCTTTCCCAGATGTCCCTAGCCAGAGTCATCTTGCTACCTTGGTCTGCTGGGGCCACTTCATTGCACCTCTTTCTTCCATTTCTCATACTCACTCAGCCCTTAGGCCAAGCTGTAGGTTCTCATGGGCTTCATTTCCCCAGCAATGCAGAGTCTGCATTCCTCCAGGGTTGGGGCCTGTGTTTGCCTTTTGCATCCATCTCTGTGCCTCCCTTCACACAGTAATAGTCAATGCATTTGTTTGAGAAAAAAGGAAAGTCTCCCATGCTCCTAAGGGACTCTGTGTCTCCAGAAGGGCCTGTTAAAATTCTTCAGGAGGGACACCTGGAATTCATTTGACCTACCAAGACACTAGCGTGGTTATCAACTCCACAAACTGTCACCAAGCAGAGAGCATGGGAGGGATTCAGAAGAGGTATGTTCTGGTGGAAAAGAGACATCCAGTGTCCCCCACTCATGGCAGAGCTGGGGGGGGGGGGTGCGGGTCCCTGGCCCTGAGAAGGAATCAGAAAGTGTGGCCAAGGAGGGGCTGGAAGTAGAGGGAGGGTCCTGAGTCCCACAGCACTTGCATTTGCCTGCCCAAGCCTCTCTCCAGTGCCCGGCAGGCTGCGACCTGGAGGACGGACCAGTTCCCTTTTTCTCCCCAGCACATCTGGGGCTGCATCAGACATAACGATCTGGTAAAGAAAATTGTTATGGAAATCTGTAACCGTGAGACGTTATCAAAGGCATCTTTAAAGTCCCTTCTCAACCCCCAGCCGGGTGGAGGGAATTGAAAATTGGAAAACGGGGAGCCGATTATAGGACCATCAAAGTGGCCGAAATTCAATCCAATATGCAGGTTTAAGGATGGCTAGCAGACCACTGCCCCAGCCCAGAAGGCTGCAAACCCACTGTTTAAAAACCAAATCAACAGCATCACCAGATCCGGGTCTGGGGGTCTGGAGCAAACAAATGGAGCCCACAAAGGCTTCCCTGGATTTCCCTTGCATTGGGGAAATCTGAGAAGCCAGGCCCTGGGGAGGCGCCCAGCCCTGGGAAGGCTCCCAGCTTCCAAGGCTCCCATCTCCTCCCCCCCACCCCACCCCACCCCACCCGCAGTCTGGGCGCTGGTTCTTTGTGTCTCCATCCCTCCTGGGGTCTTTCTCCTGCATCTTTCCCTGCTGCTCTTTCTCCGGCCAGCTTTCTCTCTTCCTCTCCTTCCACCTCTCTTTGTGGATTTCCTTTGCTAGCAGTGTTCTCCTTTTCTTTTTTCTCTTTGCCTTTCATATCATCTCTTTGTGACACTTCTATCTCTCGTGTCTCTGCATTTGTCTTCTCTGTCCCTTGCATTTGTTATTTCACAAAAACCACCTCTTTTCTTTGAACTCTTTAATTTTCCTGCCTCTTTTCTGCCTGTGGATTGCCTGTGATTTCAGGCTGCCTGTGAGATGAAATACTCTTCGGCTGGTTTGTTTGCCAGTGTGAATCCTAGATATTTCCCGTAGGTGTCCAAACACAAATGATCCTCCATGCATGCCCAGCGCCTATCACCATGAACTGTCTATGGTGGCAGGATCCCTGGGTCAGCAGCGCACACAGGCACTCAAAATACACATGTGGTTTCACCTATGAGCAGGCTGGGCCGACATGGAAATTTATATCCTGGGGGGTGGAATGCTACAGCACATAAAACTGATACACACAGAAAACGTCCAAAGTTTACAGTCCCTTTTTATGTGGGGTGAGAGAAAGAGACTATAACTTTGCTACTAATAAAGTTCTCCATATTTATCCTCAGGATGTGAGGGTTTATCTTCACTCACATTTCTCCTGGTCGTAACCCTGAAGAACGTTAGACGCCAACTCCCAGGTCTCACTGCAAACCCCAGGGAGTATCATTCCACCCTGCAAATTTTGCCAGGGAGCACGAGGAAAACCAAAACTCCAAATGGAGTCATTCACCTTAGAAGAATCAGATCGGAAAAGGAAACCCACGCGTATGTGTATCGAAGGATAGAATTGAGAGAGGGCCGAGAAAACGAAAGCGAACGCCTGCTCCCGCCGCAGGAGCAAGGGAAGGCGCTGGAGCTGCCCTATGCGGACAACCGACGGGCTCGGCGATCCGATGCTGCGGCTCCCCAGGGCCTTCACTGGAACGAGAGCAGCCACGAGTAGAGCGGGGTCTGGGCAGGAGGGACCCGTCCCTGTCTGGCCTCCCCTAGGGTCGTCTGTCCTTTGCAGGCTACGTACGCGAGCCACGCTCCCAGCTCCCAATTCTCCTCGGCTTCCCCCTCCGCGCCCTGCTCGCCCGACTTTGTGGCCGACAACCTGCGCGCTGCTTTCGGTTCACCAGCCCCAAGTTCGCGGGTGCGGTGCCCTTTCAGCTCGCGTGCACCGGGCTACGTTCCCGCCCGGCTGGAGAGAACTCAACTCTCCGGGCTCCCCAAGCCTCAAGGCACCCGGAGATTCGGGGAGAAGCCGAGCGCCTGTTCCCTTTGATCTGGTTTTATGGAGATTTGATGTTGACATTAAACTGCGAATGCTTTTTTCCCCTTCAATCGCATTCCCATTTTGGGAGGGGACCCCGGTGCCAGCAAGACGGACTGGCGAGGGCGCGTGCGGCTGGGATGCGGGCACCAGGGCAGCCGGCAAGGCAGCACAGAGGGTAGGGGGGCGATGCTGGGAAAAGACCCCTACCCACCGCAACTCCTGCTTGCCCCACAGCCCCCACCCCCACTTCCGCTTGTCTCCGCAATGCAGGCGCCGCACAAAGACGCAGGGTGAGGAGCAGAAAGGAACTTGAAGCCGCAGCGCCGGGGTCCTCCGTCAGTAGCGCTCATACCCATGCAGAGAGATTCAGCGACATAATAAATCTGGAGCAAGAGGCAAGTTCTCAAGGGCCGAACTCAAATCAACATTCATCAAGAGAGGGCCTGCCTTAAAATCCTACCCGGCTTTGGTGGACCGGGGGAAAGGAAGTTCGGGGGCAGGGCGCGTCTTACTGGGATGATACTGTCCTTCACTGGTCGGGTACAGCGAGAGACTTCCTGTCTCTTTCCGTCTCCCGTTCTGCGCGCATCGGATCGGAATCAACCATGAAACCAGCCAGGACCCTGGAGCCCAGGGGAGAACCCCAGCGGATACAAAGCTGTGGACCCCTCCCCTCCCTCTCTTCTCCTTTGTCTCCATCACCCTCTTGCCCAACACTCTCTAGATCTGAAACTTCTCAACCTGGTTTTGCAACACTCCAGGGAAACTCCAATGATCTCTAGGGCTTTGTGAGTGCTTAAAATGAAATAAACATTAATTAACTTTAATTATTTAACTGCAGGTGAGGACCCCCAATGGGGCAGGAGAAGCAGAGGCGGATGTTCACAAATCAAACACCATCCCAGGGCGGCACGGCAGCTTTGGAATTCCGGGTCTCAGGAAGGAACACCCAGTCCCCAGGAGGGCAGAGGCTTCGGTTATGACCATCTGGGGTTAGGGGAAGACTCTCTGACAAGAGGGGCCAGGGGCTCTGTCCTGCCAGGGTCCACCCCCCACCCTCTTGCCAGCCACTTCCGCGCTGGCTTTCCTACCCACTTCACTCCCACTGAAAAATTTTCAGGAAGGTTCTGTTCACACTGGACAAAGCAAACGGGCCCCTTCCCTGTCTGCTAGGAAACTCAGACCAACACAGAACTTTTGTAGGCATCGCTCAGGCATCTGGGTTGATGTAAACATGCTATCACCGTGCTGTGCTGCTCTTTAAGAAGTTACTCACCCCGTAGTCTCAGAGGGCCCCTCACTCCTCACACCACCGGATCTAGAAAACTGCCCTTCTCGTTGAGTTCACGGGTGGGAGCCCCAAGGGGTGACCTGATGGCTGCGGTGGAGGCCAATTTGCTCTCCCCACGGCTGAAAAGGGCCCACATGTTTTCCTTACAGAGAACAAATCTGCCCCGTTGCTGCGTTGCTGCGCTGGAGAAAACACTGGGGGCACTATTGGAAACCGGCTGGGCACACAAGAGCCGGAAGGAGAGGCAGGTCTTCTCTGCGAGGCAGCCCAGCCAGTGGGTGAAACTAATCCTGCCTCGTCCACCCTCGCTTAGCCTGGCAAACGGAGGGAGGGATTTCTGCCCAAAACATCCGCACTAAGCAAGCCTGTAGGGCTGGCAGTTGGAGCTTTAGAGACAGCATCTGGGGACAGACAGGGGAAGAAGGGGAATCCAGAGGACGATGGCCGCCTGGGCTTAGGCTGAATTAGAGAGTCTACTTTGCAGAGCCTGAACCTTAGAGCAAATACTTCCAAGGTTCGGGCCCCTGGAACACTGCAGCTCTAAAGAGCTTATTAACAAATGGAAAATATATACATGCATAGCAATTACCTCTAAGGAAAAAAAAATCATTAAAATCCCCCCATGCTATTTGCAAAAGAAATAGCTGAGACCACATGAGTGAGGGGGAAAGGGGTCGAGTCCCAATGAGCTGTATGCTCCTGGCAGAAGTCCCCTCTCTGGGCCTCCACTCCCTCATTTCGGGAATGAAGATGACAGCCTAGACCTGTGGTTCTCAGACTGCATCAGTATCACCCAGGAAAATATTGTAAAGATAAAGATTGCTGGGCCTCATTCCCAGAGTTTCTGACTGAGTAGGTCTGGGGTAAGGCCAATAATTTGCCTTCCTAATCAGTTTCTTTTTTTCTTTCTTCCTCCCTTCCTTCCTTTCTTCCTTTCTTTCTTTCATTTCTTTTCTTTCTATCCGTACCTGAAGACATGGCTATGGATTTTTTTAGAGAGAGGAAAGGAGAGAAGAAGAGAAACATTGCAACTTAGGTATGTTCCCAGACCAGGAATCAAACTTGCAGGCTTTTGGTCCACAGGACAACACTGCGGCCAACTGAGCCACAATGGCCAGTGCTCTAACAAGTTTCCTGCTGCTGCTGCTGCTGCTGCTGCTGCTGCTGGCCTGGGGACCATACTCTGAGAACCCTCGGACTAGGTGAGGTTTCAGCTGCCACTCGGAGCTAACCTGCTGTTCCATCTCCATGCCCCGCATCTGCCCCACACCGAGTCTGAGAGGGCTGGTGGTTTGGGAACCGAATAGGAGAAGGCTGATGTTTTTACACTCCAGCTTGTACCCCTTGTCATCAGTATGGGATAAATCTTTCAGGGGCTGGTCACCCTGCCCGCTGAGGGATTCCTGACCCCTCAGTGCGCTCATTCCACTTTGAATTAACCCCAGCTGGCTGACTGCAGGGCCTGAATCTCCACAGTGGCGGAGGGTGGTTACCCTTTACCAAGCAGGGATGGGCCTAATTCGAGCTAAACCCCAGGCAGGCCTGCTGTGTAGAGGGCCGCCTCCAGAGTGGCTGGCAAGAGCCCAGGGTACATCTCCGGGCCCCTCGCTCGATGTGGCCTAGAGTCTGCCAAACACTTGTCCCAGTACACACACATGGCCACGCACATACTCCGCCACACACGGAACCCGTGGCCGTCAGGAAAATTCATTTGACTTTGATGTACCTCTCTCCGCACATTTGTTTCAGCCCCTCTCTTGAAGCCACGGCCTTATTTATCTTCTTGGCATGGGTTCTTAGAATCCTTCCACTCAGGCAGCAGCAAAATCACTCAGCCCCACCGTTTTACGAAGTTTATCAAACAGCAAAATATCCGGTCTCTTTGTCCAATGGATCTGGCGTGAATGTGCCTACAGAGCTCCTTTTCCCCAGACGCCCCAGGGTCTGTGTGTACTTACACGTACCCTCCGGGTGCGGACCCCGCAAAATCCGGGGCTGGCCTACTCGGGCTGCGAGGGGCCCCCCAAAGCAGATGAGAGCTTTGAGGTTTCTGAGTAGGAGATCCAGCCACACGTAGTCCACACATGCACACACTATGTTCACACGCCGCCAACAGGGCGTCAGGCTGCCACGGCAGGCTAACCAGCCTCTGTTCTTCGGCTCCAGTGCCCTGGCTGCCACAGGGCCCTCAAAGCAGGGGCTGCTTCTAAGTCATCACTGTCATCTCAGTCTCTGGAATCTGGGACCTGTGTTGAGGGCCACCTCCCTTGCAGCTGAGGCTGGGGCTCTCGCCGCTCATTTAAAGGGACGGAGGGTTTCCTAATCTCAACAATGGATGCAGACAGGCACCTCACCCCTCCCTGCAGGCATCCCCTTTGCTGCCCAGGAATTATGCCAATCCCAGGGCAGAGCTCTCTACCTCTAACCCTACTTGAGGCCTTTCAGCCAGGGTATGGGGAGGGGGACATCCTCCCTGAAGGACCAGAGAGCCAGCAGCCAGGCCACCCTCACTCAGCACCTGGTGTGTCCACTGCTGTCACCAGGATGGCACCATCACAGGATTGCAGAGCCTGGCAAATCTGCTCAGAGCCCTCCTTCCTCTGCCCCTAAGTCCAGGGAGCAGCGCAGGGCTTTCCAGATGCTATGACTTTGTAGGTGATGATTACACTGAGTGAAGGACCCCTTTCTGGTGGAAAGCCATCTCAGAGGTTCAAAATGTCCCCTGAAGATATATTCCCTGTGCCCTGTCTGCCCCGCCCCCTTCTCTGGGTTGGTGACTATCCAGCACCCCCACACTGACCTGTAAGGCAACAAGTCTGGTCATTTCTTCCTACTAAATACTTCTTCTCTCCAGCCATCCCTCTGCATTCCCTTGGCCACCCCCAGCTCAGGCCTTTGCTACCACATGCCACCTGGGCCACTCTCTCACGTACTGCGTGTCCCCCGGCTACCTTGCGCAAGTTACTTATTCTCTCTGTGCCATGGCTTTCTCATCTGGAAAATGAGATAAAGGCACCTTCCTCATAAGGAAGGGCCTGTATGTAGTAAGTGCTAAATAACGTTAGGTACCAGCATTGCAAGTATTCTGCTCAAACTACCAAAAGTATCTTCCCAAAGCACAGCTCTCCTTTTCCTGTTAACAACAACAGCCATAATACTAGCACCCACCTAACACTTCTTTCGGGCCGGGCCCTGCTCCAAGTGCTTCTCAACACTCTCCCATGGCTCCCTGTTGCCTAAAAGAGCATAGACCCTACTTTCTGCACCTGCCACGTTCTGGTCCTGCCCCGGCTCTCAGGTGACACATCTGCTGCTCCCTGTGTGCAGACATGTCCTGCCTACTTGACCGTGGCTCAGCCACTACCCTCTTCTCTGTCTACTCACATTCTGCTGGCCTTTCCCACCTTCTCAACTTGGAGAGATCCCAGAATTCTCTGTGACAGGGAGTGGCCCTTTGCCTTGGTTCCCACAGGGCTGTGCGGAGGGCGTCCAGGGGCTCGTGCTGTGATGCTCATGCCCACCCAGTGCTTTTCTTCTCCACCTGTAAGTGACCTTGGGGAACACCAGCCACATCCGGCACACACCTGTCCCTGAGCAAAGGCAGCCTGTCACACTGGTCGCAAACACCTTGTCTGACTGGGTAGCTGTCCATGGGCCCAAATCTTGCCTCTCCAGAAGAAAAAAAAATCTTGTAAGAAGGACCTGCCCCAGCTTTGGAGTGAGGATGCATTTTTAGCCCCTTCCCAGGTTTTGCCCAGCAGAGTCTCAGCCCACCAAGTGCCCAGATCCAGTAAAGACAGGCAGTATGACACACTGGAGATGGTGCCAGCCTGTGGGGCCCCCCGTAGGGGAGTCCCTCCTCGTTCTATCACTTAAGAAGCCTATGACACCTTAGACAACTTAATTTCTCCGAGCTCTATATCCTCTGTTCAGAGAAGAAATAATAATTACCTCTGGAGATTACGTGAAGGTCTGAAATGTAGAGTTTGGATCTGATACATCACAGGCTCTCAGCTCTGCCTCCCTTCCCTGGCATTTAGTTCAAGGCCTGAGTCAGGTTCCCCCAGCTAAGCTGACAATGGGGCAGAGAGGGGACTGCAATGTCCTCCCCAGAAAAAAGGTGGGTGTCCCATAGAGACAGAGATGCCCCCTGGAGCCCTGAGGTCAGCTCAGGGCACTAAGAAGCCCCCAGAAGTTAGCCTGCTGTGACTGCTGAACACTCACTGTACAGAAGAAAACCAGGGCACAGCTTGTTTCCGGTCTGGGACCTCCTCTGCCTTCCTCAGGACAGGCAGTGTGGTTCTCATGGCCCAGTGGGCTTCGATACTTACCTGCGGACACTGTGTCATGTCACACCCCTCCAGGCTTCTTCTTAACCCCTCAACGTAGCCACTCCTTCACACCCAGCACTCGTCCTTGGAGCTTCACTTTGAGATGCAGGCAACTTGGGTCAGAGTCCCAGCTACACTCAGCAGCAGTGGGACCTGGCAGTTTTCTTAGTCAGTCTGTGGGAGCAGGCTCCCTGCCGCCCTGATGGCCCCCAAGGAGCCACGCTGTGGAATCTTCTACACAAAACCAGGACTAACCCATGGGACCGGTAGAATATGGCAGACGCAATGGCATGTGAGTTCTGAGGCCAACATCGTGAAAAGCACTGCAGCTTCCACCTGGGTCTTCTGGATCTGTCGCTGTGGGAGAAGCTAGCTGACGCACGGAGAGGCCCACTGCAGAGGAAATGCCATCTGCCATCAATAGCCAACCACAGTGGCGAGCCACCTTGGAACCAAATCCTGAACCCTTGTCAAGCCCTCAGAAAATTGTCAACCCGCCAAGATCTGGCTTGGGGTCACGAGACACCGCAAGGTGGACCACTCAGCCATTCTGCTCCTGAATCCCTGGCCCACACTCACTTAGTTTAAACCACACCGTTTCTAGGTTGTTACACAGCACTAGACAACTAATACATAGGCCAAGCTCAGTTTCTGCTTCCATGAAATGGGAATGTTGATAGGGACTTAAGGACCCTGGAAAGATGAAATGAGGTGGTGCCAGCCTGGTATGCTGCAGGTGTTCAGGTCGTGGTGGGCAGTGTTACCCATCTTACCACCTCCTCTCCTTCGCTGGAGACTCCAGAGGAGACTGGGCAGGGGCCCACCCACCCCCTGCACTTGCTTTTCTCCTAGTCCCTTGTCCAGTCAGGCCCAGTCCTGACTATCTCTCTTCCTCCAACATGAGGAAGAGACACTGGGCTGGGGCGTATGTGTCTGGGACGTGGTGGAGAGCTCCTTCCAGAACTCTAAGGTGGGTCCCACTCCCATTTCTCTGGGTGTGCAATGGTGCATGTTTGCATTTCTTTGGAAGGGCCCCAGATGTGATAATTACATACTTGTTAGCCCTATAAAATAACAAATCTGGAATCTGCGCTGTGGAACCAATGGATTTCCTGCCGAAATGAGTTCAAGGGGTGCCCTGGCCAGCATCCCCATAGGAGCCAAAGCTCCGCTCCAAAAGGCCTCTCGCCTCACCCACCCAGCCCGAGTCACAAGCTCCGCTGCCCCTTCCACTCGACTCTACCTCGCAGTTCCCAGCGAACAGATGCACTTCTGTTGCTGGTGGTATCACCTCCATGTCTTCTTAATATGTGCCTGCTGCACGTGCTCCTGGGTGCTCCTGAGAGTAGCAGCACTTCTCAGCCCTGGGGCTTCCTCTGCCCTGTGTCCCACTAAGTGAATCCAGAGCTGGGCTTGGCAGACATAGGCTGATGCGCATGGAGCTATCCTACTTCCACCCTGGAGTTCCTCTTAATTCCTGTAGGCACCATTGTCTCCCTTCTTCCCAGCCCAACCCCAATTCTCCTCCAGCCCAGGCTCCAGCAAAACTCAACAAATCCAAGTTCCCCAAACCTGTCTTCCTCTCTCTCACTTCTGAGCTATTCTCTTCAGAATGCCCTCTTTCCCTGCCCCTTCTGTACACCTTCCTCTGATTAACCCCTGTTCAGCTTGGCTGGAAGCATTCCATGGATTCAATCTGGAAGTGCCCCATGACCAGCTGTCCCCAATCCAAGGCCCTCTTGACCCCCTGTGCTCTCCTGCCAGTCTGGAAAAGCCCTGAGAGTCAGTGTGTGTATCTCTGACTCATCCTCACTGTGCACCCCACTGGCTGGCACATGAAAGGCCTACAGTAAAGGCTTGGTGAATAAATAAACACATAAGATTAAATGATCAGAGTGATAAAATTGCCAAAACGTTTAAACCTGCCCCCCTCTTTTACACCAAGCATGAGTTCATCCAAAACTCCCACACACACTAACTTTTGGTCCATGCCGGCACTGGCCACAGAACTGCACACAAAGACAGGCAGGCAGACATCAGGGTGAACCTGCCCCAGGACACTGCCATGTCCCAGACATAGCTCTGCCTCTCAGCCCTGCCTGATTCCCAACTCACCCACTGGAGGTCGTCAGAATGAGCAGAAAAATAGAGGTTCAGGGTAGAGGCTCAAGAAATGTCTGTATATGGTACTGGTAGGGAAGCTCAGTTGGTTAGAGCACTGTCCTGATATGCCAAGGTTGTGGGTTCAATTCCTGGTCAGAACACATACAAGAATCAATCAAAGGCTGCATAAATAGCCCTGGCTGGTGGTACAGTGGATAAGGTGCCAACCTGTGAACCTAAAGGTCACTGGTTCGATTCCCAGCCAGGGCAACATAACCAAGTTGCAAGCCAGGTCTCCAGCCAGGTCTATAGCTGGGAGCAGGTGAAAGGCAACCATACATTGATATTTCTCTCCCTCTCTCCCTTCCCCTCTCTGAAAAATAATAAATAAAATATTTTTTAAAAAAAGAATGCTTAAATAAGTGGAACAACAAATCAATCTCTATCTCTCTCAAAACAATAAGCAAAAAACTTAAATGCCTGTATAAACACTGTCTGGTTTGTTCCAGTAAACCTGAACTACATAAACTTTCATCTCAACTTTCTAGAAAGTGAGGCACAGACTGGGAATGCGCCTCTTCCAAAGAAACAGAGCAAATCAGCATAAGAGAAGAATTAGCCCCCTAACTTCCCAGAAATCTTATTCCAAAGTACAGACTTCAGCCTGTCTTGGGAGAAGCATAGACAAGGATTCTGGGTACCCACAACCCAAAGCCTATTTGTCCCCTTCTTCCTCCCTTTCTTTCTTCTTTCTTTTTTTCTTGTAAATATCATGGCTGAGAAGGAAGCACCAATCTGAACTTTATTTACCATTCCTTAGCCCGACCTTCCAGGAAGAATGTCACTAATGAGAAACAACCTACTTAGGCTCCCAAACCCAGAATTTCCATAGCAATCAACTTAGGATTTCAGAGTCTAAACAGGGCAAGGGTAATATGTACTGTCTTCCCCTTGAAGGAAAGAAACAAAACCAAACCTGAGTTTTGGAAGGAAATGTTGTATACGTCAAACAAATGTTAGATGTGAGGTTATATCCCTCCCATTGTTCTAGCCCCTTTGGGAGAAAAGGAGGGTATGCACCCTTATGGGGTGTAGGCCGGCGGAAGTCAAGATAAAAGCAAAGTGCTAGTGGGGACCGAAGCTTCCCCAATTTAAGAACTGACCTTGCAGTGGAAGCTGGAAGCCAGGAGCTCTGCTCTTGAGACGAGGTTCCATTCTCATCCAGGTTACAATTCTTTTCATTATGGCGAAACATGGCTGTCCCAACAGAGTGTATGTTGCATGAAGACAGGGGTATGTACGTCTGTCTCGCTTTCTGCTGTGCCCCAGTGCCAGAAAATGCCCATCACCTGGTAGGTCCTCCTAGTACATGAATGAATGAAACAATCCGCCAATGAGAAACAGTTGCATAGAAAAGCCAGTGGTTCCCATTTTCCTCAATACCCTCTATTTCTCCTGTACACATGTTTCACCAGCTGAAACCTTCAGAAATAATGGCACTTGCAGTGCTCAGCTGGTCCCCACAGAGTAGAAATTATGGTATCTACTAATTTGAGGTAAAAAAAAACAAAAACAAAAACAAAAAAAAACCCCAAAAAACAAAAAACAAAAAAATCCTAACCTACTATCTAAGCTGGAAAACTCCAAAAAGAATAAGTTGTAGTTCCAGTAGCTTAAAATAAAGTTGGGTTGCATTATTGGAGGCGGTAGGATCTGACTCAGAAAACAAATTCATTTTTTACTATGGGTTTGGCACTGTCTCTAGGACAGCTTTCATGAAAATGAGGTCGGCAATACACAATTTCTATGATATATTTCACAAAAATAGCATTCCGCAGTAAAATAAGTTTTAAAGAAAAAATTGTTTAACTTGGTACACTGTATCTAAAATATTACCATTTAACATGTAATAATAAGGTATTGACATATTTTAAATGTTTTGTTTTAAATTCTCAAAATCCTGTATGCATTTTACAGCATATTGCATTTGAATTAGCCACATTTTAAGCTACCGTTTTGAACACTGCAGATTTAAAGACTAAAGAAGATTAACTCTTTAGGGAATGAAAAAGAGAAAAGACAGCCCGTATCATTTCCATTTTTAAAGTAATTTTTTTCAGCAGGAGCAGAGATTTTTCTTCTTAAGATTTTTCCAGGACAGAACCTAGAATTTCCTGGATCACCTGGTTTGCTCAACTCGCTAGTTCTATGCACAATGCATCCATGACGGACGCTATTGTAAATCCTACTGGTTATTAAACAGTGTGAACGGTGAACTTACAAAGCCTCTTTAAACTCTGCCTCACATCTGGCTGTGGTAGTGGGTCATAAAACCCCTCAGGTGTTAGATGCCCTGTTTCATTTAGTCTCAGCTTAGCAGAAACCCCTTTCCACCTACTGGGGAGCCACCTCAGCTGGGTGCCGCTAGGGTCTCAATAAACTGCCACTCAGTGACCTGGAAGGCAGCCCAGCCATGTAACTTCATCCAGGTCCAGCTCTGTCCCCTATCACTCAGGCCTCAACTTCCTCCCTTTGGTGATCAGAATGCAAATTCTGGTTCTGCCATGAAGTGGCTGTGTCCACCCTGAACAGCTGGCTCCCTCCGTGGCCTCAGACTCTGTGGAACAGGGCTGTGTCCAGTTCGCCACGTCATGGGGGGGACTTAAATAAGTCAGCAGAGGACACAGACTGTGTAAGATAGTGTCTGGCACGCTGTAAGGACTATGCATCACTTAGTGTTTTTGTCTGTACAGTGAGGGCCACTGTGTTTTCCCAGGACCTCTTAGCCCTCCTGGGAAGGAAAACTCAGCAACAAGGTTGCCATTTTTTTGGTGTTTTCTACCCACCTGCCCCAGCCAACTCTTCCCAGACCACACATGGGTTAAGACAAGAGTTTGCACTAGTGATTTGAAAGGGGAGCAGTGGAGGCTCTGCCACATACCCTGTCTTGCATGCTCCTAGGACAAAACCCTCCCAGAAGGACGGCTCCAGCTACCCATGCAACCTGCATGTAAACCTGGGCTTCCTGCACCCTCAGTTCACTAGGCAACACCATCTCAGCACAGAAATTGGTCTGTTCCGAGTGGCAGGAGGAACTTCTGGGTGTGGGGAGGGGTGGAGACCCCTAAGTCTCTCTGCTCAGCCCCAACCTCTGGCCTGTTCAGTCTGGTCAGGAGCCTTCCATCAATTCCGTGACAACCCAGAAATCTGGGCTGCTGTTTCTTAGTGTTGTCATGATAATAATCATCTCTTAAGTTAACACACTGCTTTTCAATGCATTGCCCATGTTTATGATGAGATGAGGAAACTCAGGCTCAGTTTATCATCCAAGACAAAATGCCTGGCATTTAAGCCAGGTTGCCTTGCTTAACTGTTGGTGGGGCCATTTTTCCTGTGTCATTCTTGCATTGTCCACAGTCAGATGTTTGATTCTTTTGTTAAACAGATGAAGGTGTCCTAATCGATACCAACATTCTCCTAAAAGGAAAAACAGTATCCACAGCACAATCCGGTAACTACTGAAAACATTATGAATGGCCCAAAGGGACATATAAGTTGCTTGCCCAGAGCTGGGAGCCACTGGATCCCAGCGACTGGATCATGCTGGTGAGGCCAGAGAGGAGCTGAATTCTGAGCTGAGCCTCCCTCCTGGCTGGAAATAGCAGCCCCAGGTGCTCCCATCTCGCTGCCCAGTCTGTAGTCTGTGATTAGGGGCCCTAATGGCCCACGATGCCTCCAATGTGGTGTTTAAACCAATAAGGCTTCAGAGAAGTTACGGTATGTTTAATAACGGCTTAATGACTACTTTCGAGATGCAAGGCTTCTGGTTCCTGTTTGGCCTTGATTTATAGCCCAACTCTGGCCGAGGACAGCCAAGAAACCCCCTCTAAGCCCCCAGCGGAAGAGGGAGGTGTTCACACCAGGCTTCTTGGATTCCTTTAAAAAAAATTGAGAATTCAAATGAAATACAAATGATGTTTGACTCACCACCCTTCTCCCTGGTCTCCTGAGACACTGAAATAAAAAACCGTGTGATCCATACCTCAATCCACAGAGGTGAGCAGGGCCTCTGGTATTTCTTACCCCATAGATCTATTTTGGGTAGGGTGGGGGTTGATTCTCTCATCAGAAATGATTCTAAGCTGCTGCTGAGCTAGTGCTATGCTTCCTTTTGGCTGGAGAGCCCCACTTCTTAAGAGACAGGATCCTACCCTCATGGCCCTGCAGAATGGCAGGCCAGGGAAAGCAGAGTGCTGAGGTCTGAGCTGCAGGTTGCCCTTCTACAGTGGGTTCCCCTACATTTGCAGATCATTGCCCACTGAGAGGCATTCACTCCACTCCTGCTGTTCAAACAGCCTCTGCTGGTCTCTCTCCACCCTGGAGTCGCCCCTGCTCCAACCATGCTACATAAAAAGACTCGGAGGACTGACTGGATCTAACCTCCACAAGTAGAGGAGGACAGCAGAAGCTGGTTCAAGGTCCCCCAACTAACTAATGATAGCGCCCAGCCCCCATTCCCAGATTTGAGCTATTTCCACAGCACACTCCCAACCCCTCTTAATCCCAGTGAGAAACAGGAGATCTCTAAGGGAGGTATTTTTGAAGGAGGCAACGTTTTCTCAGCTCCCAGCAGAGTTAGGTCACGTCCCAGCTCTTACCTGCCTTGGCCCTTCTCCTACCTAGACTGATTTCTGGAGACTAGGCCCACAAGTTCTGTTGAAGGGGGTGGGGATGGGGGGCAATATAAGGTTAGTTGGAAGGGGGGTTGCCTTACCCCTCTAGGGGCAAGAGATATCAGACCCAGTATCAGGACCAAGGGTGCTGCTCTAAGCAAGGGACTCCAAGATGGGCAGACAAAAGGGTCTGCCCTTTCCTCCAACTGCCTCTTATACGCAGGCTGGGGGAATCTGGGGAATCTGGGGGCTCTCGGGCTCCGAGGGGTTAACCCGCGCAGGGGCTGCACGTGACGTGGATGGTTCCAGCCGAGGCGTGGCCCCCTCCTCTGCCACCCCCCAGCAGCGCACGCAGCTCCCGGGGGCTCCGCGCCCCCCGAGCCTAGGTCCCTCCCCTTGGCGGGCGCTCACAGGCCGCGCCGGCAACGCCAACCCCGGAGCCCGGGCGGCCTGTGCGCCCCAAGCCGGCATGGACCCCGAGCGCTGCGAGCCTTTCGGTGTGGGGCCGGGGCCCGACCTCTATGCGGCCGCGGGGGACGAGCCTCAGGGCGCCCAGGGGACCTCCACTGCCGCGCCTCACCTGCACCCCGCGCCACCCCGCGGCCCGCGACTGACCCGATTTCCGGCCTGTGGGCCCCTGGAACCCTATCTCCCAGAGCCGGCCAAGCCGCCCGCCAAGTACCTGCAGGACCTGGGTCCCGGCCGGGCGCTCAATGGCAGCCACTTCTACGAGGGCCCCGAGGAAGGTAACGCCGCGGCGTGGTGTAGCGCGCAGCCAGACCCGCACCCCTTCCTCCCCGCCCTGCCCTGGCCTTCCCGCTTCCCCCTCCCGCTCGCCTGTTTCTCAGCTATGTGACCCTCTTGCCCCGTGCCACGGCTCCCTCGGAAGCGGGACCCTAGCTGGTCCAGGCCGGGCAAAAAAAGTCAGCACGGTGCGGGAGACAGTCACGCGCGCCTTCGGCGGCCGGAATGCAAGGCGGGAGGTCGAGAAGGGGTGGAGCGGCGGAGGCCCGGGTCCTTTTGGGCCCGAGGGCGGTTGGAGCCGGGAAGGAGAGCTCATGCTTGGCCGGAGTGGGGCTGGAACTGCCACCTACCCAGAAACCCGGACCGGGCCCAGGGCCCGGGCGCCGCACTCAGCCCTTGGCCCGGATACCCGGACAGAAGCGCAGCTTTTTTATGTCTTAGCTCCTGTTGCAGCCCCGAGGCTGGGCTCCGACCCAGAATGGCCAAGCCGGGCCCCTCGGAGGGCTGCGGCCTGGCCTCCGCCGGCCTCTCCTGCCCAGGCCCAGCCTCCGCGAGGAAGGCGCTCCTGGGGTAGCCTCCGCTGGTCCCGCAGTGCCGGGGCCACGCTCACTACAGAGTAACTGCGCTCTTATTTCTCGCACTAACCTGGCCTCCCCATCCTTATGCACGGGCGATGGCCCCGCTTCTCGCTATCTTGGCTCCCTTGCACGGAATCGTCACCGCTGGGCCGTCGGAAGCAGCCCGGGTGGGCCTTGGTGCCCAGCGCGCTAAAGCCAGTTGGACCGCGCCGCCTCCCGATCGTGTCTGAACGAGGGGGCCTGACAGGCCGGTCCGCAGCCCCGCCAGCGCCCACGGCAGAGCGGACCTATTGGAGGCTGGGTGCCTGTCCGCCCCCTCTGAGCTGCCACATCCCGCAGCTTAGGCCTAGAGCTGTATTCTCCGAGATGGGCCTAACCCGCCTCCGCCCCGCCGGCGCCTCGCGGGCCCCTGCGGAGTGGACGGGCAGTTCTGGCCTTCGCCCAGCCGGTGGTGGGAATATGTAGAAGAGGGCGGGAGGTGTGTGGGGGTCAGCGGAGGAAATGAGCGAGGCCGCGGAGCTTCGGAGCTTCGTGTCTGTGCCCTTTGAAAGAGTCTCTCCTGATAAAAACCACAGTTGGGACTTAATGAGAAGCAGTTGGCCTGGCTCCTCTGATCCCAGCCAGAGGCGGCGGTCGAGCAGCGCCGACAGCGCCGTCGGGGACAGGTACCCAGCCCAGCCCGGCGCGCGGCGCGGGACAGCACCCACCCCGCGGGCCCGCGTCCCTGATGGGCGCGCCGGATCCCGCACCAGCAGCGGGGCACCGGCATCCGCCCGACGCCGGGCGAACTGTGGAGAGCGCTGGAGCAGGAGCAGCGGGAGGAACCCGCGATGGCCAGGGGGTCATCTGCACGGAACTGCACGGAAAGAAAATCCAAAAGTGTAAACAACCAGAAAGAGGGCAAAGGAAATTGAACAAAGTGTAGGAGGAGAGAAGCGATAACGAGAGGTGGAGGCGGTGGGCGAGCTGGGCAGAACGGAAAGGAACAAAAGAAAAACGAACGAGAAAAAAAAAGCAAGCGGAGATCGAACGAAGCGGGTACATGGAGGAGGGAAAAGACGAAGGGAGTCGGAGCAGACAAAACGAAAGAAAAAGGGGACATCCTAAAAGAGCAGAAAATAACAAACTGAGACCAAGAGGGGGAAGAAAATGAACGATTCAGGTTGAGCAGAAGATAGGCCAAACGAAAAGGAGGCGCAGCGGGTGCGAGCAGAACCCGGGAAGAGCCCTCGCGTCCCCGAGCCCCGGCGGAACTCGGCGGCTCAAAGGGTGCGCGGCCGGCGTGCCTGCTGCGGAGCCGGGTGGCTGGGGAGACCGGCCCCGGGGTACCGGACTCGCAGCCTGCGTGCGAGACCCGCCGTATTCCCCGGCTTTTAAAATAATGGGCATGAATGTTTCCAGTGCAGACCAGTGAGCGCGCAGCTGCTCCCCATCTGCCGCGCGATCCTGGCCGCGCCGGGGCAGTTGCGCGCCCCGGAGCCTGGCTCACCGCGCTCCCCTCCAGCCCTTGGCGGACAGCGTCCGGCCCTGCTCTGGACCCCACCGCGCCCAGGCGGTACCAGCCACCCTCCTGCCCTCCGCGCTCAGAGCGTCGGAAAGGTGCCCGCTGCGTCTCTGCTGCTCTTCCCCGGCACCGCGCAGTCCGTCCGGTCGCTTAGCTCTCTGACCTTGGAACGCGCCCGCTGACTCGGAGGCGTAAGAGTCGGATTACCTGAAGGGCCGTGCTCCCCGGTCTTGAAGAGTTCCAGGTATTCAGCCTATGGCCGAGGCCTCTAGGCCAAGGCTGGGAAACTCTAAGGAGAGCATCAGGCCCAGTCAACGCAGGCTCCGGGTCCTCAGCCGGAGCTGCGGGAGGCCTCCCGTGAGACCGAGGGTCTCTGGAGAAGCCGCGGCCGCTAATCAATTTCCTGCTAAAGCTTCAAACCTGGTGGTCGGTCCTGCGACCTCGAAGGAAGCTGCCGGGAGGAATAGCGAGGCTCTGGGTAGGCGGTTGGAGCGCGTGCACCTGGCTGCTGCTGGTAGTGACTCTGCAACCCCGGAGTGCGCGCGGGGGTGCCCCTGAGCTGAGAGCCAGTCAAGGACAAGTTCTGTGGCCCCTCCGAGGCCCTGGTTCTAGCTCCTATCTTTCGTGGTGCTATGGTTATGCAGGCCCCGGCACCCAGGCTCCCAGTCTCCAACATGAGCACCTCACCTTAACCGCCCAGTGTCCACACCAGGTGTAAGGGACCCTTCCATGCTACCTGTATGCACCTCGACTGTGCCCTGGGCCTTAGAAATCACCCTGCCCCTTAGGAGCTTAGATTCAAGCTGCTGGCCTGCTGAACTGCTCCACCTCCCACCCCCATCTCTCTTCTGGGCACCATGCTGTTTGGTTCTTTGAGGTGGGCCTCTTCCCCCACAGAGGGGGATGCCCCATCACCCTGGAGTCCTCCAGGCAGGTGGGGGAGGTTTGGGAAAGTGACCAGAAGGGAGTTCTCTGGTCTCCTGTCAGGGCTGTAGAATCGGCAG
Organism: Noctilio leporinus; assembly: GCA_004026585.1. Lineage (NCBI taxonomy): Eukaryota > Metazoa > Chordata > Mammalia > Chiroptera > Noctilionidae > Noctilio > Noctilio leporinus. The sequence continues at coordinate 194,353 of PVIW01000599.1, forward strand.
CCTTGGGAGGCCACCCAAGGCCAGCAGGCTTGGTCCCTTTTGCAGCAGTGAGCTTAAGAAGCCCTGACACACATTCACCCCTGACTGCCCGGGGCTGCAGGTCAAGAAGACAAGTCCTACAGCCCCAGACCTGGTCATTTCCTGGGCAGATCCCTTTGGAACAGATTCAGAGGAGGCAGAAGAGTAAGCCCCAGAGCTTTGAGGGGTGTTCTGCTGTGATGTCAGCACACCCCCAGTCCCTGGGCCGTACTCACCCTTTACTCCCAGAAGTCCAGGGACGTGTCCCCATCCCAGGCCTGCTATATGTGAGTAGCCGCTTTCAGGTTCCCAGTCTCCCTAATCAGTCCCAACAATTTGGTTCAATTTCCATGCGTCCTTCTTCCCAAGCTCCTACCCCCAGAACAACAACAAAAACCCTACGTGACCCAGAATGGAAGCCAGGGGCGGGAGCATCTTCTCTGATGCTTGTGCTTCACCTGAGTTGTGAAGGAAGCTGGGTGCCTAGCCTGTCATTGGTGCACAGCTTCAGGGCAGGCCCTACCTGACTCTCCCAAGACCCCAGGACACACAACACAGAGCTTATTCACCACCTGGGGGGATGGGAGGGTCTTGACCACCCTTGAGCTGGTTGGGAGCTGGGCCCCATTTGGACACCCATCACCCCACTCTTTCTCCAAGCACAGCTCATCTCTTTGCCTAAATATCACAGTTTGGGGAAGAATGAGGCAATCCCTCTGGAAACTTCTTTGCCCCACCTTGCCCTTTATACTCCAGAGCTTGGGGATTTGACTTAGTCCTGAGACTTGGGTCTAGAGAATGAGGCACAGCCAGACGGGCCAAAGGTTGCCTGAGGGTCCCCGTCCGCATCCCTGTCCAGGGGCATGAGGACATGGGAATCAAGGCCTGCAGAGTCAGGGACAAGGAGGTTCTTTCTGTCAGGGGCAGGGAAATGTCAACCACCCCGTCCTCAGCCCCCCTCCTGCCCCTGTGCTAGGCCTTGCCATGGCGCCAATCCTGGCACCTCCACACCCTGTGGGATGTGCCCCCCCACAGAGCGCTTCCCCGAAATGAACCTCCCTTGGCCCCAGCAGATCCGCCCAGACCACAGACAGCATGGTTTCCCCTGGGCCCCCTCCCCAGCTGGAGACTCAGCAGGAAGGCCTCCCAATGCCAGGCTCCATGGAGGGTGGCTGCTGGAGGAAGGGAAGAAAAAGGAAGGGGGAGGCGGGGACTGAGGCGTCAATGGTCTTCCCCTCCCTCCATTCCACCCACAAAACCCCTGGTTCGGTTTCCATCCTCCTTTCTGTGTTTCCATTGCAGCTGAGGAGAAGGCCTCCAAAGCTGCCAGTTTCCCCCAGCCGCCCTTGGACTGCCGAGGGGCCCCCCGAGACGTACCCTCTACCATGCAAGGCTCCCCGGGCCCTTGCCTGGCTAGCCTGCATGTCCCTCTGTCCCCGGGACTCCCCAACTCCATGGAGTTGGCCAAAAACAAGAGCAAGAAGCGCCGTAACCGCACGACCTTCAGCACGTTCCAGCTGGAGGAGCTGGAGAAAGTCTTCCAGAAAACCCACTACCCTGACGTGTATGCCCGGGAGCAGCTGGCTCTGCGCACGGACCTAACGGAGGCCCGCGTACAGGTGAGGGCACCGTGGGCTCTCTGGGGCCGCCACCCAGACAGCCAGCCAGGCCACAGGGAGGCTGAGAGAGGGCTGCTCACTCCGTGCACAGCCGCCTTTCCTGGTGTCTGCACCCAGCCTGCCCCTCCTGGGCTCGCCCTCTGTGTCCAGCTCTGTGGGAGCTCCAGGCTGGCAGCCCAAGGGGACGCTGACACCTGTGTGTGCGGTGGCCTCCGGGAGTCAAAGGACCTGTGTGGCCGTACCACCTGTGCTGTGTACTAGCTGACGAAGTGATTTGGGGCCTGCCCACTAGTCTCCCAATCTGGGAAGAGAGAACAATGGTACTGCCCGCTTAGAGAAGAGCTTTGAGGAGCACAGCCGGGCGCATTTCGCATTTCGGAGGCAGAGACAGGAGGAGCACAAATCAGGGCTGCTCAGAATGGGAGGGGTCCCGCGGAGCAGAGGGGTGGTCTCCGGCTCTGTGATAGTCACAGTCATCCTAAGCTGGGGACCTTCAGTCCTACCAACACTCAGACCCTAGCCAGGAGCCCCACCCCACCCAGTAAACCTGGGATCAGGCCCCAGTTTTCTGGATAGGTCTGCGGGCAGCTTCACAAAGGGTAGACCTCAGTCCGTGGGGGTATGAGCGGGGGCTGAGGGGTACTGGGAACAGGGAGAGGGAGCAAGGATGTCCATGTCTAAGGCATTTTGGAAGTGAGCAAAAACTGGAAGGTGGCAAGCAGGGGAGGGCAATGGGAGGCTTTAGTCCAGTCTGGCCCAAGGGGAAGGTGGTCTTGCTGCCTTGCTGGGAACTGGCTTGCCCCACAGTAGGCGCCCTGAGTAGGAGGTCCTGGGGGAGGGGCTGGCATGGGCTTCTGGGGGAAGGCGAGGAGGTGACCTCTAGGCAGCAGACTTGGTGGGGGCTGCTCCCCGCTGTTGTGCTCTGGGCGTGGGACCTCTCTAGAGTCTGACGTCTCTGGCGCAGGGCAGCCCTGGCAAAATAGGGGGACTGTCGGGCCAGCCGTGGCTGCATCCCCTTCTCTGCCAGGTCCTTCTGCTCCCATGTTCCTCCCAAAACAGATGTGTGGGACTGTCCACCAGGGCTCCCCAGGGCCAGCAGCCATTGGAGTGAGATGACCAGCAGGCACACAACCTCAGGCTACGTAAGCTGCAGAAGGAAGTCTGGAATAGCGTGTCCCGGAGGCCTCAGCAAGCCTCTGGGCTTTGGTCAGACTGGCTGCTCCTGTGGAGCTGCTCTGGGACGGAGCCCAGGCCTCGCCTTGGCCTTGCAGCCCTGGGAGGGTGTAGGCATAACCACGAGGCCTGAGACCCAGTCCAGATACTTTCCCAGCGATGGAGGCCCACGGTGACTGAAGTGTGACAGCCACCCACAGGCCCACTGTGGAGGGGAACAGTGAGGCCACACGTGGGACAATCCAGGGGCAGGTCCAGAGTACAGGTGGTGGCCTGCCCTGGGGACTCTAGGGAGAGCAGGTGGTGAAAGGGAGGAATGCCCAGTAAAGTGATCAGCTTCAGTGGCCCAGGCACCTTGTCTGCCTGCAGGGGAGGGACAGCAAAGAAATGAAGGCTGAGTGGGCAGCAGCAGACAGGAGACCGCCCTTCCCTAAGCTTGCCCAGGCCGGCTGCGGGACCCCTGCCACCTGGGGCTGTGGGTAGGTGTGCCCGGCTTCCTAACTCAGGGCCTTATCTGCCTGCATAGGTAGGATGACCATGGGGGAGCATGAGGGGCCAGGGTGGGGTTACTTTTACACATGTGTGTGCATGTGTATGTGTGTGCACAGAGCTTCTTCTGTTGCAGCCCCAGCTAGATCCCTAGAAAACAGGGGAATGGTTTTGGTTTGGTTCTGTTTTGATACTGCCAGTGTCTAGCCCAGAGACTGACAAATTCATTAAATGATAGTAGTGCAAATGCATGTGCCAATACACATACGTGTACCAGTCCTAGGATAGGTGCCCAATGACAAATTCATCACAGATATGTACACAGATGTGCGCAACGCCCAACATGCCAACCCCAGCTGCCAGGAGCTCACCAATGAACGGGAGAGACAGGCTCCAACTCAGTGGTGACAGGATGGGGTCCAAGACCCATCAGGGTATCACAGAGTCCGGCGGGTGGTGCCCATGGGGACTCCAGGGCTGGGGTGCGGGTAGTGCAGGCAGGGAACACCTAGGCAAAGGCAGGGAAGGGCAAGGGGGCAGAGTGTTTCAAAGGCCAGCGGTGTGGAGGCAGTGAGGAAGCGTCCAGCGTAGCAGCATGGCAGGAGATGACACTATGGCGAGTGGCCTGGTGAAACAGCCGGGCCCTGGGCTGAGATCTCCAGGAAGCCAGTGGGGGTTTAAGCAAGATCAGGACCTGAACAGAAGTATCCTTGAGATTCCAAAGATGCCATGAGGTGGGCAGACTGGAAAAGGAGAGGAGGCTGACAGCTAGAACCCCAATGTAAGTACACTGGTGTCTCAGAACCCCTGAGGCCACTATGACACCCTTACCAGACACAGCCAGGCTAGAGAAGCAGAGAGTGACTCAGCCTGGGGTGGGGGGCTCTCCTAGGCCCCATCCCAGGCTCCCAGGGCTCTGAATGTGGATTTACAAGCTCCTGGTGTTCAAGATTCCCTGGCTGGGAGGAGCCAGCCCCCCACCCTGTGGGACACAACCGTAGGCTCTCTCCCTAGCCCACCACACACCTCAGGCTGCTCTGAGACCCTCAACCCCTCCCCTCTGCCCCCAGGTCTGGTTCCAGAACCGCAGAGCCAAGTGGCGGAAGCGGGAGCGATATGGGAAGATCCAGGAGGGGCGGAACCCCTTCACGTCTGCCTATGATATCTCTGTGCTGCCGCGGACAGACAGCCACCCTCAGGTGAGACACCTCCATACTCCTCCTGGAGTCGGGGCCTGACTGCATCCCATGGGGTAGTCAGTGGGAATAAGAGCTCAGGCCCCCGGGGCCAACACTGGGTCCTGGGTGGCTCCAGGCAAGTCGCTTCCTCTGCCCAACGGGCACTGTCCTGTCTCCTCAGTGACATGTGCAGAGCAGCTGGCACAAACGGATGGCTGAGGAAAAGCTCATTTTGAGAAGCAGTCAATGGCAGGGGGCTCTGGAGATGTCTCTCTTGCGCTGCGGGTAGGAGGGTAGCAGATTCTAGGCCTGGCTCGTGTGGGGGTGCCTTGGAAAATGTTGGGGGCCCTAATGGCAAAGAGAGAGCCCCTAGGTAGGGAAGCAGTCGCTGGGGCTACTGACTCATGGGCCTGCTTTCTCTCTCTTCTCAGCTGCAGAACTCCCTGTGGCCCAGTCCAGGGTCTGGGAGCCCAGCCGGCCCCTGCCTCGTGTCTCCGGAGGGCATCCCCTCCCCGTGCATGTCTCCGTACCCCCACTCGCATGGGAACATGGCTGGCTTCATGGGGGTGCCGGCCTCCCCCGGAGCCCACCCTGGCCTCTACTCCCTCCACAGCTTTTCCCCTGCCCTGGGGGACCACAGCTTTGAGCCCTCCCCAGAGGCTGACTATAAGTCTCCAAGCCTCATCTCGCTCAGGGTGAAGCCCAAGGAGCCGCCCAGCCTGCTGAACTGGACCACGTGATCAGCTGTGTGGGCGCAGAATACACTGCCACCCCCTTTCCTGTTCCCGGCTGTTCCCTTCCCACCCTGGACTGGATGCCAGAGAGGACACACCTCTGCCTCCACGCCCCAGATGGTTTCCTGGAGGCCGGGCAGAGCAGCTGGGACCCTCAGACTCCTGCTGAGTCTTTTCTCATAGAATAAGCAGGGGCTGCCCCGGAGAAAACGGGGCTTCCAAACTCTGGGCTGGAGAGAAACACCACCCTGCTTCCTTCAGACTTTGTCAAATTCCACTGTTGCCCCTGCAGCCGAAACAGCTTGGTGGGCTCCTCTTGTGGGGAACGCAGGGAAGTGGGAGGACGACACAGGTTGAACCGTTCTGGTGACAGGGGAACCAGAATCTTGCATGACCGCCGGCGGGGCCTCACTCCCGCCTCCCACCACCAGGGGGCGCGCGCCCACTGCCCGGCGCTCACAGGGGCCTGGACGCTGGAGGTCAGTGTAGAAGGTGCCGCGGTTTCCCCAGCTCCAGCCATGCCTTCCTGCCCGCCCTGTGTCCCCTCCCCACCATGCAGTGCAGTCCTCCCCTCCATCCCCACCCCCACCAGCAACGGGGATGAAATTCCACCAGAAACCACCAAATATTTGGATTCTCTTCCACGGAATCAGGCCAGACAGAGCTGTGCCATGGAAACCCTAGACTCCCTTGGTTCACTCATTGGGCGTTGGTAAGAATAAAACAGATTCCCAGACCCTGAGACCCCCAACCCCTCATTTTTGTAGGAAAAAAAAAAGTGTGCTGCCCAGCATAATAATAATAAAGGTGGCAGTACTTTATGGACTGGCCGTCGCCAATCTTCAGGGTTTGGCACCAGGTGGCTCTGACACTGGTTTGGGATTGGTCTGCGTCAGGCCCTCCGGAGGGGCCAGCAGGGGCCCCACTCCTGGAGGCTAAGGGAAGGTGGCCCTGCAGCAGAGCCCTCAAGGCTCACGCATGCCACACCTGGCCCCGTCACCTGCCCTGGGGTCTGGCTTTGGCCAGTGTGCAAGGTAGAGAGAAGAGCCCAACTCTAGGGCTGCGGACTCAGAAGGAAGAGAAGACGAGGGGTGGGAAGGAGGGTGAGAAGGCAGGGATAAGCCTGTGGCTGAACTGACAATGAGAGGGAAGTGGAACAGGAGACCAGAGAGCCCGCTGAGGGCTCTGTGCTCCCCTGGGCTGGGACCCCAGAGCCATGGGGGTAGGGCAGTCCCTTCCCCCAGAGGCCTCAGGAGCATGTCTTGTGCCGTGGGGCAGAGACGAAAACCAGGACTCCTTGCGGTTTCAGAGTATTACCCATTCTATCCCTCATCCCCACTTTCTGCCTTATCTCTGAAGTCCAGAAGGGAGGAAAAAAGTAGTCTGGCCCTCCCACCCTCCCAGTAAATACCACCACATTGCTCAGATCTCAGCCTCCGCCCCCAGACCCACTACCCCAGGGCGCAGAGAAAGCCAAGCGCAGACACCAGGGCTGGGCTTATTCCCAAGGGGAGCAAGTCCCCCTTCTGATGGCTCTTCCCGCCAAGACAGCCACTGTGACCAGGCTCAAGTGTGCCTCAGAGGAAACCGGTGTCTTCCTCTTCCCATCACTTCATTCATTGCCTGGCTTCCAGGGATTTCCCTCCTCTTAGCACTGGCGCTGACTGAGCTCCAGGGAGCCCTTGTCCGCCAGGAAGGGAAACGTCCCAGTGGAAGGGAGAGGCACCCAGCCACCTCCATCCAACCAGCTGGATAGCGATGGCCTGGGGCACAAACCCACCTTCCTAAATCCAGGGCTAAGTCCTCTGTACCAGAATTTCTTTCCACGAGGAGAGGCCAACAAAGTTTTGGACTTCCTCTCCCACCCAGCCCGAGAGACACAGGGAGAGTGGTTTGTTCTACAAATGCTGAGCACCCACACTGTGCCAGGCACTGTGCTGGGTGCCAGAGACAGAGCAATGGTCAGGCATGGCTTAGAAAAAGATGGAGGGAGGGAAGAGGAGAGGATCTAGGGAAGCAAGGGAGGCAGAAGCGGGGAAGAGACAGATAAGAAAGTAAAGCCCAGCCAGAGCTCTCTGCAGCCGGAGTGGGAGAGGCGGCGCGGCGGGCAGAGGCCAGGAGGGGCCCACGGGGGAGGGCACAGCGGGGCCGGAGACCAGCTACTGGCTCCCATCCAGGGGCATCTGCCCACAGCTCATATTTTTCTGTCCAGTGACAGCTAAATGAAGGGAAAGCGAACTTTACAACCGCCCGCTTCACACATAATGAATATGGATGGGCATCCCGGAGCCTGTTCCCTGGGATTATCTGTGCGCTGACGGGTTCTCCCACTGGCTGGGCCATCCCAGCCGGCCTGTCCCCTGGCAGGGACACAGGCAGCCCTTCCACCTGCTTCCCATTAGCATCCCCCTATCCCCTCCTCCACACTCCAGGCATCTCACTACTCAGGCGCAGCCCTCAGCCCCTCTCCAGAGGCGACCTAAGCCCTTGGCCTAGGCCCCAGATTTCCCAAGGCCAGGCTGGGGCTCTGGTCACCCCTTCTGGAAAAAAAGGGGAAGGAGCCCTTCCTGGAACCCCAGCTTTAATGAGAGGTGCTGGCTTTTGCTAAGTGAACCCACCCAGAGAAGCCTGAAGTCTTGGTCCCTGCAAAGGGCACAGACACAGGGTCCAGTGTGGAGAGCGCAAGTCTCAGTCTGGCATCAGGAAATGCTTCTCATTAGAGGCATTCAATCTTCCTTCCCACCTCCTCCAGTCACTTACACAGCAACCTAATCACAGTCCCGCAGTGCAGACCCTCTGCAGCCCGGACAGGAATGGAGCCCAGCCGCTAGGCCTTAGGCACTTCCTGGGTCAGGCAGAGGGAGGAAACGCCCCACCCTGGCCGCAGCCTCTGCCCCAGGCTCATCCTGGCCAGCTGCACCAGGAAGACTGTGACCACAAAGCATCTACTCTATGGCTCTTGTTCGTGATCCTGGGGGTCCCCTCCCTTCTCAGTCACCAACTGCTGACTCCCCCTGCCCAACGGAGGGGCCCTGGCTGTGGCCGGGAGACCCCTGTGGCCCTGTGGATGTCTGTCTGTACCACATTTTCACTCACTTGCCCTTGTGGCCATCTGTCAACTGCAAGGTCAGCAAGGGCACCTAAAACAGGGACCGGCCTTTGAGGCATGATGGCAGGGTCGCTAGATCAGTGGTGACTTGCGAGCCCTCTGCATTCAGAGCAGAGCTTAAGGATCGGGGATGTAGGAAGGCCTAAGACATGGCGCTGGTCCTTGAAGTGGGGCGGGGGTCCTGTTTTCCCAGGGGACACAGGAGATGAATGCCTATTTGTAGAAAGTTGGAAGGGCTATTAGCAACACTAAGAATAGCTGCCATGTCTTTATTAGCTGTGTTGTTTCGTGCCAGCCAGGTGCCTAGATCCATTATCCATTACTCAGGCCTCTTACAATCCTGCAGTTGTGAAACCGACTTTTACAGAGGAGTCAGCAGGCCGAGCTTGATGAGCTCAAATCCCCTCATGACTAAATGCCGGAGCCTGGACAGAGAAGCAGCCTGAGGCTAACGGTGCCAAGTGTCAAGTGAATGGCACAGCCACCGCTTCTCTGAGAAGTCCCTTCATTCGGAGACAGACAGGAAGCCAGCCTTCTGGGAGGTCAACAAAACAGGTATGGCAGACGCAGTCATGCACAAGTCCTCTGGGACCTAGAAGGGAAAGACATGGCCAGCTCGGACGGAAAAAAAGAGAAGGTGGCAGTGACAGCCTCCAGGTTACCTGGAGGGGTGCACATGTGGGGTACACCGGAGGCCGGGCCAAGGCCAACCTTCGGTAGGAGGCCAGTTAGGGCCTAAATTGCCTGCCATTTGCAGGGAGCGCACGTGAGCAAAAACTAAGGACTAAGATGGGTAAATGAAATAAATGCTCAGTGGTACATGCTGGGGAATAAAAATGATTAACGGGGAAAGGGTGTGGGGGGAGCAGGACACATACACACAGCAGGCAGAGACCTGGGTTTGTGTGGGGCCCTGGCTGCTTTTGCAAACTTGAGCAGGGGCTTTACCCTTCCTGCACCTGTTTCTCATCTGTAAAACAGGCATAATAGTACTACTTTTCAGGGCTATTTTAAACAGGAAGGCTTTGTACGTCAAGTGCTTAGAGTAGTGGTGGCACACAGCAAGCACTCAACGGCCAGTTGCTGGCTACTGTGTGGAAAATGGGATTTCAGGAGGCACTAATATCGTCCCTGGTGCCTATGAGCCACCACTAACTGGTGACTCTTGGTTGACAAGGTGGTTCCCGTCCTCAAAGCACTGGGCCCCCAGCCTGGTTAGTAACCACCCGCATCTTCTGTACCTAAGCCATTTGCAAGGGGCCTTCACGCGGCTCATCTCATGACCCAGAGGAGATATGAAGCCACTGAGATTGGTGGTCACTGGCTCCAAGGCATTTCTGTACAAAGATGAATGGCCAATCTGCCGCAGGCACACCCCGGCTGTGATAAGGCTCATCCCTTCCTCCCAGGTGGCCCCTGGGTCTGGGTTCCTCGCCTGGGCTCTGCGGCCCTTGCATCTTTGGTAGTCTGTTCTTGTTTGCATGGATTTATGTAAATATTTATAGACCATTGCACACCAAGAGGAAAAATGGCATCCCCAGTTAAGGGGAACTTCCAAGGATTTGGGGAAACCAAAAAAGAACAAAGCTGCAAGCAGGCAGGCTGAGTGACCAGCTGTCTGGTGGAATAAAGATGGGCAAACCCATCTAGCCCAAACTGAGACCTTATGGTACACACTTCCTATAGGTCCTGTCCCAAAACAGCAGAGAATCCATCACAAACACACACACACACACACACACACACGAGTTCTGTCAAATCCTCATGTCCTGTGCAAGCTACTTTGGGGCAAAATGCCAGTCAGCCCCACGGATGTCCCATCTCAGGGGCTGCATGACCTGCAGGTCAGGGCTGTGCGGCTGGCTGCCACCCCTGCTGCTACTTTTCGTGCTGGCGCATCAGGGCCTGTCCCGGAAGCCCAGCAGGACCCAGGCAGGACAGGCACTGAGCAGAAGAACCAACATGGGAGGCTCATCCAGAATACGGTTCCTTCATAAGTCAAGACCTCCTAGACACTTAAAACACTACACATGGCCTGCAGGTTAAGATGAGGGGACTTCAAGCAGGTCTGGAAAGGGAACACTCCTTCTCCCAGCAGAAGAATGGGAAGGCCCAAGAATCAGGGCCTCAAGGCTGAGTTAGGAGGATGCAGACCTGTCTTGGCCTCTGAAGGCTGCAGGCTCCAGACTTCAAACTGATACCTGCCGTAGAGGTTCTCCTCGCTTCTCCCTCAGCCCTGGGGCTCCTAGGCTCTGGGACACTTCCTTTTCCACTGAGGCAGACTCCTGATGGTCTGCTTCTCCAGGCTCAGGGCACCTAAACTTTCTCTCAGTCCCAACCATCTGCTCCAGGGGGGACCAACAGCACCTGAGCCCTCTGACCAATGCCTCCCTCCCACCACTGAAGGTGGTGTGGCAGAGGTCAGCTCAGAGTGTGATCCAGAGAAACCTGGGGCTCCAACCACGACGACATCAAACTAGGGGGTACAGGATGTGTCAGTCCAGCAACCCAGGTTATGGAGCTGCAGCAACTGCAGGCTGACAGGAGGAAAGACCACCATGGGGAAGTGCCGCCCCCCCGCCACTCCCACCAAACACAAAGGCAGGCAGCTGATAGAAGATGAGTGGGTGACCATTCCATGCTGGCAAGAAAAGCCACTTTCTAGATCTGGAGATGATACACAGGAGCCATATTTTCTGCAGACAAGACCACTAAGATGGTTTTTGTTTCCTTTTAATGTAAACAATACACAAACACATTAAAAACCCCAACATAACACAAGAGAATACACACAGATTTATATATAGCTATTTACACACCCTCAAAAACCAAGAGGAAAAAAGGCGCCTCTGTTTAAGGGAAGCCTCCCTTCCGACCCCAACCCTGCCCAAACCCGAAGTGCGAGGGCCTGCAATTGCTTGGCATGAAACTCAGCAGGAGGCCAGATGACATCACAAACCCCCAACCAAAGCCAGGACTCCAGATCCCCTGGACCTCATCCTAAGCCCTCCTTCTTGGCAAGCAGACCTGCCAAGGATTTGCATGTCTCAAGGAGTCAGCGTGACCCCGAAATTCGGAAGTAATGGGTTCCCAGCCCATCCCAGCTTTTCCCAGTCTTGGGCTGAATGAGAAATGAGCTGGGGCCAACCGAGTCCGAGAGAGGAGGGAGGGGGGCAGTGACGAGAGGACCCCAAGCAGAGATGACTGTTCCCAGGCAGGATGCCAGGGATCAACTGGAAGGAGGCCCAGCCCTCGCGCCGTCTCGGGAGGCCATGGTGGGGCCGTGCTGCCACCTGGAGGTAGACAGGTGCACTGCAGCCAAGCAGGACAGGCCCTGGGGCACCTGGACATCACCTCCTTCCCTCTCCAGTCCCCTGACCAGGAGCCTCACTGCAGCAGCTCTTCCCAGGAAATGGGCTTGGAGAAGACCTCCCTTTCTAACCAGAGGTCATAATTCATCTGGAAGTCCTCAGGGAGGTCCACCCGCTGGCCCAGGACACTCTGCAGGCAGTTGTCCACAGGCAGGAAGTCGGGGTTGCTGTGGGCCCGGTCGTATCGCCGCGCATTGAAGCGCTCAATGTTGGCTCGGAGGGCACACTCCTCTGCCTGAAAGTCCCAAGGCCGGGCATCCAGATCTGGGACAAACAGAAGGGCAGTCAGGAGCCGGGCCCTCATGGCAGCCCGCCTGGTCCATGTAGGCAGCCTGACATCGATAGGCTCCAGGCCCCACCCTCAGCAATGCTGACACGACTTTCTCCCTAGGTGCCAGATCTACGGAGCAAAAAGCCACCTGCATCTGTGTGGCCCACAGAGGGACAGCCACAGGGGCAGCGTCCTTCACTAAAAGTCGCCTCTTCCTGCTGCCCTGGGGTCAGAGGAAGAACCAGCAGATCCCCTCACGAGCTCATGCTCTCCATTCTTGGCCCAGGGACAAATTCGCTGCCTGAGAACACTGTCACTTGGCCATGGTGTGCTGGGCTGGCACTAACGGCATGGCAGCAAGGTGAGGGAAACCAGGAGGAACCTACTCTGCCCAGGAGGCTGAGGCGGCTGCCCAGAGAAGAACACACACAGATGTGGGACAGCGAGGGGAGGCACCCTGCCAGAAGGAACAGAAGTGGGGACAACACAGGCTAATGTGCTCCATGTGCCCAGAGCCCCGGCTATGATGGTCTGGGCAGAGAAGAAGCTAGATCAGATCACAGAGGAGGCCAGGGAGGGATTAGGGTGGGCCTCCAATGACTGGCTTAAGCGTCTGGCTCTAATTCAAAGGGTGAGCAGAGGTTAACGAAGGACCCAACTCAGGGAGCGGCCACCAGATGTGCACTGTGGACAGACCCCTGAAGCAGTTAGGGGCTCTGAGGGAGGGGAGGACCTGGAGGCTGGGAAGCCAACAGAGGCTGAAAGGATCTGTGGCCGGAACCAGGGCAGGTGCAGGGTCACAAAAAGGACAAGAGAGCCTTGTGACGACTTGGAGAAAAGGAACAGCTCTGAGGGAGGGACAGAGAAATGGGGGGCGACCAGACCCTCAAAGTCCCTCCTAGTGCTCCTGTCCTGATTCCAAGGTGGCACCAGCACAAGGAAAGGACTCCTCGCCCCCACACCACCGCCTCCACTCCTGTGCAAAGCCTCACCGTTGCCGTAGGCCCAGTCGTCATTCAGCCGGTGCCGCACCTTCTGGTAGATGGCGGACATGGTCTTCATGTTGCTCTTGCGCCACTGGCGCCCCAGGTACTTGGTCTGGACCTTGAGCAGCTTCAGCACGTACAGCTGCATCATGGCCTGCTTTACCTTCAGTGCCCGCTTCAGGATGGGGGCGGACTTGAACACCACCAGCATCTGGAAGGGGTGCAGGGCGGGCCCAGTGGGGGCAGGATGACCAACCGTCCCCATTTCCCCAGACTGAGGCGCTGCCTGGGATGCGGGACCTCCACTGCCCAAACCACCTGAGACCCAGGCAAACCAGGACTGCTGGCTTGCCTGCTGAATATTTTTACAATCTAAAAATGCTACAAATTCCTTTAGAAATACTACTATGTGAACATGCCTATAATTTCAGAGGACTCATGGACCTCTCCCCACAAGGCATCCACAGACTCAGGGTTGAGACCCCAGAACCCCAGTTAAAGGAACACCGCCTGTAAACATGACTGAGCGTCTTCCAGCTCCAGCTCAACTCATCAAGGAACCAGGAAATCAGCCCTTAAAATGCAAGGATGTGGCTGCAGGAAGTTAGAAGGGAAGGAAGGAGCCGCAGCATCAAGCCCACCCCGGGGACCCCCACTCCCATGATCCGGGGTGTGCTATCTGGCCTGGAGCTCCATGTCCCATGACTGCTGACTGCGCTGACTCACCATCGTCCTTGAATGCTTCCATTTGGTCAGCTTGTTCAAGATCCGAAGGAGATTGATACAAGAAAAGAGGTTCCTCCAGCAGAACTGGTTATTGTCACCTGCTTCCTACAGGGAAAATCCAGCAACCAACATGAGCCTCACAGCAGCAGGTGCCAGCAGCTGGCAGGGCCCTCACTTGTATGATCTCAGAACTGTGGGTCTGGCCTGTACTAGCAACCCAATCCTCTTCTTGGCCCAGGGGAAACTCCATCCCAGAAGCTGGTGGGGGCGGGAAGGGAGCTCCCTAGAATTTTCCTGCAGGAAACAGCATGATATTGGGGGCCATGGCCTCAGTCCCCCACAACCTGGGCACCAGGCTCCCTCAGAGCTGTGGCTCCACAGAGATACAGTGCAGGCAGAGAGAAGCAACGTGACTGGTGAGCCCTAAAGACCATGCTCCGGAGACCTACTTGATTCCCACGTCCAAATCTTTCCACCTTTGTACGCAACATGGTGCTTTAAGAATCAGTGACCACATCTGTCTAACACGCGGGGTGCAGGCTCTCCACACTGACCCTCACACTGAAGGGACAGCTGGGGAAATGTCTCACCAGGCTCTCAGCAGTCAACTCCGGCAGCTCGTGCACCACGCAATGGGGGTAATCCAGAACGGAAATGCTGCAGAGGTGAGAGAAGGCAGGTGCCCACTGTGAGCCAAGCCAGGGTCTGGCAGCAGCCATGGCCGGGCTGGCTCTTGGCTTTCCTCCCTCACTGTTGGAACAGAAGGACTCTACCTAGTCCCCAGCTCTAGGATGAGGAAACACCTGCTCCAAGAGACCTGGCCAGAGACCAGCTTGTACTCTTACAAGGGGTGCAGACCCTGCTTCGCCAGCAATAAATCTGGGGGAAGGGGTTGGGTCCGGAAGAGAGAGACACTGAATTTACGCCAAGCCCCTCCTGGAGACAGTGTCTGGCTCGAGGCTCCCCCTATGATGTGCTACACTGATGAGCAGCCATGGTCAAGTACAGCGGGCGCCAGGGGAGAGGGGTGGGATTAAGAGCCAGCAGATAGGACGTGACCCTGCAAATGGCTGGCGGAGCCCGTTAGAGAACGGGCAGCCTGGCTGGCCTCCTCCAAAAAAACAGGTACAGAAGGTCAGTGAGGGCAGGACTAGACCCCTCCCACCATGCACAGACTGAGTCACCTGCCACTAGACTAGCTAGAGCTAGACTCCGACTTCACAGGGACGACCGTGCCTCATTCATCTTTATATCCTGAAGCCTGGGAGAGTGCTGGCATGTGGTCCGAGTGGGCTCAGGGGGATGCGCCAGCCGGGAGCCCTGCTATTTGACCATACACACCCCTTCCCGACCC
Source organism: Noctilio leporinus (assembly GCA_004026585.1). Taxonomy (NCBI): domain Eukaryota; kingdom Metazoa; phylum Chordata; class Mammalia; order Chiroptera; family Noctilionidae; genus Noctilio; species Noctilio leporinus. The sequence goes on from PVIW01000599.1 coordinate 209,381, forward strand.
CTGGTCCTTAGCACCTGTTCTTGGCAGTGATGTAGGACATGATGTTCTGGTTGAAGAACTTCAGAATCAAAGGGATGCAGTTGGCGAACACCAGGTGCTGGGCCATGTATTCAAACTGAAACCAACAGAAAATAAGCATGCCCCCGTGGGGCCCCATGCCTTTCCTTTCCTCCAGGGACAGAAGGTCTTAGTTGGGAGACTGTCTTAGCACATCCCTGCAGAGGTCAAGATAGCCAAGGCCTCCGTTCTCCATGGCTGGTGGCGCAGCACAGCCTGAGGCCCTGGCCCAGTGGAGGACAGGAAGGAAGGCAGGCCTTGCAGGTACCTGGTAGACGTGGTTCAACTTAAAGTGCTTCAGTAGCAGCAGCAGGACAGCGGAAATGGCCTTCACGATGACCTCCTTGTGCCTGTTCACATCCACTCCCAGCTTCATGCTCTGCAGCACCGTGGTGCTGGAAACAGTCTGAGTGAGCCGGCAGCACGCAGCACCCACCCCCCACCCCTCCCTCCCAGCTCAGCACCATCGATTTCTTCCTTGTGATGCCCAAACACATTCTTAGCCTGTTTCCCTGTTTTTCCTCCAGCAATGAACTTCTTTTTCAAGACCTGCCTGAGATTCCACCACCACGTAAACTGCTCTTCTAGAATGTTCTGTGCGATGCTACCTCAACCAAGATAGTCCATGTAATGGGCAAGGTGGGTTCTAGTCAGATCAACTTAGGAAGCACTGCGTTGAATCAATTTTTAAAAAATTTACTTTTCAACTACACTTGACATGTTATATTAGTTTCAGGTGTATGATACAGTGATTAAGCATTTAAGTCAGTTTCTGAATTCAGGACTTCTATAGATCTTTCCCTCTCAAAACAGAACATGACCTTGGTTTATACTCTCACACCCAAGAGATGCAGTCAGGGCCGCAGGGAGGAAGAGTCCCTACAGATCTCACTGCCACCCTGGGGTTCGCAAACACCCTGCGTGGCCGTTCACAGTGAAAGGAGAACCCACACCTGCGGGGTTCAGCTGCTGCCCGGCAAACTGTCCAGAAGTTGAACCCACAGGTCCTGGGTGTCCGAGCCACACAGCTTTTGAGAGAGGGTTCAGGGACTGTGGAAACAGGCTGTCCCCAGCTCTGCAGGGCTCTGGCACAGTCCACACTGGAACCTAGACCAAGTGGACTAAGCCTTCTTCCCAACCAGTAAAACTGAGTATTTCATCCAGTGCTTATTTTTCCTTCTACACCAGGAATACCTTCAACTTAACCTGCAGAGAAGTTGACTAGCAGATACCGGGACCAAAAGCAAAACACCCCCCACCCTGCGGCCTGACCAGTCACAGGGTCACTCACGGCATCTCCTCAGGCAGGACGTCTGCCAGGATGTTGATGGAATCCGTTTTGGCCTTTGAGGTGGGCGCCGCAGCCAGCAGGATCTTCAGCAGCGCGATCTGGGGAGGAGGCAGCCCTCAGACAGACCGCCTGACAGCGCCTGGGCGCATAGCCAAGTGGGTAGGTGGCCTTCCAGCAGGGCTGCAACACAGGCTGAGGGACCTGCTCCCAAGTCTGGTGATCCTATGGCCAGGGCCAACTGATGGCCCCCAAGGGGCCCAAGGACTGGAGCCATCTGCGGGGGCGGGCACTCACCATGTACTGGGGCAGGCTGGGGAGCAGGCCTTGGTACAGGGTTTCCGCGGGAACTTGCTCGACCTCCTCTTCTCCCTTTACCACAGTGGCACAAACACAAAGCCCAGTCCTGACCACTGTCTCCTGAGCCAGCTAACTACCTGGCTGGAGGAGAATCTCTAAGTATCGCTGTAAATGATGATGCTGATAATGACAGCAGACCTTGAGTCATGCAACGTGCCAGGTACTTGTAATAACTTGGTTAATCCTCACTGCAGCTCTATGAACAAGGTACTATTATTATTATTCTCATTTTATAGGTGAGGAGACTACAGCAGAGATCCAGCCTCCTGCTGAGTCGTCACCCACTAAGTGCAGCGTGCGAATCAGAGGCAGTGACGGGCCGGGAGTCTGTACTCTTAACCCCTGTGCTAGACACAAGCCACCCTGCTGTGGGAGCAAGGATGGAGCTTTTTGAGGCAGGGACCAAGGCAGCTTTGCAAGCCTGGCCAGCACGGAGCCTGGGAAGAGGTAGGGACCCTGCCAGCTGAGAAGGCTTGCTTATGACTCACCCCCGAGAGAGGAGAGCGCAGGTAGTCCTCCTCCATCCGCGCCTGGACCTCAGCGATCGAAGTGTACTTGTGCTGCAGAGAAGGGGAGACGGTGCTGGAGGGACCCGCCTTTTCTCTGGCTGGACGCCCCACCCTCTGGCACAGAAGACGCGCACTATTCTTCAAACCCAACCTTCTCCAACAAGGCTATCGCTGTGCCAAGACCCCTAACACCCCAAACCCAAACTATTTCCTAAGTGTGCACTTGCCTTTAAAACCAGTGTAGAAATCACACAGAACATTAGAAAAAAGCAAATTAAAGGAAACGGGCTTCAGATAGCAACAGTGACAGAAAGGCTACTAAAAGCAGAATCAGTCCTAGCTGGTGTGGCTCAGTGGATTGAGTATTAGCCTGCTAACCCAGGGGTCGCTGGTTCGATTCCCAGCCAGGGCACATACCCAGGCTGCATGTAGTGTCTCCAGCCAGGTCTGTAGCTGAAGGCAGATTAAAAGCAACCATACATTGATGTCTCTCTTCCTCTCTTCCTCCCTCCCACCCCCCTAAAAATAATAAGTACAATCTTTAAAAAATTAAAAAAATAAAAATAATGAATAAAATCTTTATAAATAAATAAATAAATAAATAAAAAGCAGAAGCCAATACGCAAGTACTTAAAAAGCCCAACTGCATGGGGCACACTTAGTACTAAAAACTTCAGAAATGTTTCAAAAACAAATGCTTACACTCTAGCTAAGTTAGAAGTGACATCTCTCCCCCACTCTCGATACTCCCTGCCACGTGGAGGACCAGGCGTGTGCAGGCCCTGGCCTCTCCCTGGCCCCTGCTCCTGACTGCTGAGCTGAGCTAGTCCAGCCTCTTCCTCTTGTCTCTTGAACACCAACTACAACAAAGCCTCTGCTCCCTTCTGCTCCCACCCAGGCTCAGTAGGGACGCAGCGCAGCCTGGCCGGGGTGGGAGCGCCACCTACTCCTACTGTGCTGTGTGCTTCGCCTCCTTCTCCCATTGCCACCTGGCCACTCCTCCCTCTCAGCCCCCTTAGAACTTGGGCAAGAAAGCGGGGTGCTAACTAATGGGTCCCTTACCCCAACAACTCTCAGGTAACATAATCTTGAATGAGCCACTAGTAAGTCCCCAACAAAAGCTCAGCTCCACAAGAGCTTTCGAAAGGCACAGCCACAGGCCACCCATCCTTCCAGCCCAGGCGCCTCCAGGCCTAGACAATGGCGTTCTCCCAGCGGGCTGCTCTCACTTTACTCGCGTGGGACCGAACAAGGCCAAAAGCTCATCCAAAGTCACTACCTGTTTCAGAGTCTTGATGCTCTCGTGGATTGGCCTGGGCAGCCCCACCACCGTGTTCGTGTCGCTGGAGAATAAAGAAGGCCCTGTGTTAGGCCAGACATCCAGCCATCCGAGTCCCCACACACCAAAGGCCAAAAGTGAACTTCTCACTCCCTGTCCTCCGAGGGAGCTCAGGTGGCACACACCTGCCCAGTGTGTAGCCAATGAACTTGCTGCGGCTGCACTCCAGGAACACCTCGATGTCCTTCTCCCTGCCGGGGTGGAAGAGCAAGGAGCATAAAATATTTCAAGGGCCTTGGTTACTGAACTACTGACACCCAGAAATTGTGAAGCCTGAAGAAAAAGCCTCCCACAACTGTTTTCCTTTATGGAAAAAGAAAAGAAAAAAAGAACTGAAACTTTCAGACTACTTTAACATCCTTTGAAATGTTGTTACATCAATAACCTGAGAGTAATTACATGCAACTAGTTTACTTCTAAAGCTGAAGTGATACAGCAAATTCAAAAGCATACTTTATTTAGATATTAACAACTTTGTCAATAGGACTCCTCAAATATTTACAACTTTTCCAACAGTGAGAGCTATAAGCTACTGATTTTTCATGAGTCACATTTTCCTCTCTCAATCAATCAGCATATCTGGCCTTTTCTGATGCTGTTATGTATTCACATCATAGGTCACTATAATTGGGGGCTTTACCTAGATCAAGAAAATGGCTTCTATGTCCTCGCATATGTTTATCTACTTCTTAAGTTGATGCCTTTCAGATACTGTTCTATACATCCAGGTTCTTTCCTATCATTCATATACCTCACATATACCTCAACTATCTTAATTGTAATTCTAAAGGAGCTCTTCCTTAAACTTGAATTTCCATGTTAACCATACACAACCCCAGGGTGTGTGGAGATGGATTCACCTAAATGTCCTTTATTTCGTTTTTCCCATTCCCCTTCACCAGTTACCACGTCTAAGGAAGAGTGAGCTCCTGTTACAGAAAAAGAGCATACAGGGGCCTCTTTGTTCAAAGCCAGCAAGGCCAGCCCCCAGACCCCTGGGCCAGCACAGGGTACCCTAAGAGCCTCATCCAAGAGCCAAGGTCAGCCTGTCCCTGCAGGGGACCTCTTGTGGTGACTCAGGCCAGGTGCAGAGCATGAGGGTGTGAGGGCTCTAGTTTTAGGGACCAAAGACATCCTGAAGGTCTGAGACTCACCTGACCTTGGGTGCCCATGGGAGCCCCTTTGGGCAGGTAAGCCTGTCAGTCTGGGGGTGCTGCAAAGGAGGAGGCATCACCTCGTCCCGCTCAAGGGGGAACGTCTCCCCCTCCAGACTGTTGTCGTCATCATTCTCCTCTTCTTCTTCCCGGGAGTCATCAGCCTTGTAGGGATCCCGCTCGTTGAAGGCATCCAGGTTGTCCTGCTTTATTAGAGCCTGGAACAGGGAGGGGGGAGCAGACAACCGGCGCCAACTGAGGACCCGAAAAAGGGCAAGGGAGCTAGTGAGGCTGGGACACAAAAAGGCAGGAGGTGGAGGGCCAAGGGCAATGGAGAACAGGAAGTCAAGGTTGGGCCCAAATAACACGTCATTTTTTGCCCTAGTCCCTTAAAAGTGCCATATCCTGAGTACCCACTAAAACTGGGACCTTGGACTGGGGACACAGAGTTCTTGCCTGGAGGCCTTCATTCTGACTAGCTGATCAGAGGTCATTTCCAGCCTCGCTCACCCAGGGACCATGCCAGTGTGTGTGGGCACGCTGAGAGCCCTTGGGAGTGGCAGGGGCCTGTCGTCTATTGCCCTCACCTTATGCTCCCGCCGGCCCCGTTTCTGCTGCTGTTCAATGAGGTCAGAGGCTGACGCTGGGGGAGAGGCAGCCCTCATGTTGCGGATCACCTTGATGCTGTCCTCTGGCAGTGGGGGGAGGCCCAGGAGGGTGCGCTTCTCTGCCTTCATGCTCTGCAGCTCCTCAAAACCACCCAGCGTGCACTGCATTAGGTAGAGGGCAGAGCTGGGTCAACACGCCACAGGCTGTGTCACCTCAAGAGCACCCAGGACTCACATCTTTCATCTTTATAGGACCTTCGCAGCCTCTAAACAAGGGACTCTATCCACTCCAGAAGAGTTCAGTGATATTGGGAAGGGAGAAGGAAAATGGGGCTGACTGAGCCTTGTGCACAGATACACGTGTGACAGCTCTACACATGTGACATGCTCTTCAGGTAAAGAGGCAGAAAGGCAGGCTGAAGAGCCTGACCCTTCAAGCTCACAGAGAAGCCAGTGAGACTCATCTGCTTCAGAAGCTTGTAAGGTCAGACTTTCAAAGTCAAACTGGAAATGCAGTTGATGCTGGAACAAGGCAGGGGCTGGGGTGCTGCCACCCAAGCAGTTCAAAACCCATGTATTGGTTCAGTTGGCCCCCACCTACAGAGATTTAAAACCGCAAGTCGAAAATAGGGTTGACTCTTGAACGTGGGTTTCAACTACATGGGTCCACTTGTACTTAAAAAACCCGCATGAAGACTATACTTTCAGGGATCATTTCTATAGTTCATTACTAGAGAAGTTTCTCTGAACATGCAGAGCACCAAAACTTAGGTACATTTACACAATGGAATACTACACAGCAGAAAAAAAGAAGGAACTCCTTTCCTTTGCAACAACATGGATGGAACTGGAGAGTATTATGCTTAGTGAAATAAGCCAGTCGGTGAAGGACAAATATCATATGATCTCAGCCATTAATGAACAGGACAATAATGAACAAAACAAACAACAAGCAAAACAGAACCAAATATATGAATACAGTGAATAGGCCTTCAGTGGTCAGGGGGAAGGGGGTTGGGGGGAGGGGGGAGGCAGAGGCAAGGAAGGGGAGCAGTTTAGACAAGAACCTAGTATAAAGGAACCATGGCCATGGACAACAGGTGGGATTGATTTTGGGGGGAATGGGTGGGTGGGGAGGGGGACAGAGGGGAGCAAAAAGGGGATGGATATAATACAACAATAAAATTAAAAAAACGAAACAAAACAAAAAACCCCCCGCATGTAACTGGACCCACACAGCTTAAACCTGTGCTGTTCAAGGGTAAACTATATGCTGTAGAATGTTCCAATTAAAAATTAAAAAGTTTCATCTTAACATGCCCTAGAAGCCAGCAGTGCTCAGCAACTTCAGGCCACTTACTCCCCCTGTGAGGCTTTGTGAGGACCCAACAGGATGCATGGCCAAGATAAAATGTGTGGACCACTCTAAACCGGCTGTAATGCCGCTGAGCCCTGGCACCACGGGGCTGAACCCCCAGGTGGGGGGAGTACCCATCCTAGCCCACTCCTGCCCTGTCCCCTTAGCACCTGAGCTCCTCTTCAAGGAGGGGCTCACCAATACTGTCTTCCAAAGCAGCAGGAGAACCTTCTTCATGGGGAAATGAGGGGCATGGCCACTGCAAAATTTGGTCACCATCCCAAACAGCATGATGGCGAACGGCTCATTGTTGTACAGTGGAGAGCCTGGAGACAACACAAAGGCATCAAGGTAACAGGCAGGAGTGGGGACTCTCCCAAATCCCACCAGCCTCTGTGGCCACAAGGGTCTCAAGACAGGACCCCCAGGCTCCTACCCAGCTCGGCCCTGAAGGTCTGCCGCATAGTCTTCCACTCGGCCTTGTCACCCTCACACTCCTGGTGCACGGTCTCCACAATCAGGTACATGATGTTGAGCAGGACCCTGGGGACAAGAGGACAGCTCAGGATGAGGAATCAAGAGGACGCCCTGGCTCCCCCCGACCCCAGCTGACAAGGGGAAGCTGCAATATCCAGGACATTGAGAGTCCCCGGGACACTTGGGGCTTCCGTTTTGGGCCCAGGTTGCTAAGACTGCAACCAGGTCTGTTTCGTGTCTCCAGTGTCCAACAAAGTGCTACTCAAAGCATGTGTTTGACAAATGGTTGCTGAATGCATTGCTATGAACAAGAAGGGCCAAAAGCATCTACTGCCCCGAGCTTCCTGGAATGGAAACCACACAGAGGCAGGAGGGGGCTGTGGGTGTGGGGGTTGGATCTGTTGAAGCAGAGGAGGTGGCAATGAGAACAGGATGTGTGTCCCATGGTGAGCTCGAATCAGGAACAAGGAGGGTGATGCCAGGGGACCCTAACTACAGCTGGGATACCACCAACACCCAGTGGTGTGCAACTCCTAAAGCACAAAAAGAGACAGATTCTAATCCTCACAAGTGGGGAAAGATGGTCGTGCTCTTGAGCAGTTGCCACTACTTCCTGTGCAGCCACAAGGCACCATGAATGGTCAGGGTTGACACTACACAAAGGGGGGGTCAAGCTATGTATGAGAAGGTAGGAGCCCATGGAGTTGCACTGTGAGCTTCATGCAATATAAGATGCCACACCAAGTTCTCAGCAGCACTGGGGTTCGGTTATTGGTGGCTTCACCCTGGGTTTCCTCAGCCACCCCCAGGGAGAGCCCTCAGCAGGGCCGACAAATCCCACGATGAGTCCATCACGCCTGCAGGTTAGAGTGAGGAGGAGCACACACGTAGCACGTAGCAAGAACACCCCAGAACGCCCCCCACACTCTGCCCTGCCCTCACCTCAGGTCCGTGCTGTCGGCCAGGGAGATAGCTGGCTTCCTCACTGCACTGCTGCACGCGGCGCTGTTGCTGCAGGAGACGCTGGAGTCAGTGCCTCCCCCAGAGGCAGGAGAAGGGGTTCCCCTGGCAAGTGCTACCCAACTGGGGGAACGCAACACTATGACACACCACTTAGATGGCACAGACGCACAGGGCCCAAGGAGTAGGAACTCGAGCCCTGGACCAGACCCTCAAGACTAGGTAGTTCTGTAGCTCAGCCCCACCCCCACAACCCTTCCCTACTTGCCCCACGCGAGAACTTACTCTATTTCCATGTTCAGAAGCTCCACCAAAGCATGGAACGTGCCCACCTCCAGGAGCAGGAAGATGTTGTAGCGCATCCAGGTCTGCACGTCCGCCTCTGAGCTGCACTCCCCGAAGGTGCCTGCAGACCAGTGCAAGCTCTCTGAGCCCCTCCCGTATCCAACTCCCTGGGGGGGCGGCCTGGGTCCTGGGGGCCCACTCTGTACCTTGGGCAACGTAGAGAATTGCCCGAGCCACCTTGAGTCTCTTCTCCCTGGCAGTGACTTCCAGGCCATCCAGGAGTCTCATGGCGTGGGTACGGTGCTGGTTGGTGTCCAGCTCGGTCCACTTCTTGTCTATCACTGCAGGGCAAGAGACCAGCTACACCTCAGCCCGGCAAGATCCTCACGATGGGCCTGATACCACGTTAACCCACCACACTCAGGACTGCCACAGGGCCAGGACACTGGGAAAGGTGAGTCACTCTCTACGTAAGGGATAAGGTCCCAGTGCTGCTCTATGAATTTGAATTTCCAGATTGAAACAATGCTACTTTTGGTGCAAGTTTACTCCTGTTTGGAAAAGCCAGCACCAGAGTTATCGGCAAGCCTATCCTAAATGCCACATCTGGCCTAGAACAGTCATGACTCAGCAGCCTTCATGGGCCACTCCGAGACAACTGGGGTCTTCAGGTGACTAAGAGGTACCCTGCAGCCCTCGTTACAGGCTGAGAGGGACCCAGGAGTGCAGGGCACCGTCTCACCGTGGATCCTGAAGTCCTCCTCAAAACATTTCCGGTTCATCAGGAACTCAGGCCCTTCTGTGTAGCTGTAAAGCTCTGTCAAGAAAACGGTCTTGTCAGCCCCATGACTACCTTCCACACCAGGTAGCACATGCAACAGTGAAGGTAAGGTGCTCACTTCTAGGTCCCACTCCGTCTGAGTTGCCCCCGGACCAGGTCTGAATTACTAAGGGCCTTAGTACTGTGGTGACCAGGATGCAGAGGCCAGCTTCCCCCACAGCTGACAGCCAGGATGCCGGGCGAGCACCAACATGGGCATTTCCAGTTTGGTGCACACAATCCCACCAAACCATGCTCGATGCTGGCTGTCATCATGACCATGTGGCTCGCAAGGGGCTGCCACCTCCTGAAGGGGACCCGTACTTGGAGGCTTGAGGAGCAAGCAGCGTAGGCCAACCTCGCCCCACACAAGAGCAGCTGTGGCGGCGACACTTGCTGGCATTCCTCACGACCTGCTGCTCTAGGAGAGACCACTGTCAAAGGGACAGCGTGTGACCAAGGAGCATCTCTGTCCACACTAGGATTAGGCCACAACCAACTGAGCTGAGCACACACAGATGCTTCATAAAAGTCAAGGACCAGCCAAAGTTATGAGATACATAAGGCTTGAATCCAGTAATCATGTTTTACATACATCATTACTGAGCCTAACTAGTGGGGAAAATAAACTCCTAGATGGCAATCACTCTTAATTTTATGGAAGTCCAATAAGGAAAAAACACCCCCAAATAACATGAAGGTGCACGCTTTACCCGAGAGCTCTGCAGCCCACTTGTCCTTGTCAGCATACTCAAACTCCAGGTCTGGAGACTCGGAGTAGCCCTGTGGAGACAGACAAAAGGTCACTGATTCCAAAGGAATAAATGCCTAAGTTTCTAGAGACACTGCCCCCACTTTTCCAATGCTGCATCACAAGTCTGTCTCTGGGCTGCTCTCGGAGCACCTACCCCAACTCATGTCCCACTGGCCCGTGTGCCGGTGGAGCACCTGCCTCTCCGGGAGACTGCAAGGTCCCTGAAGGGGGACCTGGTGCATGCTGCTCAGCAATGGCCTCCCAATGCTCAGCACAATACCTGGCATCAATGAGTGAATGAATGAATGGTTTAGACTAAAGAAAATACTTGCTGGATGAATGAACCCTACCCTTCTACACATTGTGTGCAGGGAGTAAACCACTCCACATGGTGCTAAGATCCCAGAAGCCTCCCTTCTTTCTGGCTGGTGGGCTATCAACAGTTCAGGACCGAAGGACTATGACCCCCTCAGTCTTCCTGCCTTTCTCTCAAGTGTCCATGAGAACTGACAGAGAAGACAGCAACTGAGCAGAAGGGCTTCCCTCCCCAGTGCAGGAAGAGAATGTGGACAAAGAGAATCTTTTCACTGATGGCAGACAGGTGATGCCTGAGAACACATCATCTTGGAAGCCTTGTTCTTAGACGAGAGAAATGAAGAAATAGGCCAAATCCTTGGGCTTGATGACAAACAACCTGGGAAGATAAAGCCCACCCACAAAGTGACACAACATTTCCACCAACACTGAATGGCACCGACAACCCTACTCCTTAACCAGAGGCAACAGAACGCACACTTGGGCAAGATACCGAACCTCAGTTTCGTTTACGGGGTGAGGGTGACAAAAGTCACAGTCGAAGCACACTGGGATATCATCCAGTATCCATTGCCCTGTCTTCCTGGCACTCACTTCCTGGGCTCCCAGCCTACTGGTTTCAACTTATGGCTCAAGCCTGAGCTGAGACCACACCAGTGACTTGAAGAAAATGAATTTACACAGAGTTCTCAGCTTAAATGTGCCCACTGACCAACCTCCTTATGTTGAGCCCTCGTGGGAATTAAAGGGTAGAAAGAGCCCTGGCTGGTGGCTCAATGGGTAAGGTGCCGGCCTGCAAACCCAAAGGTCAATGGTTCGATTCCCAGCCAGGGCACATAACCAGGTTGCAAGCCAGGTCTCCAGCCAGGTCCGTAGCTGGAGGCAGGTGAAAGGCAACCATACATTGATGTTTCTCTCCCTGTCTGACTCTCTTCTTTTCTCTCTCTCTGGAAATAGTAAAATCTTTAAAAAAATAAATAAATAAATAAAGGGTAGAAAGAGTAGAAATTTAAATGCATCAAAGGGTATTTAGTTGACCAGTCAGGGCTACTTAAGAAACTCTTTTCAAAACTTCTCATGATGAAGGTAGGTTCACCACACCCTTTTCACAATCCTTCACACTTGAACAATTACTCCATAGCCATGACTGATGCCAAGCAAGTGCCCCTAAGAGCTCAGTTTCTTTGCCTTCTCAAATAATTCCCTTAGAGCTCGAGGTCTGTCTGCTTTGGACTTGCTAAATTTTGACGTGTTTTCCCAGAGGTTTGCCCTGTCAGAAAGAAGGAACTCCTATCCTACCCTTTGCAACTAGAAAGTATTATGCTTAGTGAAATTAGCCAGTCAGTGAAAGACAAGCACCATATGATCTCACCCATTACAGGACACTAATAAACAAAACAAACAAGTAAGCAAAACACAACCAGATACACGAATACAATGAAGAGATCTTCAGTGGGCAGAGGGAAGGGGGCGGGGGGGGGTGGCGGAGGAGGAGGCAAAAAAGGGGAGTAGTTTAGTCAAGGAACTAGCATGGAAAAACCATGGACATGGACAACAAGTGGGACTGACTTTCTCGGGGAGTGGGCCAGTGGGGAAGGGGACAGAGGGAAGGAAAAAGGGGATGGATGTAATAAAACAACAATAGAATTTAAACAAAAAACAAAGCCTGATTCACATGTCTGAAGGTAGCACTATTGCTATTGCATTCTGTCTGGACATGGAAGAGCTCCTGACTGATGAACCAAGGAACTGCCACCAGTGAAGCAGACCTCACAGCAAGTGTTCTGGGAACATGCTGATTACAAAGCCCTACAGCGCTGCGACATGAGTGTCTTCATTCATGAATTCCACAATGGGAGGCAGTGGGGAGATCTCTTTAACTCAAGGTGAGGCGACAAGTCAGCCCGCCGAATAGTGTCTTGAAGAAACAGCTATTAGCAAGACAGAAGAAAACGCTGAGCCCTCACTCCTGTTTAAAATGGGTATTTTTGACCTTTTAACCGGAGTTCAGCGCCGGGCGCACCAATTACCAGGCACTGTCGCACTATGGCGTGAACCTGCCCTGGCTCAGGTCGCATGGAATGTTACCCCTTCCTACTACTCTCGCAACCTCCGCGCGCCGTGGCAGGATTCTGATGATTAGCTCCGTCCGGCTTCCAAGGCCCGTCCCCACCCGTACGCGCCGGCCACCGCGCGCTGCGGCACCCACGGGACCAGAGGCACCGAGCGCTCGGGACCCGGGATCAGCGGCCCGGAACCCTGGAGGGTACGCGAGCCACCAACTCTTCACCCCCGAACTGGACCGGGAGGGCGGCTTCGCAGAGACTGGGGATCCCACCGCGCAGCCACAGGTACGGCCCCGGAGGAGCAAACGCGCAGCCACCGGGTTCTCCTGATCGGCGGAGCACTGGGCGTAGACACCGGCTTCACACACCGGCCCCGGGGTTATCAGCCTTACGTCCCGCTCCTTTCTTCGTAGAATGACAACTCCCCTGCCAGGCCCTGGCGAACCCTCCGGGGAACCCAGCTTGAAACCGAGAGCTGCCGCGGGCTCGGGCCCCCAGCCGCCGCCCGCCGGTGCTAGCGAACCTCGCCCCCCAAAGCTCCTGACCTCCGAGTCTTTGCGCTGGTTGCGGTTGAACTCTCGGGCTTTGCCCCCGGGCAGGAGACCCCCGCCGGCCCGCGGTGTCCCGGGCGGGGGCTGCGCGGTTGCAGGCGGCGGAGGTGGCGGCGGCTGAGGTTGCTTGTTGTTCATGATTAGTGGGCCCGGGCCACCGGCTGCCGGCTCCATCTTGGCTCTTCCACACCCCCAGCTCAATTCTCGTACAGAAGCTGCGATGCCGCTCTCGCGATATTTCTTCCAGGAACGCTCCTTAGCCGCCATGTTGAGTGTGGCAGCAAGTACTGAAGCCATGTTGGCTGCCCAACACCTCGCGAGATTTCCTCCGCAAGCACTCTTAACCTTTTTAGGTCTTTTCGTTTCTCATTTCAATTCAGTCCCAGATTAGCTGTCCTTATATCGGTGAGGCCGCCCTTAGTGCCTTCAGTCATTTTAGTTGTCTCTCAACTTCCCTTAACGTGGCTTTGCATTTATCGTAGTGAACAAAATTGACATAATCCTAGTCTCCAAATTTACTTTCACATGGGGGAGATACGCTAAACAACTCAATAGAACTACCGGGGTTGTGACAGCCATTCATCATTCATTTAACAAACGTTTAAAGTTCCGCCTTTATGCTCGGTCAGTTGCATCACACAGTGACCGCGGGAGAGACCAACAATAAACACACGGGATACAAGTGCAGGGGGAAAATAAAAAGCAGTGGTGATGGGGAGAGCATGGCTATATCAGGTAGGCTGCCCAGGGAAGGTAGGCGTTGAGGGTGTGACCTTGAACAAGTTCTGAAAGGACTGAGAGAGAGAGCCCTGCAAGGATCTTTGGAGACCACCAGAGCAGGGGTACCCATTCACAGAGGAGGCCCTGAGGTTAGTGTGGCCGGGGAGTACTTGTAGATGAAGATCAGATAATGCTGGGCTTTGAAGGGCAATGGGAAGGAGTTCGAATTCTATTCTAAGTGAAACGGAAAGCCGCTGGAGTTGTTAACCAAGGAGTTATGGTCTAATGTTTTAAAAGACCAATCTGGCTGCTTTTGGAGAAGAGATTGAATAGTTGCAAGAGTGGATGAAGGTTGACAGACTAGATTATACAGATGGAAGTGATCGTGGTTTGCACCAGGGTGGAGCATTTGGTTGATTTATTTCTATATTGTGTAGGTAGATTCTACAGGACTCATTGAAAGGCTGGACTCCTATCAGCAGGTTAGAGAAGACTACAGAATGAATCCTAGATTTTTGGCTTGAGAAACTGAGCATGTGATTGCATTGTTTATAAAAATAGGGGTGTCTAGGAGAAAGAAAAGCTGACTTGGGAGGAAGATTAAGATTTGTTTTGAACATGTTAAATTTGAGATGCCCATTAGACATCTTAGCAGTGATGTGTAATAATTACGTTACTACACTGTGAAATCCTTAAAGGCATTTTATCCATCTTTGTCTCTCCAGAACCACACCTTACTTGGTGCTCTACACCCCAGCTCAGGTTTCAGAAAGTCTGTGATGCAATATTTGCAGGACTTCTGTCAGGGTCCCCTCCTAGTAGGTGCTTTAATTGTAAATGAGCATTTCATCCAAGCTGGGCTGGCCCAAGTTGATAGGAAGAACTAAGGAATTTGCAGGAAAAGGACCAATGCTGAGAGGCTTTGTAGATAAAGTCATTAAATCCCACACAACCCCCACAAAACTGACCGTCTACTTTTTTTTTTTTCTTTTAAAGATTTTATTCATTATTTCCAGAGAGAGGGGAAGGAAGAGAGGCAGAGAGGGGCAGAAGCATCACTGTATGGTTGCCTTTTACCTGCCTCCAACTACAGACCTAGCTGGAGACCTGGTTTGCAACCTGGTTATGTGCTCTGGCTGGGAATTGAACCAGCGACCATTGGGTTCGCAGGCCAGTATCTTATCCACTGAGCCACCAGGGCTCTGACATCTACTTTTAATGACTATAGTTTGGTCAACTTCTAAGATTGACTTACTGTGGGGCGAAAATTAGGCCTTTAAAAACCCTACACTATTTTGGCTATATTCAGAACAGGGAAGATTTTGGTTCAGTAACTCCACTTCTAGTAATACATCCTAAGGAAATAAAAAAAAGATTTAGACAAAGATATGTGTACATTGATGTTTCAGGCAGTGCTATTTTCAATAGTATAAATTTGGGACAAAGACAAATTGGACTTCATGAAAAATTGCTAAATTTGTGCACCCAAAAGACACTATCCAGAGTAAAAGGGCAACTTATAGAATGGGAGAAGATATTTCCATATCACATATCTGATAACAGTTTAATATTCAGAGTGGAGAACTCCTAAAGCTCAATAGAAACCCATACCACCATATTTAAAAATAGCCCGGCTGGTAGCACAGTGGATAAGGCGCCGGCCTGCGAACCCAAAGGTCACAGGTTCGATTCCCCAACCAGGGCACATAACAAGGTTGCAAAACAGGTCTCCAGTCAGGTCTGTGGCTGGAGGCAGGTAAAGAGCAACCATACATTGATGTCTCTCTCCCTCTCTGCCTCTTTCCCTTCCTCTCTTTCTAAAAATAATGAAAATCTTAAAAAAAAAAAAAAAATGGTCAAAGGACTTAAATAGACATTTGTCCAAAGAAAAGATAGAAATGACCAATAAGCACATGTAATGATGCTCAACATCACTATTACTAGGGAAATTAAAATCACAAATACAGTGAGATACCACTTTATATCCATTTAGTTGGACTGTCTACTATCAAAACCAGAAAGCAAGCCTTGGCTGGTGTGACTCATTGAACTGTTGCTGGACTGTGAACTCAAAAGGTCACTGGTTCAAAACCCCAGTCAGGGCGCATAACCAAGCAAGCCAGGTCTCCAGCCAGATCCTTAGCTAGAGGTAGGTGAAAGGCAACCATATATTGATGCTTTTCTCCCCTTCTTCCTTCCTCCCTGCCCTTCTCTCTAAAAGTAATGAATATCTTAAAAATAAAAAAAATTAAAAAATGGAAAGCAAATACTGAGAAGATGTGGAGAAATTGGAACCCTTGTGCACTGCAGGTGGGAATGTAAAATGGTACCGTTGCAGTGGAAAACAGTATGGCAGTTTTGGAAAAAAATTAAAAGTTACTATATGATCCAGCAATTCCACTTCTGAGCATATACCCAAAAGAATTGAAAACAGGGTCTCAAGGAGTTATTTGTACAGCTATGTTCTTAGCAGTATTATTCACAATAGCTAAAAAGCAATTAAGTGTCCATGGATGGATGAATAGATGAGCAAAATGTGGTAAATACATATAATGGAGTATCATTCAACCTTATAAAGGGAATTCTGCAGTATGCTAGAGCATGGAACCTTGAGGACACCATGCTAGGTGAAATAAGCCAGTCACCAAAAGACAAATACATATGGTTCCACTTATATGAGGCACTCCAATTTTTAGAGACAGAAAGTGTAATGGTGGTTGCCAGGGGACAGGGAGAGGGGAATGGGGAATTGTTGTTTAATAGACATAGAGCTTCAGTTTTATAAGATAAAAAGAGTTAAAAATGGATGGTGGTGATAGGCACACAACAATGTGATGTAGCCTTGGCTGGTATGACTCAGGGGACTGAGTGCTGGCCTGCAAACCAAAAGGTTGTCATTCTGATTCTAGGTCAGGGTACATGTCTGGATCGTGGGCCAGGACCTCAGTTGGGGACGCACAAGAGGCAACCAATCAACATTTCTCTGGCACGTTGATATTTCTCTCCCTTTCTCCCGTTCTTCCCTTCTCTTTAAAAATAATCTAAAATGTAAAAAAGTGAATGTATTCTCACTGAACTGTATACTTAAAAATGCTTCAGATGGCGAATTTTATGTTACATGTAATTTTTCACAACATTTTCTAAATTGAGAAAAAAAATCAATTGAACATAAGCATGTGTGGGGAAAAAATGGTAAGGGTTGGAGTGTCCTCATATTATCTAGTTATGTTTTCATGTGACGTTTGATATTGAGAGGAAAATTAGAAAAGAGCAAATACCTTGTTCTCTAGATACTATTAGTAAACCCACCGCACAGGTAGGAAAGAGCCCCAAGTGCTGGTTTGCTCCCACTGTACTCTTTGTGTGACTAAGACAGTACCCTTTACCTTAGCATTAGACTTGAGATAGAAGACTTTGCTTGAAAAATAATTTACACAAACCCAACCCCTCAGCTGACAAATTCCCATGCAAGCAAGTAGTCAGAGCTAGTACACCTCAGAGAAGGCTGTGCTGTTGCCCTTCACTTGATAAGGCAGCTTGCTCTTACTAACCCAGTTCAAGCCCCTTACGAGACTTCCCGACTAGGTTAAGTGACCCTTTGAAAGTAATGTGCCAGACAGAAATACAAAGGGAAGAGAATCATTGAAGAAAATGGACCTTTTTGTTTGTTTGTTTGATGATTATGTACTGCGAACAGTGGAATCAGCGATGAATATGCATAGAACTTTTGTGATTTAAAACCATCCAAATCCAGAGCATAACAGCCCAACCATCACCCATCAGTGAATGTTGGGGCCCCACGTGTGGACAGACTGCACACTGGCTCTGGCTGCGGGAAGCAGGTGCCCTGGGTTGACAGGACTGGTATCCTGGAAGCATAAGTCATGACAGCCAGTTTGGGTCATCATGTGCATGCTGTTTCTCCTGCTAAAAAAAAAAATCTTTGCTAAGAAATGGCAGCCCTGGGGAAACTGCCTGCAAGTACCCTGGGGAGCCTCAAGGTGACTTAGAAGGGCCACAGGGAGCTGGTGAGACTTGGGGTCAAATCCTAGCTCTACCTATCAGCTGCACTGTGACTCTAGAGATATTCAACTTTTTCATGGCCCTGAGTGTTTCAGCAGGTCTGGGACAGAATGTAGGAAATTGCCTTTTTAACCACCCCACAAACGATTCTGATGCTAGAACACTGGTTTGGGATGGTTTCCTAGGAGTGATGTTGCCCAATGTTAAGCATGGATCCTGAAGCCAGTCTGCCTGGGTTCATTCCAGATCCACCAACTTAGGAGCTGTGTATTCTTGGGCAATCACTTCTCCCCACTGTCTCAATGTTCCCATCTATAAAATGGGGATAACTGTAGTGCCTATCTCAAGGGATTATTGTGAGGATCAAGTATGCTAATTGTGTAAAGCATATAGAATGGAGCCAGTTACACAACAGGACATGTTACTCTTTGTTCTAGAGCTACAAGCCTTTAACCTCAACTCCAAAATTAAGATTGTTTAAAATTTTTTTTTGCAGTTTGGAAATTAATTGAATTAATTGGCAGCAAAACCTGATCTGAACTGATGGGAGGCTATTAATAGTTGTTACTTATCCCTTTTTCTATAAATATTGATAAACTTAAGAAATATGAGCATATTAACATTTGGTATTGAATGCTACTCCACATCCCCCTAATAGATATTACCTAATATACTGTATATTCATCTATTTCCTAAAAATCTTAAAATATTCTCAATTTCAAAACACAGGGGCTTCAGAAAAGGGATTGCGGACTTAAAACATTACCCTTCGTTGGCCAGAGAAAATGCACCATCTGGTGGCTGAAGTGGAGAACCACAGCTACAGGGCGGCAGGATGAGGGGAAAGGCCCAGGATCAGAGAAGTACCCTCTGGCCCAGAATCCAGAACAATTCTATTTAGAGGACATTTGAAAATGTCTTAAAGGGCTGCTGTGTGAATAGAGAAGACATTTCAGTTTAAAAGAAAATATCATTCAATTTATTAAACTAATTAAAAACATTAATAATGCTTTATTGTTTAAAATTTTCCTATTCTTTTTTCTTAAAGAATTTATTATTTTTAGAGAGAGGGGAATGGGGAGAGGCAGAGAGGGAGAAAGACATCCATGTATGGTTGCCTTTCACCTGCCTCCAGCTATGGATCTGACTTGCAACCTGTGCCCTGGCTGGGAATCAAACCAGCAACGCTTGGGTTCTCAGGCAGGCGCCTTATCCATTGTGCACCAGCCAGGGCTACTAATGCTTTTTCAAGTTCCGTTTATAGATCTTAAATTTATTCAGGAATCTAGCAGATGTTAATCACTTGTAAGGAGACTAATTATACAATTTATAAATTTAAACTCCTTTAAACATGTCCAGATGCATATACATATTTAATATATTTGATTTTTTTTGAGCACTTCAATTCCAAGCCAAATGCAAACAAAAATAAAAAACAAGACTATTACCAAAAGTTCCAATAGCGTAGTTTCCAAGAGTACATACAGTATACGTGTGTGTATATGTATATAATCAATTGAAACTTTGATTATGAAGTTTAAATTTATTACTCAATTACACATTCTAAGTTGGAATCCTAATTCTTTTCCAAGTAATTTTTAAGTTGTTTTATCAGTTTGCTGTGATTTCCTAATCCCAAAGTAAATCCTGGCCAGGATACAGATAGATTTAGCATCTGCTACCTAGACTAGAATTCTCCTTGTTGGATGCGCTTTCATTCTCAGTTTCTGCTCTCAGGGTTGCCCTCCTCTTTCCTACTAGAATGCAAATCTAATGCCTTCCAACATGTATTTCCCTTCATGCCTGGCTCAGCAATCTTTTTTTGTAAAGAGCCAGAGAGAAAATATGTTGGACTTCATGGGCCATTTGGTTGTGATGACTCAACTCTACCATTCTGGCATGAAAGTAGCCACAGACACTGCATGATGAATGAGCAAGGTTGTGTTTAAAACTTCTGAAATTTGCATTGGGATTTACGAGCATAGAGCCTCACAGAATTGAAAAAACACTCAATTTACTAGTTGCGCAGAAATCATTGTTTGGGACTGATTTAACAAAATAGAAAAGGTATTACTTTTGAACAATATTAATATCTACATGTCACATCAGAAGACAAGGTGACAACTTCAGAAATGGGAGACGGGCCTTAGCGCATGTAACTCTGGAGACATTCTTTAAGGTCAAGAACGAGGTACAGGGTTTTGGAAAGGGTCTACGCAAGTGAGGAGCCCTGAACTTAAGCAGCAGGTCTGCCTCTCGAGGAAAGTGAGAGTGGAAGTGCTTTGCAAAGAGCAGGCACCTAGGACACAAAACTTCATATACGACTGAGGAACTTGGACTCTAGCTTGTTCCTCTACATATTAGGTCAACAAATCTCTCCTAGGTACTGTTGCTGACCCATGACTTGTCCCAGCTTAGAAAACAGGTTCTGGTGAAGTTGTGCTGGTCAACCAAGAATGACACAGGACTTCCAATAAGGTATCATCATTTTAATTGACTTTAATGATTATTGCTCATCTGCAAGGATTAATATTGCATTCATTAAAAATCATTCAATACAAAATAAACTTGTTCCTCCCAAGTTGCTCTCCACATGCTCCCTCTGATGCCAGACATTTTCCACAGTGTCCTTGTTACATGGCTTGACAAAGACGAAGCCCTTACCTATTGTTCCTATGGACACAGTAATAGACATGGAAGCAGGGGCGGGCCAAAGGGCAGCAGGAATGGGGCCTCTTCCCTCCAGCAGAGCTGACGTGATGGATACCCCTGCTGGCCAGGTTACTTCCCCTAAAGGATGCGGTGTTCTGATTGGCTGGTTACATGCCCTGGGAAAAAGGGCTTGAACCATTAGCATCTAGAGAAGCAAGCATGGCCATATTGGCAAGGAGTGGGAAGGGGCTGGGTGGGGAGAAACAGGAAAGGAAAGGAAAGAGGGTTTGGCAAGACCATTGTGCCTTGCTAGGAAGTGGCAGGCTGAAAGCTTTCCTTTCTTATATTCCTGTTTTCACATCTCTCTCTCTGATCAATGGTGATAGAGAAGTAAAAATTCCTAGTACCTAGCACTAACGCCTGACCCAATTTTGAAGGATCACAAGCTAGAACAAGTTGAGGATTTAGGATCCTGGATAGTTATATACGTAAAGCTCAGGAGCACAGAGCTCAGGTGACCATGCAGAAATGCTGGCGAGCAGATGCACAGCCAGGGATACATCTCTCTCTGATCACTGAGAGCCTCTCTGGGGAATCCTTTCAGAGCATGAGCCAGGACGTACTGCTCGCTTTCTTGACAAGCAAACTGCCCTTTCAGATCTTAGTTCAGAACTGTTTTGTGACACATGTCAGTCAGGTGGTACCCTTTCTTCAAAGCTAACATTCTGCAGGGCCTAAGGTGCCAGCAAGTTACCCGGAGCTCACACTCCTTCACCATGGCCCAGTGCATCCTTCCTCCTCCCCGACAGCTACCGCCCTTTACGTATTTTAGGTTGCAGAACCATGGCTGTCCAGAAATTTGCTCTCGAGGGGTAAATCCTTAAAATAGAGCTCAGTGCTTTATACTGCGTAATGGCTCAAGAAATTTGCCTTCAGCACAAGCTGTGTGGGGCAGAGCTGATATAATTGGCTGTTATGGCCCCAGTTCAGTGAAGCTATAAACTGTGGGCTAGAAACAGGGATTTATCGGAGTCTGAGACCAGCATTTCTCTAGACTCAACTCTGCTCTCTTAGCTCCAAGCTTTAAAAGAAACTGACACCAATTAGCCACCCATGCAGTTTCTCAGCATGAACACTAAACGTGTCTTACATACATTTTGTGCAACAGAAGTAAATGCCAGGGGACAAAATTCAACTTAACCGAGTGCAGTCTGGTTGAAAACCTGAAAGTATGAAACATGAGCAGGTCTGGAGGGAGTGGAGGAAGGATGGCCTAATCCAAGTGGCCTTCTGGGTCTGAGCAAGCCACATTCACGAGTGCCCAGCTCTGAACCAAACACTTCTCCTTCACACAGGAACCAGGGCTTAGAACGTCCAGGGTGAGGTTAACATAGGCCACCTGCATCTAACCCGCCTGGCTGGTAGGCACCATCCCTACTCCTCTGAAGAAGTCAAAGAGCACTGATTTCAGCAGCTAAGAACTGGGCTCTTTTAAGGCAATTTAGACATTGCAGTTTGTTCCACCTAGGAGGTACCATGCATTTCCTGTTAATAAGGTACCCAGTTAAGACTAAAGTCCCCAGAAAGGGCAGAGAAAGAATCACTTTTCTGGGTTCAGAGAGTAAAATCCTTCTTGAGTGACTAGAGTGAGGACCCTGGAACCTCAGTTTCATCTAAAGAGCCATGAAGCAAGTTCCTGTGTTGTCTGCAGAACTTGGACAATGAGATGAAAGAACAAGAATGAAATGATAGAAAAACAATCAAGAGGAAAGACTAAGAAGAAAATAAAAGTTATCTTAAAAAAGATTTCTTTCAGAGTTGTGTGGTTCACGTGAGCTGGTCCTTGGTGATATGGTCCATTAGTATCTGTGGAGAAAGAGGGGGGCTGCTTGGTGCTGTGCCTTCCATGTGAGTGTCCCACAAGAAGAATCGAAAATAGACACACTGTCCGGGACCCCTCCCGGCCCAGCCTGGGGATCCCTGCAGCCACTGCCCTGTGTTCCCACAGGGCTTCTGATGCTTCTTAGAATGTCATCTCCTGCCCCCTGAAAATATGAGTCAGTGATTTTCTTTCTTTTAGAATAACGTGGGGAATGTTCACAGAATACACCTAGGCTCCATCTCAACTCTATCAGAATCCCTAGGGGTGAGTGAGGCCCAATCTCCACAATTTAGGAAGCCTTTACTTCTTCACATCTCCTAAAAAATAGTTTCTCTGCCTACTGTTAATTTGGTGTAGGGTTTCTGAACTCTTCCAAATCAGGTATAATATTAGCTTTAGTTAAGAAAGCTGATTCATCAGCTTAGTTTAATACTATATTGAGAAGAACTTTTCACTTGCTTTCCCCCAAGTTACCTGTAATAATTTGGTTTGAACGGCCCATTTTTGTTGAGTCCCAGGTATTTTGCTTGGTCATCTGTCAGCTCTGTCAGGTGGGCATCAAACGATGGCAGGTGCAAGCTGGCAACATACTCATCTAGGAAGAACAAGGGACAGAGGAGACCCCATTTCAAATATGCCTCTTGGGGGATGACCACCCTATTTCCATCTGAAGCCATCTGAGAACAGAAAAGGGATGGAATAACTCGGAGAGAATTTACAACTCGAAAATTTGCTGACTAAAAAAAGTCCCATGACATTGCCTTTCTAAGCAGGGTCCTTCTCTCAGTATACCCAGAGTGCACTTAGAAAGCATTTACCAGGGTGACAAAATGGGATGGACTTATAACTCACCATCTTTCTCTGGTGAAGCTTTTGGCTTCACCTCAGTAGCCAACATGCCATGAACTACTCTCAATTTCCTGCAGCAACTTCCTTAACTGGATTATAGTGAAGTTGTGGATCAAAGTGGACACTGGAAAGCTTGCAGGCATTTTGTGCCATTAACATTTATTTCAGGTGAGATCCACAGAGGCCTCTAATCTTAGGATTATGAATTTCTAAGGCAGCTGGCACCGATTTATTATATTTCCACAGATAAGCTTCTTGGGTTTTACTTTTAGGAATATGAGATAAAAAAAACTTTCTGAAGAAAATTAATGGGGTCGATGAGAACAAGAAGTGTTCTGGCTGTAAGAGGACAGCCAATCACAGACAGGAGGTAGCACCACAAAGCAGGAAGGTCAAGCATTTGTGATGGTGTCTTATGTCATATAGACACAGCACAGCTGTCCCTGGAATGAGGAGGTTGTCTGCATATTAACATGGAAGACACACCATAAAGCCCATATTTGTTTTTTTTCTCCTTTTGTCCCTGAGCTGTACTCAGTGGTATAGCAGGAAGTTTACTGAGCTTCCGTAAGGCTGCAGAGAGGAAGCTCTCTGCATGGGAAGGCTTACCATCCCCACCGTGCTGAGCACTTTTGCTCATTGGCTATAAATCTTACTACAATTCTGCAATGTATGTAATATTATTCTTACTTTAATGATACTTTAATGATAAAAAAAGATGAGGCTCATGGAGATTAGAACTTGTCCTGAGGCCCAGAAACGTCAGTACTAGACTAGGGATTAGAACTCCTGACTCTCAATCCCATGCTTTTCATGATGCTCATTCTATCAAACTAGGCAACAGTCTGGGGTCAGGAGGGGTTTCTACTATTCTCCACTCACCCATCTTCTTAGGGAGCAAGTACACATCTTGTTTGTAGCGTCCCTCAGGTGCATTATAGAGCTCTATCAGTGCCAAAGCCTGAATTGGGAAAAGAGGGTCAGTAAACCCCAGAGCACTTCTTAGACACAGTAGGGACCCCTCTCCTTGGAAGGCTGGTCTAGGCCCAGTTCCACCCTTTCAGTGTGGGGCGAGCAGGTATGAGGTCAAGTACCTGAGTGGTAGCCGTGATGGACAGAACAAAGGTGGGAACTGTGGAGCAACTCAGGTTGAGCAGACGGCCCTGGAGAGGGAACAGGAATGGAGTGAACTGTGCTGTCCCTCCACCCCCATCTCACAACCCAGTGCCATACCAGTCATGCAGATACAGGAGAAACCTTTGTCCCCTCTGGGCTCAGTTGGCAGAGGAAGAATTATTGTTCTAGATCAGGTTTTATCTTATTTTCTGCAAGTCCCCAGAGTCTGACAAGCTGAAGCCTCATTTATGGCCAGGAAATGGTTACTTGGTAAAAAGTAGATATTACTTTGTGTGATTCTATCTTGGGGATCAGATCATTTGAGAAATACATTGTTATACAAAGAAGTCAGGGAAGCAGAGGCCTAGTATTCTTCCCTGCCTCCCCTCTCCCCCGTGGGTCCAGCAACATGGCTCGTGCAGTGCTGCCGAAGCCCTGCCACATGTACCTCTGCTAGGAGAACAACACGTTTGCCATCTGGCCAGATGACGTGGTCCACCTGAGAACGGACGCGCTCCCACGTCAGCTCCGGAGTGCGGAGGCTGGTCTAGAAGGCAGACAGCACAGGTGATGACCGGGGCTTTCATGGGAGGAGGGAAAGGCCTAGCCAGACATGCATGGGAAGGCTTACCACATCGATTTCTGTGTTGGAGTGACCCATGTTGCACACGATACAACTGTTTTTCATGCGGTCCAGGTGCTCCCGAGTCACTACGTTCTTATTTCCTAAAAGGAGAAGAGAGGAGCTGACGAAGTGTGCTGGGGAAAAAGGTGTGCGTAGCCTCTAGTCAGAACATGGACAGGCGGCCTGCTGGCAGGAGAAGCATGTGGGCACACTGTGAGCCAAGCAGCATGCGTGGCTAAACGGCTCTTCAGGCTGTGTTACTAGGCGTTCAGATTGAGCAGGATAAAGAGCCATCAGGGAAGAAGGCTCTTTGTTCTAGAAAACATGTTAAGGTTCTGACAGCTTCCTCTAATTCAGATTCACACCGAGCACGGGTCTCACTACATGAAAGTCAGTCTGAGCCCTCTGAAGCCCCAGCCCCAGACTGAACATGCCTCCATGCAAGATGAAGTACAGACACTCACCTGTGCAAGTTATCACGACATCGACTTGCCGGATGACTTCATTTAGCTTCACCACCCTGAACCCATCCATGCTGGAACAAAAGGAACGACACTATGAGCAAAGCTTGGGGCAACGGGCAGAGGCTAGTCACAAAATGAGACAAGTAAATTCCTCTCTACAGTAGATCCAAGGCCATCCCTCTGGGGTGGTAAGTGACAAGCTGCACCAAACTACACACGCTGGCCTCAGGCTCCGTGCGGGGCGGAGAGGTGCCACAGAGCTCTAGGAGTGCCCTTAGACTGCGTGGAGGGTCAGAGCCAGCCTCGCCTTCTCCTCCGAGAGATCTCTGCAAGGAGTGGCTAACAACCAACTGTGACCTCTCGGAAGCATGGAGTGCCTGCAGTGACTCAAATACTCTGTCCGTACCAGGCCTGCAGAGCACAGATGGGGTCGATTTCTGTGATGTAGACTATGGCTCCGAGGGCCTTGAGAGCAGCACAGCAGCCCTTTCCCACCTACGGGCACGAGAGAGAAGTCAGGTCGTCAGGTCCATCAAGGGCAGGGCACAGGGGCAGGAGGCTCTAGGGGAGACAGGAATTGAGCTCCCCTTTAGCTGGCGAGCCCTTGCAGGGGCGCCAAGCTGGGCAGAGTGGAAACAAATCCAGATAAGGCTGTGACCCTGAGCCAGACATTTCACATTTCACAGCCAGGCCTGGGGCTTGGGGCAGTAAGAGAGGAAGGGAATAAAAGTTAGCATTAAAGAAACAAGATGAAGGAAAAGCAACTCTATCCTCTCATTTCTTTGCCCACAAAGACCCACTAACTCTCCTTTAGATGCATCAAACCCCAGGATGGCCTAGCAGTGCAGGAACTTCGGTTGGTTGTCACTGATGGCAGACAATGAATCCCTTCACCTGCCCTAGTTTAGAGAGGGCCAACTACATGCCACTTTGGACTCTACCCTTCACTCCACTGCCAGTCACTTGTGGGGCTACATGTTAACTTGAATTAAGTCTCAAAAAAGGCTGTTGTTATCAATGCAGGGAAATGATGCCCACATTCCACTTATAAGACAAAATGGCAAAATCTGGACGCTCACTTCATTCTGTATGTCTTTATCCCTGAATCTGAGTAAAGGACTTCCTTCTGCTATTATCTGGGGATACAGAGTCTAGGAGAGAATTTGAAAGTGTGGGCCAGAACTGCTCCCTGGTGCATGCTTCTTCCCTCGGCATTCTGGCAAGTCCACAAGAAGAGAGATGCTGAGGCCCAGCTCTTTACCTCACCATAGCCACACACCACCACTTGCTTCCCACCAAACATCACGTCTGTGGTCCTCTTCAGGCTGTGGAAACAGACATGGGCTCAACGCGAGCATTATTAGCTTAAAGGCAGTCCCTCCGCACCAAGTTAAAGGAGTTCATGCCCCACAGGAACTCCAACTGAAAGCTGGCTCAGCTCAGTATGAGGCTTGGTATGAAATGGACCCTTGAGGCCAAAGGAAAACCGGGGGGCAAGTGGAGTGATGCAGACCAACACTGCAGCCCCACCCGACCCACCGCCTATGAGCTCGGCTGGCTCCGCACGTGAACCTACCCATCCAAAATGGACTCCCGGCAGCAGTACAAGTTATCAAACTTTTGTTTGGTAACAGAATCATTGACGTTCATGGCTGGAACACAGAGCTTCCCAGCTTTGGATAGCTGATAGAGCCTAAAGGGAAAAGAAGCCACAAAAACCACAAAGTTAGGTGGTAAACAGTATGCGGCAAAATCTGCCTAATTCTCTTCAAGCTCCACGCTGCCTTCTCTTACTTAAACCCCAGGATAATGGTAAATGAGATGATTTCCTTGTCATCCCTCCTCACTTCATTTTCACCACCACCCCTTTTTTTGAAGAAAAAATTCTTTCAAATGAAGAAATTTATTTCTCTTCCACAGAAAGGGATGTTTCTTTAGATGAGCATTTTCTCAACCTTTACAAAGCCCATGTCTACTTCTGATAAACAAAGATGGTCAATGACTCTGATCCGGCTCCCTCTGTGTGTGAGGGCACATGCCACGCGCCTCCCAATGGAGAGACACTTTCTCAGGAAGCTTTTAGGTACTCTGACAAGTCAAGAATATTTTGCCCAGTTTACTTTTTGTAGCATGTCTAATGTACAGTTTTACCATAGAATTTTTTCCTATTTCAAGTATAAAGTTATAATACAATATTGAATACAGTTTTTCAAGATACTCTTACTCCCTACCTCCCTCCCTGGTTGAGAATCACAGTGGAATAAGTGGGAGAGAAAGATGTGTAAACTAGAACCTGAAATAACTTCCTTTTAGGGCTGCCTTGATTTCTCACAAGTAAAAACTCAAAACGTTTCCGCTAATAGAAACACTCACGTTGAGTTCCTACAAGCCTGAAACAGCCCTACAGCCTAAGAGAGCCCAGAAGACTTGGCTGTGCAAGGACACAAGGGGCGGCTACTCCAGATTCTGTTACCTGTGAACACCCGTCACGCTCTCTTCCACAATGCCTCGGATCTTCTTAAACACGTTTGGATACTTCTTATAAACCCAGTGGGTTAAGTCTCCCCCATCATCCAGGATCTACAGAACAGCCAGAAGACTTCTATGGGCATTCAGGCTGCTAGAGCTGGGGGGAACTTTGAACCCACTTTCTGTACTAGTGAGAGAGCCCTGTGTGCTTTGGAAGAACACTCCTCAGAACTCCTGGGAGCAGTTTGGACAGCGTGAACAGTCAAATTTGTTGGTGTAAAATGGTTCAAAGGATTCCTAAGTTTGTTCTAGGCTCTAGTGAAAAGTATTAGGCTAACCACACACTTATTTTTAGTTGAGTCTTGAAATACACAGCTCCTTGGAATGCAAAAGGAGAGCCGGGGCAGGAAGGAAGATAGGAGAACCCTACTCCACAGCGGTACCACATCATGTCCTGTTATTTCATTCTGCTGTCTGAGCCACGCATGCTCAGTTAGTCTTAACCCTGCCCCACCTATCCATTCAGTACTCAGACCCATTCTGAATAGGTATCAGACTAAACACTTTGGCAAAAAAGTAATTAACTGCATCAGACCAAACATCCAAAACACGTTCAGGGAACGGTGCTTCAAGGGAAAAAAGGAAACAAAGCTATTGTGCAAGTGTAGGATGAACATGCATGATTACCATGTTGGGCTGCCACCCATCCATGTTCACGCAGCGGTCAATACACCACCAGAAGTCGTCTTCTGACTCGCCCTTCCAAGCAAACACCGCCACTCCTGCACAGATGACACAGATCAGCAGACTGCTTCTTTGGGGTGTGGACTACACCAGCATCACTTTCTGAGACCCAGGTGAAAAGGGCTACTGAAACTAACCTGGAAATGAAATAACTTAGGAAGGGAAGAAGTCAAAACAGCACCCAGTAAAGTAAAACCATGTATCCATGGGACTGAGAATGAAAAATGACACTGTTTTCAGGAACAGAGAAATCTACTTCTGATAACATTCTATGTAGGTTATAAAATTGCATACATACTGAGATTCATTTCATCTCTATAAAAAGTGAACAGAAAAATGAAAAAATATTGTCAAATATTATTTCTCTATGTAGCAGGATTATGTTTTACTTTGGAACCCCCTAAAATTTTTTTGCAATAAACATCAGAAAAGAATAACTAACAAAAAAGGGGTGTTATAAAGTTGTTTGATGCAGATCCTGGTGAGATGTGAAATCCTTAAACTTAATGATGCTTTTCTTCTGAAGATTTTAACAACATAAAAATTATTTTGTTTAAAAAAAAAAAAGAAATAAATTATTTTGTTTAATGGAACTGGAAAGTGGTCCACATATTTTCAAAGTAACACTGAATACAAATTTATCTAACATAGTATCAATGCAGAAGGCAAGGCTCTGTTCTCTCAGAAGTGATGAGACTTTTGGTGAAACGAGACCCACTGAGCTATTTATATATAGTGCACATATTTCAACATCCTTCTTTGCTCATTTAACATTAGAATTGGGCATCTCTCCCTTGTCACTAGATTATTTTCAAAGATCACAGTTAACAACTATAATATTCCATTATGGACATAAACCTTAATTTTATTATCCATTTTCTTCCTGCTATTTTTATCATCCTCCAAATTTTGTAGCCCCTAGATAGACGTGGTACTGTTAAGACAATTGTGATACTTGAAAATTAGGTTTGGATAATTATTTTGAGGCAAAGTTGGTAGTAACGACAAAAAGCAGAGCTCACCCGCCTCGGCCAGTGCTGCAGCCACTTCGTTCTGAGTGGAGTAGATGTTGCAAGCAGACCAGCGGCACTGAGCCCCCAGGGCACAGAGGGTCTCGATCAGCACCTACGGAGATGTCAGGATGACAGGGTGAGGGAGAGGAGAGGAGGGCAGGCAGGCGCAGCACATAGGACAGCCACACCCTGCAACTCTGCAGGTGCTACATCAGGAACTTGCAGGAGGTTGGTATCTAATATTATCAAAAGATATACCCCAAAGATGCATTCCTAACAGTCTCAATTTTTGTAACAATCCTGTTTATGCAAATCTAGATCTCCCTGAGTCAGGTTTGTTCAAAGTTGGTTACACCCATACAAAGTAGAAAGCCTCATTACTGTGTATCAGGGAGGTCCCATCTAATAGCAGCACTTCGAAGTTAGATAGATAGGGAAGGAAAAGCAAGTGAAAAAAAAAAAAAAAAGTTGCTTTTTTCCCCCCTCCTCATCAGAAAGAAGTCCCTGTTTTCTCCCAAAAGACTCACCGCAGTCTGGGCTGTGATGTGTGTACACCCCACTATTTTAGCACCAGCCAAAGGCTTCTCCCCCTGAGCACGTTTCCTGAGTGAAATCAGAGCAGACATGTCTGTGAAAGAACAGAGGGTTTAAGTTAGGCCTGCATGAGCAGTATCATCAGTTCCGGCCCCAGTGATAGTAAGGGCACAACCGGACCTGGAGAGATATGGTACGAGAGGTTAGAGAAATTCTAAGCCTATTTCTGGGATAACTGGCAGCTTCAACAGTAAAATAACAGCGGAGGATTGTCATCCAATCACCTGGAATTTCTCTCTTCTTCTAAGGTTTTAGCCTAATAATGCAAAGGATTCAACAGAGAATGAAGTAGATCCTCAAAACTGATCAAATGGAAGGTGAGTCCCCTCCTTCGTTTGGGAGGGGAGGGGAGTGGCCCCTGCGCTGGCTACTGGACTCCTGTATGTAACCACCACCCCATCCTGTATGTAACCACCACCCCAGGAAGAAAGCTTTCCACAGCAGCCACCAGCTTCTGCTTTCCTATGCTGTCTAGCCCTCTTCTCTCAGTCTCTGGTTTCCATACTCCCTCCCAGAACAGAACATGCTTTCAGTGGGAAAGTAACATAAGAGTAAAGAGATTTTATTGGACATGGGATGGAGACACCAAGATTTAAATGTCAGTCACTTTTACTTTTGCTCCAGCCGAGGGTGTTCAGGACTGAGACCAAATGAGACCCTAGGTCACTCTGTCCTGCTGAAGATCCCCCAACATCTGCTGCTTCTGGGTGAGCTGGGCCTGCAGACGGGCAGCTATGGCAGGACCCTACAGAACTAACCGCCACACAGTGGTGATCCCAGACTTGCTGACTTTGCAACTAGATTTCTAGATCCCTGGACGTGGTGCCATAGGGGTGGTGTAGGGTGGGGTGGAGTGGGGGAACAGAAACTACTCTATGTATTGCGGCCACTTGCTGAGAACAGGAAGTAGGGAGGACAAAAACAAAATCCTGAAGCCAAGCTCCATACCCAGATCTGCCTGTACAAATGCCCAGGATACTGGTGTTTCCCAGGAGACTTTCAAGTTAGCTTTCAAACATCAAGTGGTTTGTAGATCCCGATGGCCAGCAAGTGGTTGCCATGGTCCCCTACCCTCTCTCCTCCTTTACCTTGCTCCGCGATCTCAATCTCCCGGCGTCCAAACTCGGCCTGCTTGATGTTCTTCACACAGAAATTGCTGCTGCCCTTGGAGTTGGTTTGCTGCTTCTCTCGGGGGGAAACCTCATCATCAGAGCTATCTGTGTAGGATGCAGCTAGAGCCAGGAAAGAGAGAAACAAGGACAGGAAAACCTCAATGGCCCCAAGTCTGCAGAGAGTCCCCCAAGGGACTCTCGTTTACATTAGGCCAACATTCTTTATCGTGGCCGCCTTGACATCACTCTCAGGGTCTAAAAAATGGCAGGAAAGAAACTGCTCCCGAACTTTCAGGGCTCTGGCCCTTATACTCACCCTGATGATACTTTGCAGTTAGTGCCTGTGATAAGGAGCTACTGACTCCAATCTGGCACTAATTCTAGTGAATACCAGATAATCAGGGTCCTGAGTCCCCACCTGAACTGGAGCCAGGTATGGCAGAAATGGAAGAGTAACTTAGGGCACATAAGGAACGCCATTTCTATAGGTCACTGGTCTTAAATTGACACATCTAAAACTTCTAGGCCCCACGACCAGAAATCTCACTCAGGAGGTCTCAGGTGGAACCCAAGAACTGGCATTTCTAACAAGTTCCCAGGTATTATTGTTCAGAGGACCACACTTTTGAGAACCACGAATATGGATGGAAGTGGTCAGATAATATCAAAAGGGCTTTTACACTAGGTTGTGCTCAAGGAATATAGCAATAAAAAGAAACCACACAGCAGGTGAACAGCTCTGGTTCTACAAAGCAGCTTCCCATAAAAACTGAAATGACCTTCCAGACAGATATGCAGGACAGGCAACCACCCCTCCTTACCTCTCAAATCACACCCTCCAGCGTGGGTCGAGGGCTGCCCTGCTCCCTGCTCTGCACTGCCCTGGCTCCTACACACTGACTTCCTCGGCCGCCGGCTGACAGGAGCCCTCCCTCCAGCTAACAGGCACCTCTAAAGGCAGCTGCCCCACCAGGACAACCTGATTTCATCACTAAGCTTTTAAGAATACTCTAGGAAGCCCTGGCTGATGGCACAGTGGATAAGGCACCAGCCTGCAAACCCAAAAGTCGCTGGTTCGATTCCCAGTCAGGGCACATAATCAGGTTGCAAGTGCAGGTCTCCAGCCAAGTCTGTAGCTGGAGGCAGGTGAAAAGCAACCATACATTGATGTCTCTCTCCCTTCATCTCTCTCTGGAAATAAATAAAATCTTTAAAAAAAAAAAAAAAAAGAACATACAGCCACCAAGATCCTCGAAGGCTCTGCTGAAACTTTCTTCATGATTTCTATCTTTCTACCTCTTATAATTCAGCCCTTCACAATTCTTCATTAGCTGTGAGTAGCCTGCCTGTCATCTACCACCTTTCGCATCTGTCACTCCAAGACACCTTTTCATTTATGACAGCCATTATACTTGGAACCTCTTCTTGCACACAGGCCCACGGTGAACCCATGTATTCATTTACTTCAGCACTTAACCTTGTATGCCACCATTTGCCTTTGTCTGCCTATCTTGTCTGTCTTGGGTTATCAGTGGCACAGGGTGCAGAATAAGTTTTTACTTTTTAATTTGCTTGTTTGTTTTACATTTCTTGTACCTCAAGCCCTTAATAAGACAGTACAAACAATATTCTGGCAAAAGACAGTAAGTGGCTTTGGTACAAATGTCTTGGTCACCATTAATCGCAGCTTCCCCCCGCAGGCAAGCCTCTGAACCTTCCAGCAGAGCTCCCTCAGCCGCATGTGCAGGCTGGAGGAGGTGCCCCTGAGCGTCCTGCAGTGTGGGCCCCACCACATGCAATCCTCAGGGGCCATATCCCTTCTAGATGAACGTTCTGGTGCCTACTCTGAAGGTGAGAAGGGCACAAAAGACAATCTATATGGGGCTGAGACAGGAGAGAAAGACTAAAAAGACACAGAGCTGGAGCCATATTAAAAAGCTTGAATTATTCCCACTCCAGAGGTTAACAGGGAAAGACACTTCAACAGGAAGGATAGTCCAGCAAATGCAAGGAGCCAAAGTACTAATTTTTATTGTTACAACTCAAGCAGTCTTGGAGACAAGGAAAAAGGGTGTATCTCATACAAAGAAATTAGAAATTATGCCTTCAAAATGCACCTCTTTTCAAGGCCAGTTCTGTCAGCCAAAATACCATCGATCTTCTCTTTTGTAATGTGGGTGGATGAACAGATGAACGTGGGAGAGGGAACCAGCCCAGAACCACCAAGCAGGCCCTGGCCACAGACCACACACGGAGAAAGTCAGGGGATGAGACAGCGCCTGAGATAAGGCCAGTCGGGAGCCCTCCCACTGCCCAGCCACTCCTTATGAGTGTTATCAGAGCCCAGCGCATGACAAGCAGGCCTGGCAGGGGGCAGTTTCAGATTGCAGATATGAGCCCAGGGAGAGAACTTGATTCAGAACGGGGAAGAGGTCAGTCAGCGCCTGCCGCCTGCCTTGCCACTTGCCCTTGGTACCTACCTGAACTGTAGCTGTCAGTGGAGGACTGAGAGATGGACCGAGACAAAGATCGGCGGCCTGTTTTAGTGGGGAATTTGGTGAACTCCTGCATGTCATCGGCAAACTGGATCTGCTATAAGAAGAAGACAAAACGTTGAAAGCTTATAAGAACTCTATGAAATGTTAACAGCATCCCGAAAAGCTATTATCATGTAGCTCCTACTACTAAGGCAGCAACTCTTTCCACCAGAAATGCGGGCAGGCAGAGGCTACATTTGGACTCTTCCCAAAACGCCATTACTGTCTCTACCCAATTTCACAAATGTTTCTTCCCATAGTCCATAACGTTTTCTTTCTTCTTATAACCTTAATAATTTAAACCCTTTAACCTTCCAACTCAATCAAAACCAGGCATAATCTCATAGTGCTTCTGCTAGTGTTTTCTCTTTTCGGAACATTCTCTTGAAGCACATTCTTACCCTGAAGTTAGTGATGATCTTTTTGGAAAGAATTATGCAGAGATGCCTTGTAATGGTGATGAGCATAGTCAAGGCTTATCATACACATATACTTCACAAAGCCAATGTAGTATTCCAGAACCTTCCATATCCAATGAAATACCAGAATATAATAACGAAAGAGAAATTAAAAGACATGTACCACTGCAGTGAATTCCAACTAATTAGGTCTAATTTGATGGAAAGAGAAAATAGTGACTTGGCAAACTATATTAAAAACTTCCTTAAGTGAAAAAAAAAAAAACTTTCTTAAGTAAAATAAACTATAACTGTTTGAAAGATACTTGGAAAATTTGCTTTAATAAACAGCCAACAGTTTATAATGAACATTATTTATAGGCAAATTAATGGATGTTTCTCAAGTGTATGAAGACACTTTCTTCTATAAGTAACTTAAACCTTCCTCCTGAAATCCTATTTAAACCCTTTCTTTAAAACTTCAGCCTCCTGAGAAATAGAAGGTTGAGAGCCTGAATGGAGATCTCCCTCCACAATCTGACTAAACCTGAAAACACGTTCCCATGGAGAATCCATTAAGCTAAGTCTTCAGTAAACACCACTGGAATGTAAGCTATCACAGGTTAAAATCTTCTCTCCCTATGCTAGCTACAGGGTTAGAGCCACTCTGAATCCAGGAACAGCATACTGCCCATTAGATGCAGCTCTGAGAAATACCTCTGCTCTGTTACATGCTACTCCAGCCAGGGTGGCATCAGTGGCAGCCCTGGTATAGGCATCTGGTGTGAACAAAGAGGTTCATGAGTTAGTAGGTCTGCACAGTAATAAACCCATAGGCAAGGGAACACAGATTTGGGTTTTCCCTCAAGAACGAAAGCTGAGAACCACCATGCAGTAATGGCTGCAGATACTACATTAGGGCAGCTGGCCTGAGAGAAAAACCCAAGTGTACTTTCACTTAAATCTCAGCTGAACTCAACAGCCAACTGTCAAGTTTTTCTTTGGGCTACTCTGTGAAATGAGAAGGGGGTCGAGCTCACAGCCTGCTTTAGTCTCAGGACAGATCACACAGGCAGGGGAGGGAAAGCTGCCTGTCCTGCTGTGTAGCCCAGGCCTTGCATGGAGACCGTGTTCAGCAACTGTCTGTAAAATAAGTGAACCTGGCAAATGTCTTATTTTCCTGTAAGATCAAGTCAGTAAAACTTCAAAAGTAAGTAATTAAGAGTCAA
This sequence comes from Noctilio leporinus, assembly GCA_004026585.1. Taxonomy (NCBI): domain Eukaryota; kingdom Metazoa; phylum Chordata; class Mammalia; order Chiroptera; family Noctilionidae; genus Noctilio; species Noctilio leporinus. The sequence goes on from PVIW01000599.1 coordinate 244,708, forward strand.
GCTAAACAACCTTTCTGAAGCATCTTTTCCATTTTAGGTGCTGAAACTTTAAAACAGCTTAAATGTCAAAAGCACAACTGCCTGTCAACCCACCCCCCAAAACAAAAACACCCCAAACTCATTGAAGTGGCCAGAGCCCAGCATCTACCCTCCTAGATTTCTAGATAGGACGTCCCCATGTGTTCACACGACTTCTGCCATCAGCAAAGCTAGTTTTACAGAAGAGACTGACACAGGACCAGGGTAATGCCTTTCACCCCAATGCACAGCTATTTTGGTGGCAGAAAAAAAAATACAGCCAAGAGACCATGATGCCTTTGAACCCTCTCTGGAGGCAGCCCCTCCTCCCTCGGCCTCCCCCCAAGGCAGCCTATTCAGAAGCTTCCCTTTTCTGGGCTGCCTCGCTCCCCTCCCATGGTCTCCTTTCAAAAGGCTCTGGGTATATTCCCAGGCACCACCTACCAGGGGTCGGGGCGGGAACTGCAGTAACATCTGCAGCTTTTAAGTAAGAAATACAGGGGCAGCTGTGGCACAAGACAAAAGTGTGTTTTTCCCACCTTGTCCGAATACAGCTCTCCAGTACCTGAAGCTTCGCCCATCTTTCCACACCCCTGTGCTGCAAGCAGCTCTCGGATCAGTGCAGAGCCCACCTCACCAACGGCAAATACGGCCCATCCTTGAGGGGGACAGAATGTGAACTCCAGTTCTGACTGATGGGGGCCGTCTATCCTAGAAGCTCTTAGATACTTTCACTGCTTATAAATAAGGTGGCCCAGCCACACAAAGATGCTCGATGGCCTGGTCTCCTCTCCCTCACAGCTGTGAGCTCTGTCCCCGCCTGGGGAAGTGCCCCTGGAGAGACGTCACCCTCACATGGCACACAAAACACTGTTGCCTAAAGCAGCGTTTGAACATCACCGATTTTCTCTGTCATGAAACCGGAGCTCCACACCAGCCTTCTGAGTGAGTGGGTTGATCTCATTTCATTTAAGCCAAACATGATTGGTTAGGTAAAAACAAAATTCAGAGTTGTTCCAGTTACATTACTTTCATTTATCATGATTTCTTCCAATCATTCACAAGTCTTTACTGGTGTTGAGTTTCTTCACATCCAGACAGGTATAGAAATGCTAGGACTAAATGTGATGTAGGATGGGGAAATGAAGGAGGGAAAAAGGACACAGGTAGCTAAGTCTAAAAAGTATCTGAAAATCAGAAAGTACTGTTAAAGGACTGTTTTGTTCAGATTCTCACCACCCCATAGAACAGCCCTACCCACAATGCACACACTAGTGTTTGGGTCCTGAACTACCGCCACATCGCAGACAGGTTAGAAGGTCAGGTTGAGCCACTCTCCAAATAGCACATCCATAAACAGAGTCCACTCGCTGTGCCTGAAAAACTCAGCAAAATATCAGATCAACTGAACGTGCTATTTAGAGCATCTCTTCAAACAGCTTCCTGGGTACAACAGTTACTCTCTCATGTGGTATTGGGAATAGTAAAGAAGAGAAAACTTGGGGTATGGTTCATCCCCTTCCTAATGGTACGAGTGGGGACAGAGGGAGCTGGAAGCATCGCTGTAGTACAGAACTCACCAAGAAAAAGGGATTGCAGACAACCCCAAAAGCTGTAAGCCTCCAGAGAAGAAAATGGTTGTATACCACTCATTCAGTTGATCCCAACATTTGTCACCATTGAAAGCTCAGAAGCGGACTTCCACAAACACTGGGTCTATCTGCTTAGATGTTAAACAGCTTAGCTTTACTTACTTCCAGAGGTCTCAGCCAACTGTGTTGTCTAGCTCTTGAGTCAGAGGAATGAAAAACCACCTGAATTCCACCCTGACACCTTGGGCCAGGGACAGTGACCAGGGTAACATTCATGGAGCACACTCATCTAGTCAGCCCACCTGGCAGGCACCAGCCATGTGGGCTGTGCCCATCCAGGAAAGATCTACAGAGGGAAGGGTGGTCCCTTCCAATCCGTACATGTGCCCCGACCCACAGTGTAATTAATGGTAACACAAATGGTTTTGTCTTAGGACTTCACTGCTTCTTTAAGAACATGTTACCTATTCTAGTCTTCACAGCCTTACCTGGATGTTTTTTTAACTCAGGCCTCCAAAAATCAGAGGCCAGACTAGACAGCTTATTATACCTGTCTTTTCACATGCCTGTCTAACAGCTTTTAATTTCTTCAGGAAGGTTTCCTCCTCAGAGGGAAGAGCTCAACTCAAGGCAAACTGCAATTACTTGAAATACAAATAATTAAGAAAGCATATGTCAGAAGCTGAGGATCATTTGAAATGGCCAGTCTTCATTCCAGCACAATGACTTTCTGAGACATTCCCAAATTTATTCTATAATCTGTCCCATGGTCTCCTCTACCACACTCGTGGGTGGATTTTCCTGTTATTAAATTATGATCAGTGTATTTTGTTGCTAACACTTAGCAACTGAGCAAGAAGTGACTACCAGAAGCTGCAAACGTTAACAAGGCCAATTTTAAGCAGCGTGCGACAATACCTCCAGGGATGCCCACTTCTCTTCTGCAAGCCCCATCACATGCTCTGGATGACGTACTGCTCCTCTACAGATCCTACAGCTTCTTCCAGAGGAAAAGGAAGAGGGGAGGACTGTCAGCCAAGCAGGAGCAAGACCTTTTCTTGATACTCCCCTGATTAGTCTGATTCCCATTTCAGGTGAATCCAAAGAAACTGTCATGTACAAGCCCCAACTCCTTGGAAGAACTATCCAAGTCCAAACATCTTTCAGACTTGCAATTAGGTAAAAGAAACATCCCCAAGAACGGTATCCCTTTCCCAACATGCTGCCTTCAGCTACACCAGCGGGAAGCAATTCATCTCTAGGGATTTATGCTTAGGCCACAGAGTGGAATCACCACCCTCTTCAGTCACTTCTGAATGGAAGCCAGTCTTCTGAGAAACCAGGTCCTCCCTCTTGGTCTCAAGTTTCTGAAATTTTGAGTTTCCCCAGGTGGAGCCTGAGTTTCAGGGGACAGGGGCGGGCAGGGAATGGGCAAGTGAATCACAGCACATGCATCACTCCCCCATCCAGCTGCCCCATGTCTCAAATGTGACAGGAAATAACACATGCTGCTACACTCCAATTCCAGCCAGAAAAACCACTCCTGCAAAATGGGATTCCACTTGATGTCTCCTTAATGCCGGGAGCAAAAAGGGGAGAGGCAACGCCAGTGCTCACTCTGCTGAGTCACTTAATGGCAAGGAAGGAACGTAAAGCTTGAAAACCTCTGCCAAAGAGCAGCTATACCCTTAATCTACTCCACCCTCTTCACACGGGCCAACATGCTTCGCTGGCTGCTGTTATTCCTACAGTGACCTAGGAGAAATGAGTGATCTAGGCCTCCAAGTGCCAGCTAGAGGTAAAATAAAGAGGGTAAAAATGGCTGCAAGTAGGCAAGGAAGGGTTTCCTAATCTTTTGAAAACCACAATTTACCACAAAGTAGAACATAAATCCAGATTATGTTTCAATGTCTCCGTAGCTATCGACCTGTCCTTGTTTGTCTCAAGCTACTACCAATATGATCTGAACATGTGCCAGCCATTCTTCTTTGCCCCTGACATGGAATAGTCATCAATTCTATGTTAAAAACAATTTTTTTTGGTATAGGTGGTTGAAAAAAATTCTAGGTTACTGGAACATACCCAAGACTTCAGCAATACAACAAAGGTGACCCCCAATCTCACCCCCCACACTGTTACACGATTTACTTCAAGTTTAGCATGATCATTTTCAACGTACATACAAAGATTTTTTTTGAAAACAGTATAGTGAAACCTATATGCCTTGCCCCTAGACTGACTTTCCACTTTCCATATTAGGTTTAAATGCGTACGTTCAAATGGCAATGCAAAAAAGGGGTGGCAAACATGAAGATTCACCAATAAATTCTTCACAATGCATCTTCTAAAAACACACATTTCTCCTGCAGAACCATAACATCATACTTAAGAAGATTAGCACCAACCTCTATCATCAAATATCCTGTCTACACTCAAACTTCTCTTTCCTAGTTGTAGGCCCAGTAGCCTCCCCAACTCGTCCCACCTGGCATGGAATCAAGGGTCACCAATGCATCTGGCTGTGGGTGTCGTTGGGCTTCCTCTCATTGAGAACAGTCCTCTTGCCTTTCCCCCTCCTGTGACACTGACTTTTTGGGAAGAATCCAGGCCAGCTGCTTACAAAATCTCCCATATCCTGAATTTTTCCTAGTTTCCTTCCCATAAACTAGAAGTTTGGTTTTGAGGTGTGATTAGAAAGAGGTTTAAATTTTGGCAGGAGTATTTCATAGATGATGCATAGATATTTCACTTTGCATCATATCCAGTGACACAGCACTGGTTGTTCTACAAGTGACACAAAGTTGAGCTCTTGGTTAAACAGCATCAATGTTTGAAAGGTCTACTTTCTCTTTTGCAAGGAAAGGTTAATTTGTGGACTGATACCTGTCAGCCTGTGAATATCCTGTCCTCTAGCAGGATCATCTACCTGTTCATAATCCTTGCCTGAATCAGTTAGATTGAGGAGGAGGGGTAATTATTTTTTCCTTTCCAAATGTATGAGCTGGCATTCTTTGTAAAGAAAAGCTTTTTCCTCCCTCCCTTTCTTTTTCTTCTTCACTCGTCATTCATGCTTTTATTTATTAAGTGTTACACTCAATTGTGCAGTGAGTGCAACTCTCCCTCCTGCAGGCTGGCTCTTCTGCCTGTCGACATGACCCCCATGAACACTTCCTTCCTTTCTGACGTAAGACAACACACCAGGCTCACCTGTTCTTTCTGTCCCAGACAAAGAACCAGCCGTTTCTCCAAGGAGCCCGAACTTCTCCCATTGGGGAGTCACCTTTTCAAACACACCTGGGCGGAAGGTGTGCTAACAGCTATCAGGGGTGTCAGTGCTTCGGGTTCGCTCGGTGGAGAGAAAAATCAATTTTTCTGTTTTACTTAGGAGTTCACATTGGTATTTTCATTTCTAATTTAACATGACCACTTTTTAAAATTTTTAATTTTCCTATTTGTATCACTTTTCTCACGTTAACAATATTAGTCTCTAACAGAGAAGTTAAACTGGCAGACTTTACTGCAAGATATGCAGGTATATTCTTGAAGATGAAAGCTTAACAAAAGCTTACGAACTGGTAAATCTATATTCTTCAAACGAATTTCTATGACAAAAAAAGAGTTAATTCCAAAAGCGAGCAATCAAGGGACAGTTCCTGAAGGAAGATGGAACCTCTCTGGTATTTTGGAAGGTGCCATATGTATGTCTTACTTAGCCTACCAAGAAGAAACAAGAGTGCAGATGTGTAAGAATAATTCTTTTTTCCTTGATCTTCCAGATCAAGTCTAGCTTAAGTGAAGTTGAAGGCCATTTACATCTTATAAATTCAAACCTTCTTCACATACTTGCTTGAGTGAATCTCACCTGTAAGTTAGCTCGGCATTTGGCAAGGCCATGAATGTCTAACTAGAGGTGAACAACATGCAAGTCCCTGCCAAAGAGTATTTGGCAGAAGAACCACAAGCAGCTTCCAATAAGGGGACCCAAGTCCACGCGGGTCAGCTTTCTGATCCGTATACTGACACCCAATAAAGTTAATGAGACAGAAACCAGATCAGCTTTGCAGCCAGCATCCACTCATAAAGTAGAGGCTCAAGGGAGGAAAAAGCCATCTGAACTCAACCCTAAATAAAGTAATCTGATTTTAAAGACCTACTGTTAAACAGTAACTATGTAGTAACAGGTATTAAGAGTGGAACGGATCTTTCAGAATCCATTCCGTAGGGAAACAATATTTTCAAGTGCAAAGGGCAAGGTAAAATTACTTTAAAGATCAGCTGCAGTTGGTTTAAGGACTACAAACACAACACATGGATAAGAATATGTTAAAAGATAATGAGTCACATCAAAAACATAATTTTCATTCTAGAGAGACATTATTTGCCATCCTTCTTGACTCTCTAACTTGAGATGTATATGTTCAATTTTAGATAAAAGTCTCTGTATAAATTCATGATCTTAAATAGCCTAAAAGAAACAAGCTGGTTGAAAGGAACTGTTGTCCATAGAAGTTTCTTTGTCCATAGAAAATTTAAAAAGAACAGCTATGCTACCTTTCACTCCGGAGTGAATCCCGTGCACCCCCATCCCCCAGACCAGAATACAGAAGTCTGGGCTTTCTTGACTTAGGACTTTCTGAACAGCCATTTTCTAATGAGTGAAGTGGACAGACACATGAGGATAAAAACGTGCTTTAGGCTGTAAGGCAAACTAAAAGTCAAAATCAAATTTGTACAGGTCGTTACTCAGCACATCTTATCAATAAATAACACTGCTAAAACAATGTTGATCTATATGTTTTCATATCTTTTTTGCTTGAATCTTGACATAAAGATAACAAGTAAAACTACCACTAAATAAGAATTTTCACTTCAAGCTGATTAGCAAGCAGTATGAAATCCAGATTTACTACTATTGTGAACACCAAGGCCAGAATGACTAGGTTTCTACGACTTTCTAATTTAGGCGCTCTGCCTAACATTAGTGGCATGACTTCCTTATTCTAGAGGATTTGTATTTTTCAGAACATTTTGGAATCCTCTGAGGACTGGATCTACCTTTCACAGATGACAGAACACAACAGGGGTTGGGACAAATTTGCTACCAACACTGAGATTATAAATAAATAAATAAATAAATAAAGCAAAAGAAACAACCCCTCCCTCAAACCCTATAATCCCAGCACTATTATCCTTTTTTCTTCAGATTTTACTATTTTCAGAGAGAGGGGAAGGGAGAGAGGGAGAGAGATATCAATGTATGGTTGCCTTTCACCTGCCTCCAGCTACGGACCTGGCTTGCAACCTGGTTATGTGCCCTGGCTGGGAATCGAACCAGCGACCTTTGGGTTCAGAGGCCGGCACCTAATCCTCTGTGCCACCAGCTAGGGCTTATTATCCTTCTTTTGGAATAGGCTGGGGAAACAGCAGCTTTCCTTTATTTTCCAGGGGTCAATTTACAACAGTATACTACTGCACTGAAGACTTCTGAGCTTAAATGATGAACATTTGTCAGCTTACAAAAGGAAAAGAATTCTTAGTTCCATACTCTAGACTGACATGGGGAAGAAGGGCAATGAGGCAAAGAAATGTACTATTTGAAAGTGGCCAATGAATTGCCATTAGGAGGTCCTGCTGCTTAGACTGGGAGAGGGGGAGGGGAGAACAGCAGAGCCCCAGTCCGTACTCTGGCATGTGCTTCCACCGTCTCTGGAGACAGAGGGACAGAGGACAATGTGTGGGTGGTCCAATCCTGACCATCTTACTAGAATGAAAGAAATGACCCAAAATTTCCTACTCATATCAAAAGCAATCTATCAATACCACCTGGATTTATTTATATAAGGCTTTCAACTTGGTATGGTTCAAACTGGCCAATGACTTTTTCCTTTGTCTTGGTCATCTGAGGAACTGACTGTTTTCATAAGAAATGACCATCCTTTAAACAGGCAACAGAGAATATATTTTCAATGCGGTTTTTAAGGTACTTTCTTGATCCTGTGCATGATGGCAACGGGAACTTTTCTTTCACACTAATACTTAGTACAATCAGACAACATGCCCCTAAAACTGAGAACATTCCACAAGGTTCCATTCTCATCTATAGTGTGCAACTCCAAGTACCCACTCCAGGTCACCTTGCACCTTACAATATGTCTGGAGATCTAGTGAAAAGATTTTTCCAATACGAAACAAGTTATATTAAATTTGGGGACACCCAAGTAAAATTCTTTTTAAAAAATGTTTTGTTTTCTACTTTCTGGTACTACTTCTCTGACTCTGCCACAACTAAAAACATTCTTGTAAGGTTGTTAATTTTACTGAAGTAGTCTGGGTTTAAGAAACATGGTGATTCCTGAATGTTGGTTTCATATATACGATAAACACTTACTTAAAGTGCTCATTTAATGAATGAAGAAAAAAATTCTGGTTACATATTTTTAAGAATAGAATTTTTCAGGCCTGGCTGGTGGTGCAGTGGAGGTGCCGGCTGCGAACCCAAAAGTCATTGGTTCAATTCCCAGGCAGGGCACATAACCAGGTTGCAAGCCAGGTCTCCAGCCAGCTCTATAGCTGGAGGCAGGTGAAAGGCAACCATATATTGATGTTTCTCTCTGTCTGCCTCTCTCCCTTCCCTTCTCTCTGGAAATAATACATTAAAAAAAAAAAAGAATAGAATTTTTCAGTGGATTGGCACCTGCGAACCTAAGGGTCACTGGTTCAATTCACAGTCAGGGCACATAACCAGGTTGCAAGCCAGGTTTCCAGCCAGGTCCCCAGCTGGACGCAGGTGAAAGGCAACCATACACTGATGTCTCTTTTTCTTCCTCCTTTCCTGCCCTTCTCTCTGGAAGTGATGAATAAAAATCTTAAAAAAAAAAAAAAAGTTTTTTTTTTTTGAATTTTTCTAAAAACTGAGTAGCAGGTTTTAACTACTAAACAGACCCAGAAAGGGAAGTTGGAAATTCCTTTAATCACTGATTATTTTAATCCTCACCCAAGGATATGTTTATTGATTTTAGAGAGGGAGAGAGAGCACTAGAAACATTGATGTAAGAGAGGAACATTGATTGGCTGCCTCCCATTTGCACCCCAACTGGGGATCTAATCTACAACCTAGGTATGTACCCTGAAAAGGAACTGAACCTGCAACCTCTTGGTGCATGGGACGACATTCCGATTAACTGGCCACCCGGCCAGAGCCTTTGATCATTTTAAAGGGATTCTTTAAAAGCACAAGATAAAGATGACTGGGTATGATTACTTCCCCCTAGATTGGGGAGTTTTGGCTTTAATGCGCCATTGAGCAAATGATGAGATGCCCTTATGCTAACAGCAGGCTGGAAGGTTTCAGAGCAGAACAGAGTTTCCAATGCTGGAGAGCAGAATTTAGAGCCCTCCGGCTCCTCTGGAGAGGACTGTGAGCTGCCCTCTCATGAGCTCTGAGTTTACCGTCAGTTGGGCCCAAAGGCTTTGAATAGAGCACTGACACAAGCTGCCCTCAGGCCTCAGGCAGAGAGAGAAATAAGAATAGCCCTGTGAAGACCCCTGAAAGAGGTCCTGGCCTGGTCCTGGCCTCCATTACCCTCAAGTTCAGATTTCTGGGAAGCAGAGGAGGGAAGGACTCTGCTTTGATAAACCAATCATATCTGGCCCTTTCTTTCTATGTAATTCTTGCTCACAGTGCCTCAAACCTAATTTCACTCAGGTTTCTGGAACACAGGTGACACACTACCCTAACCCAAAGGCAGGATTTGGTCATTCATTCAAGTCAAACAGTAGCTTTTCCAGGAAGAGAGACATTAATATCGATTTATACTGGTATATGGAAAGCCCTCCCCTTTTTATTCTGAGTTCTATTTGATAATAAAGCAATAGTGACTGACTGACTCTTCAGGACTAAAAAGATTTTCTTTCCCCCTCTGGGTCTCAAATCCACTCACTTTGGCTTAAGAAGCTGCTCTCCTGGCTGCCTGGCTCACCAGCTCAGCCGACTTTCTGAGCTCTGCCCTCCTTTTCCTATCCTCCTCCTCCAGTCTTTACTCCTTGGCCATTTCCTCAGTCTCTCAGTCAGTGACTTTCTGTGGTTTGAGGCCAGAATTTCACTAAAAAGCTTTCTCATAAGCCTTATAATTTTACTATTACTGTTAGTCTGGTAATTGACAATATAAGTATAAATTGATAATATAAATTATCATCATGTTAAGGAAATTCTCATATTCTGACCTGATTTGTAATCCATTGAGTACAAAAGGCTCAGCCAACCAAAACCCAGAGGTGGCAATGGGGACAGAGTTAAGTCATCCCTAGGACTTCACCGAGAACATAGACTCAAGAAATGCTAAAAAGCCCTGGCTGGTAGCACAGTGGAAAAGGCACCAGCCTGCAAATCCAATGGTTGCTGGTTTGATTCCCCAGCCAGGGCACATAACCAGGTTGCAAGCCAGGTCTCCAGCCAGATCCGTGGCTGGAGGCAGGTGAAAGGCAACCATACATTGATGTTTCTCTCCCTTGCTGCCTCTCTCCCTTCCTCTCTCTCTGGAAATAATAAATTTAAAAATCTTTAAAAAATAAAAGAAAGAAAGAAAGAAATGTTATTGGTTCAGTAGAGGCCTAGCCATTCCTCATACTTACTTTTCCTAGAGAGACCCTCAGGCTCTTTGCAAACTGCCCAGGCTGTACAGATGAAGAAACTGCAACCCTGTCTGGCTAGGCGATAACAGTCCCCAGCACTCCGCTCATGGCCTGGCTTTAGCCCAGTCACCACATTCTCCAGGCTAGGCAAGCACTCTAGGTTGTTAGTCTGGGGGTCCATGAACGGGCTTCAGGCTGCCAACTCCCCCTTATGTGCAAATTGTTATGTATATGTTTATATTTCTGGAAGACAAACACAGCTCTGATAGAGTGCCAAACCCCAAATGATTAACAGCTGCTACACTAGATTTACATGACCCAAATAACCACCTCGGAGAGCAGGACATGAATCACTGTCTTGTTCACGGACATACTCTAAGCGTTCGTCACAGGCCCTGGGACACAGGTGGTGCTCAACCCTGGGCTGACAGGCTGCAGGCTTGCTCTGAATACCTGAGAAGACGTAAGTATGGTTATTTTCAGGACCTCTTACATGGAACCTAAGATTTTCCCTTAAGTCATCCAAAATAGGTGGTAGGTGCTTCACTGTCCCAATGTCAGATTTCCTAACAATTCTGGCCCACCTTGCTAGATGATCTAAGAGTGGTTCTAAACCTGGGCTCTTTCAAAATGCCAGTACCAACCCCTTCTCTACCTGCCTCTTATCCTCAACCCCTCCTCGTTCTGATTAAGCAGGTCTGGGTTAGGGTCCTGGGAACAAATATTCTGAAGAAACTCCCCAGATGGCCAATACCTTCCATTCCTTCCCACGCCATGAGAAGTACTGATTGGAAACAATCTCAGCAGGATCTGAAGAAGCAAACTGAGGCATATCAAGTTCACCAGGCTGTTGAGAAAAACACTCAGGGAATGCAGGGAACGAATGAGTCAGCTACATCTTGTCCAGAGCTAAAACAAGTATGGCCAAGAAAGTAAAGAATCTGCCTTGAATAATACCTCTACCTGCCAGGTATAGACAATCCATCAGATGGATCCACAAGGGCTCAGGAGAACATGACCAAGAGCCTGTCTTAGGAAGAGACTGTATTTTCACAAGGGCCTGGTCCAAATTCAGTGAAAATTGGCAAGGTGCTCTCATTCCACACATGCCCAGCACTCAGCTAATCCCCTCCCTGCGGAGTCTGAAAAGAACGCAGAACTCTGAGCCCTCTACTCCCCAGATATAGGAGGGGTTCCTTGCAGTGCTGAAACTAATCTCCTCAACTCTCCACTCCTCATTACACACGATGGAGGCAGAGAACGGGGGCGCCTCCCAACACGGATGCTCCCCCTCTAACCCTTATGATTCGGAAACCACCTTTACCCCATCTCTCTAGAAGCTGTGCCTTTGCCAACTTCAATCAGTCAACTGGCAAATAAGAACAGAACCACCCCAGAGTAATGCTTCCCTCTGGGAAACGCTGGGGAAGGGGTACAATAGGGTCAGACTCCCTAGCATGCTTTTCCTTGGACTCACAATACAGTTTATAACTCTGAACACTATGTTCCCAACCAGCCTGGCTCTCTTCAGTTATAAACGTGAAGTAAACAGATTCTACAGCAGCTACTAGTCTGTTACCAAGGCCACTGTATTGATCAGTATAATTAACATTCACAATTCATCTAATCTGGCACAACAAGCCTGCTGGGCTGCTCTCAGAACCCTGGGAATCTTCATGTCTTGCTTGCTAAGAAGTCTAGTGTTCTGAAACTAGATGCCAATAAAAGCTCAAGTGCTGAACTAGAAACTGGAGACCACCTGGTCACCCACAGGAAACTGAATTAGCTATCTGAATAAATGAACACATCTGCCATCTCTATGAAGCACCTAGTCCTATTTCCAAAGCTGGAAAATTCTGAAGGTCTCCCTTCCCCTTGAATCCTGCCAAGGTCATGTACTTTAGGGAAACATCACATACAAAATCCTCAGTGCCAACTAGAGTCTGAGTTCCTGGTTAGGATAAGCACTGGCCCGGTTCCCAGGAGGCTGTAGTTCTAAAGAAGGTGTGTTTCACAAACAAGAGCATATATAGCTTTTGAACATCCAGCTTAGCCTTTGGTTTGGTAGGGCAGCCGGGGCTGCAGAATGAGAAGTCAGAACGGTGCTCAGCACTGTGGGCAGAGCTGCTGTTTGTCACTTTCAGGTCTCCCAACACACATCCCAAAGTGAAACTGTTCAACTCACCCCTGGCCCCAAATCTCAAACACCCTAAGAGTAAGCCTGTATTCTTTAAATGAAGAGCATGTGAAAATCAGACTACCAGTTCAACTTCGGACAGTGTCCCTAACACTAAGGGTGTTAACAGTTGAAGGGAAATTCAAGATACTATTTCCATTACATCTAAGGATATCCCTAAGCTGTGAGCCTCCTCCCCTGATGCTGCTGAGCTAAGAAGCCGGGGGCTACGTGCTCTCTCGAGTCTCCTGTCTTACCTGGCAGTATATAGGGATCTACTAAGATGTTCAAAATTCTCATCAACTTCTCATCCATAGTTCTCAGTTCCCTATTATCACCCGTATGAAAGAGGTCTAAGTTAGAAAAACCACCTGGCCAACTGAAGGGGAAAGTGAGCCAAAGCCACCAAGTGAGCCCAACTCACTTCTTCCTAGGGACAACCATCCCACAAATTTTACTCAGTAAACAAGGACCAACAGTATTATATGCAGGCACTACATACTATATGTATGTGTAAGGGGTGGTCCTTGTCTCATATGCTTAGTCTAGAGATATCAAATGAAGAAAAGGATTCAGGTATTAGTCAGTCCTTAAAAACAGTTCTGGCACCAAATCTCCCTAAGTTGCTGGTTTCAGTGTGCCCAAGTTCCTGAAGTCGGCCCTCAAGGTGCCGATAACGAATCTGAGGAGAATCCCCAAGAGAGGGTGACAAAGAACACCGCCAACCTCAGACTCCCAACTATTGCATATGAAGAAGTCAACTCCTGGATGGGGCGCACCTCGTGTCTGACAGAAACCCACGTTGTTCCAAGCACTGTGAGATACAGGAAATGGGGTGGCAGAGTGGTCAGTGGGGCGGACCCCACTGCCACCACAAGCTCTGAGGTCTCTTTTGTATATGGAATGCCTGGAAATCAGCAACTACTTAAGTGGTCAATAGGTACAAGCTCTACCTAGAATAGCATTTTTGTCAGGTAAATTTTTCCTTCTGTTGAGACAATGTTCCAATGGAAACATCTTTGTTTTGGTGTTTTACAAATATTTCAAATAAACCAGGGTACTCAATGAATATGCCAGAACCGTAGCAGGCAGAGTTGGTTATAGAGGAATTGATACACAAAGCAGTATTTGCCAAATGCTAATCCCCTCAGCAATCTTGTAGTGCTATCACTATTCCTCATTTCATAGATAGGAAAATGGAGGCTCAAAGTCCATGCCCCGGACCACAGTGATACGCAGTCATAAAGAAAAAAAAAACCCTTAAAGTAGCTAGAAATAAAGGGGCAGATCACCTGCAAAAAAATAATTAGAAGCTCTGGCACAGGGGATAATGTGCCAGTCTGGCAAACCCAAAAGACGCTGGTTCCATTCCCAGCCAGGGCACATAACCAGGTTGCAAGCCAGGTCTCCAGCCAGATCTGTAGCTGGAGGCAGATGAAAGGCAACCATACGTTGATGTTTCTCTCTCTCTCTGCCTCTTTCCCTTTCTCTCTGAAAATAAGTAAATTTTAAAAATAAAACAAAAATAATTAGAAAGACAACCAACTTTTACTTAGTGAAAATTAAGGCCAGGAGATAATGAAAAACATACCTTCAAAGAGTTGAGGAAAATAACTGTCAATCTAAAATTGTGTACCTGATAAAACCCTTTCTCAAAAATGAGAATTAAATAAAGTCACGTACAGATGATGAAAGAAAAAAATTAAAAAGATGGACAGAAAGAAAGAAAATGAGGCTCAGAGAGGAAAAGTCACTTGTCCAAATACCACAAGTCTGTTAGCTGGTAGACCGAAGGTAAACCCGACTCCCAAAAATCAAGTGCTTGACTTGCATTGTAATACTACAGTTTTAGGAACAGAGGGAAAGTGAAAGAAGATTCATGTAACAGCCATGCAGCAGTGGGACAGAAAGTGAACTCCATGAGTAAGTCAAAGGGAAATATGAATCAGAAGAGAAAAGAAGGCCACAATTCTACATGAATTTTTAACTGCTTATCAAATGCAAGGCACTGGTAGTGTTGACAAGAATCAGAAGGAAAACTTGTGGTAAGAATCTGTCTTCAATTTTGGATTCTCAGATTTCAGGTTGAAATAAACTCTGGTCAGTGTGAATGTGTTGTTCTTCATACATGACTGGGATCTTCTGACTCACCAGCTATGACTGTTCTGAATTAGTATACACAGAATCATAAGGGTGGCCCTTCTTTATAAAATTTTAACATTCAGATTCCCAAGCTTGATCAACAGGTATAAATAATTCACAGTTCCTTTAAATAACAGCACCAAGATAGCATTAAAATGCTTGTATACAGATCATAACTACATGAGGTGGCCAAGTAAAATCAGGAGTCACAGGCAATTAGAGATCTACACTGTATATATCAAAACACATTAAACACTTTGTAAACAACTTTACAACAATGTTACACTGGGCAACACACACTGGATCCAAGTGACACCCTCCTAATGAAACAAATGGCCCACATTTGTAATCTTGTCAGCAAGGGATGCAGACAATGGACAGACCGCTCTGTTACAAGCTAAGAGTCTAATGAACTTAGAACAAAGTGATATGGAAACTAGTGTCTAACAGAATCAAATTTAAAAAAAAAAAAAAAGAGAGAGAGAGAGAGAGAGAGAGAGAGGGGTAACTCTTATCTGTGGAGAAATCTAAACAAGATAGGATCACTTTACACGCCTGACTCCTGTTCAAAGACTGAGGCTACAACAGTAGCCACTTGGAAGAGAATCAAGATATACTAATGATGTGAAGAAGGCAGGAAATGTCAATCTACTAAATCTCTCCTCAGTGACTCTAAGTGTCCACGTACAGGCTATAAAACTGCACCTCAAGTTAGCAGAACCCTGGGGAGAAGGAGAGCACATAGTTCCACAGAACAGGTTAATATCTAAGCAGCCCTCGCTGGGGCTCTTCCTGGGTTCAGCTAACTCTTAGGATACAGATGCTTCATTCTGATCAACAGTATCCTATAAGCAAAAGTAACTTCTTTGTGTTCATATTCCTCTTGCCCCTCTGGCACTGTTGGTAAAGGTCAGACTGATAAATTCCAGGGCAAATGCCTGATGTATCACTCTGAAGAGTCTCTCCAAATGTTCCCAAGTGCAGAGAAGAGCAAATGTCCTGGCAGGCCTCCCAGAGAAATGTGTCTAGTAAGTTTCATCAATGAGTGGAGATTTGGGTTTATCTTATTGGGGGAAAACTCAACTAAACATGTCAACTTCTGCAGGCCCAAGGATTGCCATTACCTCTGTCACACAAAGTAGCAGAAAAAGGAGGATAAGTACCCAACAATGGGTAACTGGCCGATGTGTTTGGTTGACAGACAACTGACAACATTCAACAAGGATCCCCTTTAGCTATAGTACAACGTACAGCTCATGGGCTTCTTTCTTACCCAACATCTCCCAGCAATACCATCTGAAACCACCAGTGACCCTCATGAACCAGCCTTATCACATGCATCATACCATAGGCACTGATACAGTCCCACAGGCAGTCCTTGACCACATAGTAGCAGCACAAGTTGTCTTCCTGCTGGCATTGGTATGTGTTATTTCCTACACCTCTAATGAGACTAACCCTGGGGTTCCCTTTACCCTTGGGCTACTAGGAAGCTTAGTTACATGTGACCATCAGCCTCATTAACTGCCTTAGCTCTCAGAGTTAACACTATTTTTCACTTCTTCCTATAGTTTTCACTTCCTGTCTATATTGTAAGGGTCCTTTGTTACAAGCAGCTCAAAGGTTCACTAAAAAGGAGGAGTGTAATATACTAACAGACGTCTTTTTCAAAACCACTTTTGCTGTGTTTTGGTTCCCAACCTGTGCCTATTTCCACTTGTTGCCTACGGAAAGCACTTATTTGGCAGACAAGGAAACTGAGGCACAAAAGCCTGTTGCTTAAGGTGGTTAACTATTTAGTTGGCTTCTGGACACCCAGGTCAACCTTTGAATCAACTGGCAAGTCCTAATAACCACACAGTACTGTGGCATACAAAACTGATCATAGCCAAAGAGTTTCAGTATCTACGCTTTTACTTGAGGGGCATCCCTTCTTCCCCAAAGTGAATTAAAACACCACCTGTTACACTGGAATCTGGCCCAGGGACCACCAAGATCACCCTGGAGAAGCCCACAGCCTCTGACTGAATATCCTCATTGCCCAAGGAGGCTTGGGCCTGGAATGACCCAGGAGGTCCTTTGTCCACAGTCACACTGGAGCCCTTACTGGTGAAGGGCAGCACCACTGGAGAGGGCTTTTTCCCACACCATTTGGGAGCCACCAAGCTATATTTTTTCCTCTTCCTTTTCTCATGCTTTCTCACAGTGCCAACACATGGCAGAGGTACAAAAGTGTCCCAGGTCAGCTGAAGTTCTGAAAATACAGATCACCAAGGACTTGCTGCTGTGTGACCTTGACTAGTTCTCAACTCACTCATTAACTAAATAAATGTCTTTTATCAACACTAGGAGAAGGGTAATTTGTTATCATAAAACACTTTAGTATAGTGCCGCATAAATGCTAAACAATACTAAAGCTCAGAGAGAGCAAGATAACAAGAAACATGGGGATATATTTATCAGCAAGTGGAAACTTCTATGGGGTTTTCCCTCCTTCCCGGCCCAGCTAATGGAATATGCATCTCTAAAATCATTCACACTCCGCCTGACAATGGTACACATTAGCAATGTTCCCCAAGGAAGAAAAAAGGAAAAGGGATATTTTTCCAGGTGAGTAGCTATCCAGACACCTGGATTACTAGTTAGCCAGGTGGGCAATTAATATGAGTTACCTACTATATACTAGGCCCAGAGTCACACACAGGCATACAATGGTACCCCAGCATCCCTGCCTTTATGGATTTTACAATCTATAATAGTGGACAAAAGAAGACAGGCTAACAGCAAGAGGATAAGCTCAGGGAGTTAGTGTACCAGGACTTCCCAGCCCTTCCCTAACTCACGGAAGGTGAAGCATTTTCCTTATAAAGGCTCTGACTATCTCTATAAACAATGAAGATGACAATGGGTTTCTGCCCCCAAGGAAGCAGTCCTCTGAACAGACAGCACTAAAAATAAGGTTAACCAGGCTCCTTAGAACCAAGGGGACTTCCACAACCTTTTTAAAGGTATTCCATTGGTGAGATCTTAAGTTCGTGGGAAAATGCAGCTAAAGCATGCAATAGCGACCTGTTTTTTCAATCCTGAATTTGATTGCTAGAGGGTTAGGTTAATTTCCTTTAAAAAAAAAAAAAGTCATCTCTCCCACTTATGACAGTTTAACTAGTTCAGGTGGAGAAGCCCCAGGGCCAGAAAAGATTCCTGCAAACCTGGCTTGGCTCTGGAAACACTGCAGGCAGCCCTGGCCTTGGAACTGTGTTATTAAATGGGTGGGAAGCATTCATCCAGGGTCTCCCGGGTCTGCAAGGACTCCCCGGTGTGCGGTTAACGGGGTGCCAGGTGCCTAGAAAGTAAGATGTGGCAAGCAAATGCTCGGACTGCACTAGGGATCCCAATCCCACCACTTTGCAAGCTGGGTGGAATGCAAGTGCCAAAGGTTGCCCTTTCATCGCCACAAGCTAATCAGAAGGACGTCCTTGGAGCTCAACCCACAGCACGACGGATGGCCCAAACTCGTTCTGCCTCCCTCAAAGCAGTCAGCAGTGAGCAATCATGCCTTCCCACCCACCCACCCAAGCTCCCCTCCCAAGGGCTGCACGACCAACTTGCATCCGTGAGTGTCTGCTGTCACCAACCTCCGCCTGTCCATTGCTCACATGCGTGGAAGGACAGAATGACCGTAGCAGGTGGAAATCAGTTTTCTTTTCAATCCCCTGCTACCCTCGTTGCTTTCACCTGCATAGAGGGGCGAGTAACTCCCCGCATTTTGTCCTCCTGCCCCCGGGGAGCACGCAGCCGCGGGATAAGCCGCGGGATAAGCCGCCGCTGCCCCTGGAGCAGCTCCACCACACTGACCGACTCACCTGGGAGATTCTGAGCACGCCCCCCGCCCGGGGCCGGTCACAGGGGTCAACTGAGTTGGCTCCCCCCCCCACCCCCACTCCTGCCTTCGAGGCCCTCCGTCTAGGAAAAGTCAGGGGCAAATTGAAGGCCCGGCCCTGCCGGGTTTCAAAAAGATCCTGGAGGACGAGGGCCCAGGGACAAAGGAAAGTGAGGTCAGGGGCGGCCGTTCCAGCTCGGGATGGGCCTGCGGCGGCTCGCCCGCCACCCCTCCAGCACCCCAGTCGTCCCCGATCCCCTTAAACCTCGCCCCCCGAAGAAGCGAACTAGCTGGACGCGCTCGCGCCCCTTCCGCGAGGCCCCGGCTCGGGCCCCCGCCGCCACCCAGAGCCCCCGCACCTTCTTGGGCGCCTTGGTGACGGTGGCCATGAAGGAGTACTTCTCGGCGTCCTCAATCTCCTTGGCCTGCTTCAGCTCCTCCCCGACCCCGGGCAGCGGCATCGCGTCAGGCATCGACATTCCCCGGCCGGCCGGGCCCGCTGCTGCCCCGCCGCCCCCGCCTCTTTCCCTCTCGAGCGCCCTCCCGCCGGCCCGCGCGGCGGCCTCCGACACGCGCTCGCCCACCCTCCCGCCGGGGCCCGCCGGAGCCGCGTCCGGTGCCGAGGTGCCGGGGTGGCCGCCGGGTCCGCTCGGCTGTCCAAGGCAGCCGGACGGCGACAGCAGCGGCAGGAGCCACAGAAGCAGCAGCGCTGAGCTCCGACTGGCCCGCGCCGCCACCTCCGCCGCACGCACACATGCACGCAAAGTGAGGGTAGAGGGCGGTGACGCCACGTCGGGTACTGGCAGCTCCGGGGGGAGAAAGGGGCGGGGAGAAAAGGCGCTCGGTCGTGACGTCAGCACGCTGCGTGGGTTGCTCGCGGGGTGGATTGGGCCCTTTGCGGCGCCAGGTGGCGCTATCAGCCCTGGGAGCGGCACGTGGTTCCTGCAGGGATTTCCCTAGCTGGAGGGGGAGGGTCTTCTGGCTGCGGGGTTCCCAGCAAAGCCTCAGAATGGCTAAGGGGGATTCTGGGCAGCAAATACCAGAGCCCCACTAGGAAACATTGCTCTCGCTCCAGGACCTTTGGATCAGAAGCCCCTTCCCCAGGGGCAGTGTTTGCCTCCTTGACTCTGTAAGGGGGGTGAGACACAGAGTAGTGTGGTTTTTGCACAACCCTTTGTGACCTCCTCCACCGCCATCACCCCTTGGGTCTTGCCTGTTCCAGATCGTTAGGCCGCAGAGCTGACGTTATCCAGCCATTGGGACGGGGCTAATGGGTCTGAGGATGGAGGTGGGGGGTGGGGAGAAGATTCCAGACTGAATGACTTTCCTGCTTCAATCCACCCCCGCCCCCACACACCCCCAAACATTCATCTCTGCCTGCTCTCAGTGCAGCGCCCACAGCACCATGGTCCACTCCCGCATTTCTACTGGGCCCTACTATGTGCTGCCCCTATGCTTGGCCCTGGATAGTAAAGGAAGCGTGATGCATTTCATGTTCCGCAAAGCTTGGTCTAGCTGGGGGGGCAAAGCCTATTTGTAACCTAATGTCAGCTGAGGTAGCTTGTCCTTTGAGATTCAAATGACATTGGCTTGAACTCCCATGTCCTGTGGAAAGTCCAATGCCCTCCCCAGGATTTCTGTGAATTACTGAGGGGTTTGGAGGGGGGGGGGACTTCCATTTTTGTGGTTACCCCTGGCTCTAGTTTTCTGCCTCATCAAGTTTTATTCAGGATTCCAGTCTTGTGGCTGTTTCTTTAGTTCCTGCCATGAATTCACATAGGGAACACAGCCCCGCTCCTTCCATCCCCCACCCCGATTCCAAAACAACCACAAAAATAATGCTGTAACATGGAGCAGAACTTTTAATGAAAATTTGTTGGCCGCAGGGGAGAGATTACATCACACAGCAAACAATTTAAAGTCACATTTCTGAAATGTTCTGAAAAGTTATTTTGGCTCTCAGATCACCTGGGAATTCTCACTGGTCACACCACCATGCAAAGCTCCCTGGCCCATTGTGTCCAACCCAGCTTTCCCTTGCTACTTCCTTCCTTTCCATCCTTCCTTACCTCCCTTCCTTGATTGACTCTGGGAAGCCAGATTCCTCTCTACTGTATTGAGAATTCAAATCTTTCCAGTGTTCTTTTCCTAACACCGCCCCCCCACCCCCACCCCGCCAAGCCCACCTTTTTATATCCAGAATGCCACAAGGTACCTGACAGGGACAACTCCTTCAAGAGAGAAGCTATGGTTTGAAGTGACATTTCCCCCCACTGGTTTATGTGCCAGTTTGGGAAGAGTGTGAAATGTTTGCCTTTGGGGCTCCAGAAATCTTAGTCAGAGAAGGCCATGTTCCAACCACCCAGTCCCACGTGGCCGTCTGTTCCAAGCAGCCTGTGGAGACGCCTGGGTAGATGCACACTTCTGCAGACCTTGGTCTTCATCTGTTAGGGTTCTCTCATCTGTCCACTCTTTCAAGCCCCTTGACTTCCCTCTCAGGGGTATTCCCATAGCAAAAGGGACAGAAAGACAGGGGACCAGAATACCGGATTCATCCAGCAATGCCAGACTGGCACTTTTCTCCTCATCTCCCAACTGGGGCCAGGAGCCGCGCCTGCCCACCCAGGACACTTCGGGAGAGTGCTCCAAAGTAGCTTTCATTGTGCGGTTTGCTGGTTAATCAGAAGCCAGGGATCAGAGCTGCTTGCCTGGAGAGCAGAGGCTGAGACAGCTGGAACAAAGGTGAAACTCCACATCCTTTGAATAAGAAAACGTGTGGCCTAAATTAGCTTATTCAAAAATTAAATAAAAGCATAGGTGTGCCTGTCCTTTGGATTTTGTATCAATCCCATTGTCAGAAAGGCTAGCATTCATGCAGTGAGCTTCATCCTCTCTTTCACTCCTGAACCAAGTTCCAGCCAGGTTTTCCTTAACCCCAGGCTCGTCCAGTGGCTGCTGAGGATGGGGAAGACAGGGACTAGCTAGAGGCAGCGGTACCTTTGCAGTTTGAGCCAAGAAGGAGACCAGCAGGTCTGACTCTACTTACCTGACTGCCTGGCCCACGGGAGGCTGGGAGACTGACCTAAGGGCGCTGGTAGCACTTAGATTTGAAGGTGGGAGGGGCAGCAGGCCAAGGCCAAGGGCATTCTTGCCTGGAAAGCAGAGAATATGGGTGGCTGCCATTCTCCCTACCACAGCACATGTGTGCTGGAGATCAAAGAGCTCACCCAGCCAGAGAGTATGACAACATAACATCTCTGAGAACCATTTCACCCAACTCCCACCACTGCTAGATAACCCCACATGGCCCAGTATAGGGGGTCGCCTCTTAAGGATGACAAGACTGACTGGCCTGTCTTCAGGCCACTGCACCACCGACCTGACTCAGAACCTCTGCACGGAATCAGGTGGGTGAGTTAGCTTGCTCCCCGAAGGAGCACAGTCCTCATCCAGATCAGAGGTGGGATGCCAGTATTTGAGGAGAGCAGGTACCCAAGGATTGGTGCACCTGCTCTGTATGTTGGTGGGGTGCTGGGGGCCTCCAGACCAGATGGTCCATGCTCTAGAAAGGAGTAGCCCGAGGGTAAAGATGACTTAGGAAATGTCACCAGAATATGTTGGTCTTGTCTAGTTAATCAAATTCAGTCTTTGGTCTACCCCCAAAATTGCCCTTCACATTCATTCTCTCTCTCTCTCTCTCTCTCTCTCTCTCTCTCTCTCTCTCTCTCTCTCTCTCTTTTATAAGTTCACCAAATATGCATCAAATGCTAAGATATGTCAGGAGCAGCCTAGTGCTGTCTACCTGGGGACAGAGGGCCAGGTGGGGCGCGAGGGACAGGAAGGAAGGGATGAGCAGAAAGGCTTCACAGAGCACACTAGTCTGCTTAAGTAGACTCTTGACAAATAAGCTGCTGGACCAGGTAGGGAAGGGATTTGAGGCTGAAGGAATAGCATGATAAAAGGCAGGGCAGCAAAACAGCTTTGCATGTTACGGGAACTCTAAGTATCTCGGTACAGGTGGGGCATAGGGCACAGACTAGGGCAGGGTGAGAGTCAAAGTCAGGGCCAGGTCCTGCCAAGCCTGGTAAGCCATGATAGACTATGGTGCCAGCCACCAGAATGGGGAACACAGGAGGAGGAGCAGCTCAGGCTGGAGGGGCTGCTGAGACAAGAAATCCATGTAAGACTTGTCAAGTTTGATATGACTGTGGAATACACTGTTCCCAGGTCCTGGGGGAGCCAAGGTTGGCACCTTTCACACCCTCCTGCTCCCTGCAGGCCACACACACACACACACCCCGACAGCAAGGCTGTGCTCTCTATATAGGCCCTTCACTTCCTATAGGCCTGGTGCCACTTTCATCCCCTGAAATGGAAAGTGCAAGAGATCGAGGGAGATTTTTTGCGACATCCCATCTTCTTTCTGTCCCATCACCATCAAGGTGCACCACTCCAGGAGGCACCATTGACATTGCTAATCTGCCCCACTGGCCCCACGGGGCTCCCAGCTGCAGCTCTGGGTGGTGGCTCCCCTGGGCCTGCCTGCCTCCTTCTTCCCACAGCTCCCCACCCCCCACCCCCCACCCCCTGCAATTCCAGAAGTTGGGTGGTCCCCTGGGGACAGAGAAAGACTCCTTCTCTGCATATTATGATCATATTTATGATTTGTTTTTCTGTTTGTTATTGTTTTGAGCATAATCTTTATGGGAGGGGGGGAAGCCCTATGAAGATAAAAATGCTCTTTGCATATCTCTAAGTCCACTTCTGGTTCTTATCAATTTGCAGGCTCTCACTTTGACATACCTGCCATCAGCTTTGAACATTATCCCGTACTGAGATTGTTTACATAATTGTCTCAAGTGTTCCCTTGTAGTGCCCTAGGCGTTCGCTTAACCGGTTTCCTATTATCAGGCATTTTGAGTTGTTTCCATTGTAACACAATATAAACAGAGTGTGTGTGTGTGTGTGTGTCAGGGTAGGAATCAGAGGAAGACTGGCTTTCAGGCAAAAGAAACAAGGTTGGGTCACACACAGCACCAGGTCCTGCCATAGGGAAGCAGTAAGCATGTAAATAGTGGGGCCAATCGTCCAGACTGTGCTCAGTGTCTGGGGAAAGGCGGTTTGCAGCTGTATGGGGACATGAGATGCAGTACCCAAAACTCATGATGGCTGACTCACGGGGAGGCTGCGTGCTGTGGAGGGAAGCCGGGCATCCAGGCAGACGGCGATGGGGACTTAAGTCATCACTGTTAGCAGCTTGGCCCCTGGAAGTCTGGCCCTTCCTGGACCTCTGTTTCCTCATGCAAAACAGGGGTGACAGCTTTTCCACTGGGGCTTGTGATGATCGCATCCAACAATAAAATGAATATAAAAGCGCTTTGAACAAGTTACAAGTATTGTGCAAATGTAAGTTCCTAAGCCATGAATCCGGGCTAAAAATCTGGAGTGGAAAGGGGTTATTGTTGTGAGTTTGGAACTCTCCCTGTGTCCTACTTACCAGAGGCCAAGAAGAAGCAGGAACCCTGCTTGCCGCAGGAGAAGGTTAACGTTGCTGGTGTGGAGCTTGTTTATGCTGAGACCGACCTTCCGTGCAAGGGTGAGCTGGAATTGCCCCAGCCCTGAGCACCTGGTCCAGCCTGGCTCCATGTCTGGCTACGGTGTGTCCAGCAGCCCCTCAGAGTATCCTCAAAGGCTTTATTCTGGCCTGCACCAGAAATTCTGATGCATCTTTCTTCAGTGCCCAGAGCTGCAGCCGGGAAAAGTTAAGGCTAGGAAGGCATCCAGGAATTATAAAACGATGTTCAGGGAAATCTTCGGATGATTGTTTGTGCTACTTTGTGCCTGTGAGTGTGTGCCTGTGAGTGTGTGAGTGAGTGTGTGGTGAGGCATTTACCACTGCAGAAATCGTCAAACTGACCTTGGCCTTCAGCCTCTGCCCCATCTCTGTCATCCAGTTAGTTTTGAGCACCAGCTTTGTGTCAGGAACTGGGCTAGGTGCCAGGCAGGCTGCAGTCAACAAGTGAGACAGAGTTCCTGTCCTCATGGGGCTTAGAGTCAATAGCAGGACTTGGTCACAAAATTTGGGCTGCCCTAATACCTTCTTGGAGAGGGGTTCTCTTCTTACTCTCTCCTGTACCTCACCCTGAAAAGTCCTTCTCGGAAGTAAATGGCATACTCTCCCTGCCCCTGAGACTGTGCCAGACCCCAAGGTGGGGATGCCAGTCCATCTCGAGTTCAGATGAGCATACCCTCCCTTGTAGTTGCCCTGAGTCATTTAGAAGTTTCTGGAATACTGTGATCCTGGCAGATACCCTATCTCTAGACAACAGAGAGTGGGCTGGTGAGGGGGAGGTGCCCGTTTGCTGGGATCAGGTACTGCATTGTCTGTCTGTGCTTCTCACAGGCACGGCCTCCCACCCCTGCCTGCCACCTGCCCCTTGGGCTAGAATGGGTCCTGGAACTGGCAGAGATGAGAGGTTGGCTGTGCCAATGAAATACCCTGTTGAGGGATAGCAGAAGGGTTTGCCTTGACCAGTCAGACCCGGAGCAGGATGAAGTGGGAAAGGCAGAAACAGCAACTTCCCAGACCTTGGGGGGCCAGGGTCTTGCCTGCTTTGCCCCATGGCCCTGCCCTGCACCTCGTGTCATGTGTTGGAGCTGTTGGTTGTGCGGAGGCTGCTGCTGGGTGGGAGCCACCTTCCTCACCCTCTCTGGTGTGCAGGGCGGGTCCCATTGCATCACCCTTGGAGCCTCTGTTCTTGGCTTTCCAGCCAGCTGGGCCCCTGGAGGAGGGACTCTCCTTGTTTTTCAACAAACCATTAACCGTTTCATCCTCCTAGTCTTTCCTGTGGCCAACCTGGGTTCCCCAGGCTGCCCCTCGCACTTTTCTGTGCCCATCTTGGAAACCTCCCTTCAGCTCCGGGACGCACAGGGCGTCCGCCCCTGCAGCCTCGAGAGGGCTGAAGGCTCTGCCTGACCCAGTGCCAGCCTGGCCACTGCCCTGGGAAAAGAGTTAACCTCCTTCACCCCCACCCTCTGTGTGTGTCCTACTCTGCGGCAGTGAGGGAGACTCCTCAGCCTGGAGCATGAGCTCATGCCCCTTCCACACTCCGAACAGAGCCCAGACCAAGGGGTTACATGACATGTTAGGCCAGGAGCAAGCATGGGGCCCAAGCCACAGTCCAGAAGCTTGCACATCGACCTGTCCGCACAGCCCCTAACCATTTCCTACAGACCCACTGGGACCCCTGCCCTCTTTGGAGGTACCAGGGACAGAGTGGGTGGAGCCCAATTGTGATGGAAGAGAGTCCCAAGTACACAGTGTTTCCGGCTGCTGTAGTGGTGGGGTGAGGAGGAGGGGCAGGCAAGGAGGACGCAGGGAGGGCTTCCAGTCACTGAAGCCTCTTCCCTGCTTATCCTTTGGTGTCGCAGCCCCAGCACTCCCTGCGCCACCCATCCTGTTCCAGGGCCTGAAATAGCATCAGTCTCCACCCAAGCCGAGGCCCAGGGCCCACTTTTAGTTCCACAAACATGTGGCTGCACCTTAACTTGCAGAACCCTGGGCTAGGCCCTGTGGGGGACACAGAGATGAATGAGGCCCAGCTTCTGCCTTCAGGGAGCTTGCTAAGTGCACCTGATCGCCGCCATCCAAGGCATATGGGAAAATATTGACCTGCTGATGTTTTCCATGGACAGGTCATTTCATTTGCTAGTGAGTCAATCTAGACTTCTATAGGCTGAAGGCTCTTAAGGGGCAAAGATAAATTGGTTCACAGATCTGCCCAGACAAGGCACAGAGAGGTGAAGAAACTTGCTGGAAGCATAAAGCACATCAGTGATTCAATTGAGTGATTTTTGATTAGTGATCAAGGACCAGGACCAGGGTCCCCACCCCACCCTTATCTATCTTGGCCCAGGTCAGGTCCCTCAATCCACAGAGCTACTGATCCAGCAACGCTTATTACCACTTAAAGGCATAGAAGACATTAGAAATGAACAGCCAGTGCTTAAGGATGAACACAAACATTTAGCCACCTGAATGTTCCTCATGCTGTTGCGTGTAAGGAAGGAATGAATAGCTCCATGGCCCTTGATGGGAAAGGAAAGAAATGTCAGTATTCTTTATTTTTTCCAAGCTGGTGAGAAGTTTAATATATATCATTATTAGGGCTTTCTCTCTTGGCTTATTGAATTAAGAAAGGAAGGGAGGAAGGAAGGAAGGAAGGAAGGAAGGAAGGAAGGAAGGAAGGAAGGAAGGAAGGAAGGAAGGAAAGAAGGAAGGAAAGAAGGAAGGAAGGAAGGAAGGAAGGAAGGAAAGAAGGAAGGAAGGAAGGAAGGAAGGAAGGAAGGAAGGAAGGAGGGGGAAGGGAAGGAAGGGAAGGAAGAAAGAAAGGGAAAGAAAGAAAGAAAGAAAAGAAATCCCCAGCTAAGTAAACAGAGGACTGCATCTTGTGGAACTGGGGCGGCGGTCCTTAATCAGGGCAGACTGCCACAGTTGTGGCTGCTTCTTGTGCTACGTGTTGAATGCTGGCCCTTCCTGTCTGTGGGAACTGCTCCCTCCAGTAGGCTGCTGAGCTGCCCACTCGCACTGGCCTCTCCCAGCAGCTGACCACCTAGTGGTTTGATTTTTCTAGCCTCCTCCTCACAGCCATCTCCATCCCATGTTTTGGCATCCTGCGACGTGGGCAGATGTTCATAGTCCGGTGGGATCTCAGCTGCTGCCCCTTGTGGACACAACATCTCACCCTCCTCTGCCTGTAGTGCTGGGAGCCACTGCCCGGCAGGTGAGGCCGCTGCACTCCCTGTTGGAATACCAGCTCCAGCCTCCTTGACCTCCAGGGCAGGAAGCCAAGGCCGCCCTCCTGGGAGGATGTGGGAAAAATACTTCACATTCTTTTCTAATGAATTCACAGCCAAGAAAACCAAATATGGTTGATTTATCAATCAGGCTATTCTGCCACATTCAATGTTCAATGAATACCCTGTTCCACTTCCTATAGCAAAAGGAAAGTTCAACAAGAGGCAACCAAAAATACGGGTAAAGGTGATCCTAGGCCACTGGGCAGGTTTGATAAAATTAGTAGCTGAAAAGGCAGCTTGTAACATAGCACGACAGCATGAACCAGTTTCTTCACAAACATCAAATTATATATTTAGACAAAGAAAAAAGGACTGAGAAGGTAAAACACCAAAATGCTAGGTGTTACAGGTGGCAATCACAAGGCCCTCCACCTTGTTTTATCCAGCGCCGCACCTTTGACTCAGCACCTTGTTTCTACCCAGCTTACTTAACAGTTGAGGAGTAGTTACATTTATATAGTCCTAAAATTACATTCGGCCCTTCAAAGGCAACCGCAAAAAAGGCTGATGCGGCTTCCGGGGAAAATAAGTTTGACACCCCTGCTAGATGTCCTGTGGGGTGAGGTTACTGGTCATTTTTCTTTACTCACTTGACCTTGTTTTCATATTCTAAAAATTCTACGGTGAGGGCATATTATCCTTGCATGATGAGTATTTGAAGGAAAAAGTAATCTTCAATGATAAGTTACGCATACTCATAAAAAACCTACGCAAACAGATATAAGTGCTGCAAAAGTGAAGGCGCACTGTCTTGATTCGACCGTCCCTCTTGTGAGTTTCCCAGTAAAATCCAGATGACAGTGATACCTGCCTCACTGGGGGCTTTGTCACAATTAAGTGAGTTAATATATGCAAAGCACTCAGGGCAGTGCCTGGCATATAAAAAGTATATGTGAGTTTTAACTCTTCAAATGTATTTATTATTTAATTCCCCATTCTACTTCATAGGTATCCTTTTACATTAGGACTCCATCAACTGACTCCTTAAGAAAGAATTTTTTAACTATTTTTAAAGATTTTTATTTATTATTTTTTAGAGAGAGAGGAAGGGAGAGAGGCAGAGAGGGAGAAAGACATCATTGTATGGTTGCCTTTCACCTGCCTCCAGCTATAGACCTGGCTTTAGACCTGGCTTGCAACCTGGTTATGTGCCCTGGCTGGGAATTGAACCAGCAATTTGGGTTTGCAGGCCGACACCTTATCCACTTTTAATCATTTTTTAAAAATGAGGCAACACAAATGAATAGCTGAATTTTTATCTATTTCTCCCATCAGCTTGGCATCTTCTGAGTCAGCATCACTACGCTCATACTTTGGGGCCATTATAGAGTAAAATAAGGGTGGCTGGTAAACATGCGCAGCAATGCTGTGACAGTGGCTCTGGTAACTGAGGCTACGAAGTGAGCTGGGCAGCACTCACTGAGCAGGAATGCTGGACCAAGTGACGAATCACACGCTGGGCAGGATGGAGTCAGAGGGAGCTGAGATTTCATCACACGGCTCAGAACTGCACGCAATTTAAAACTTACAAATTGCTTGTTTCTGGAATTTTCCATTTAATGTTTGTGGATCACAATTGACCGCAGGCCGAACTGAAACCACAGAAAGTAAAACCATGGGTTGGGATAGGCTACTCTATCTATACTTTTCTGGAGGAGAAGGAAGCAGAAATGCCCAAAGTCCCCTAGAAATCCACATAGTTCTGAATTGCACAGAAGGCTTAACGCACCTGGTTGGCAGATGTTGGCACATTCTCAGTGTGGCTGCAAAACAGAAGAAGAAAAAAGATCAGGTGCAGCTTGCAGCTGCAGAAAAACGAAACTATTTGTTGCATCAATTACTGAAAATGCGTCAGCAGGGAAGATCAGTTTTCTTAACTGGCATAAGATAGTGAGATTACAAAAGACGGTTATCACCACAGTCAACATTACTACCATTTGTATTTTGGATCCAGGAGCAAAACATAAATGAAATTAAATCCAACTTATAGCCCAGCAAATGCCCCTGGCTTAGAATCTGGAAGGTGTCTTAACTAGGATATTTGCAGCATTCTTATCATTTCTTAGATTCTATCTTTTTCTAAAAAAAAGCATTGGTTCATTAATTAGATATCATTATACTCAAATCAGAAAAAGATATCAAAGAAAAATAAATCACAAATTAATATCTCTCATGAACGCAGACATAAAAATCATCACCAGAATATTAGAAAATGAATTCTGACAATTAAACATAAGAATAATGTACCATGCCAGTGGGTTTATCCAGGGAGAGTAGGGCTGGTTCAATATTTGAAAATCCATCAATGTAATTCCCACATATATCATTTGAAAAAAAGAACATAATTATAACAATTGGTACATAGAAAGCCTTTGACAAAAGTCAACATGTTTATAATTTAAAAAAAAAATAAAAGGCAGACCCTGGTTGGTGGCACAGTGGATAAGGCACCAGCCTGCAAACTCAAAGGTCACTGGTTCACTTCCCCAGCCAGGGCACATAACCAGGTTGCAAGCCAGGTCCCCAGCCAGGTCCATAGCTGGAGGTAGGTGAAAGGCAACCATACATTGATGTCTCTCTCCCTCTTTGCCTCTCTCTCTAAAAAAAAAAATTAATTAAAAATAAATAAATAAATAAAATGAAAGGCATATGAATTGGAAAGAAAGAAATAAAACTGTCCTATTCACATAAAAGCCCAAACAATTCATTTACATACCCACAAAAATCACATAGAACCAGTAAGTGAATTTAGGAAGACAGCAGCATGTAAGGGTAACACTAAAAAATCAATCATATTTCTATATATTAGTAATAAGAATTGAAAACCAAAGTTCAAATTTTAAAAAATGATATCACTTACAATATTTAAAAATAAAATATTTAGCCCTGGCTGGTGACTCAGTGGATTGGCACCAGCCTGTGAACCCAAAGGTCACTGGTTTGATTCCCCAGCCAGGGCACATAACCAGGTTGCAAGCTAGGTCTTCCAGCCAGGTCCATAGCTGGAGGCAGATGAAAGGCAACCACACATTGATGTTTCTCTCCCTCTCTCCCTTCCCCTCTCTCTCTGGAAATAATAAGTAAAATCTTTTAAAAATGAATAAATAAATAATAATAAATAAAATATTTAGATATTTATTTATTTAGATTTATTATAGATAAATCTCCTAAAACATATACATGTTTTATATGCTGAAAAGTACAAAACACTGATGAAACAAATCAAAACTACAAAACACTTATGAAAGGAATCTCCTAAATAAAAGGACATATCATGTTCAGGATTACATGTATAGATTTGATTCTCTCCAAATTGTTAATTGAACTCAAGTCAACTCACAACTTCGGCAGGTTTTTTGGTATTCACTATACATACAAACTGATTCTAAAATTAATACAGAAAGGCAAAGGAACTAGAATAGCTAAAACAACTTTTAATTTTACCTTTACTTATTCCTTCTCCAATGCTCTCCCTTTTAAAAAATGGAGATTCAACTTGTTAATCTATATCATTTTCCTTCTCGCTGAAGAACTTCTTTTAACATTTCTTGCAAGTCAGATCTACTGGCATCAAATATCCTCAATTTTTGTTTGTCTGATAAAGTATTTCTCTTTCACTTTTGAAGGATAATTTTACAAGGCACAGGATTCTAGGTTGGATATTTTTTTAAAGATTTCATTTATTAATTTTAGAGAGAGGGGAAGAGGGAGATGGGCAGAGAGGGAGAGAAACATCAATGTATGGTTGCCCTTCATCTGTCTCCAACTATGGACCTGGCTGGAGACCTGGCTTGCAACCTGGTTATGTGTCCTGGCTGGGAATCGAACCAGTGACCTTTGGGTTCGCAGGCCAGCACCTTATCCACTGTGCCACCAGCCAGGGCTAGGTGGGAATTTTTTTTTTTTCTGTCTCTCTCAACACTTTAAATATTTTGTTCTATTGTCTTCTTGCTTGCATGGCTCCTGAGAAGTCAATTTAATTCCTGTCTTTAATCCTCCATAGGTAGGGTTTTTTTTCTGTGGTTTCTTAGAAGATTTTTTGCATCTTCGATTTTTATGCAATTTGAATATGACACACTTAGATGTGGGTTTTGGGGAGTTTATCCTCCTTGGCATTCCCTGAGATTTCTGGATCTGTGGTTAGGTATTTGACATTGATTTGGGGGGGAAGTTCTCTGTCATGAC
The DNA here is from genome assembly GCA_004026585.1 of Noctilio leporinus. Classification (NCBI taxonomy): domain Eukaryota; kingdom Metazoa; phylum Chordata; class Mammalia; order Chiroptera; family Noctilionidae; genus Noctilio; species Noctilio leporinus. Next base: position 276,191 of record PVIW01000599.1, read on the forward strand.
TACTTCCAATATTCCTGTGTTTTCTTTTTCTTCTTTTGGTATGCTATACGTTATGCAAATTAACCCTTTCTATAGCTGCCCCAAAGTTTTTGGATATTTTGTTAATTTTTTTTCAGTACTTTTTTCTCTTTGATTTTCAGTTTTGGAAGTTTCTACTGACATAGTATCAAGTTTAGAGATTTTCCCTCAGCTATGTTCATCTACTTATAAACCATCTAGCCTCACTCTTTATTTGTTACTGTGTATTTGACCTGTAGCAATTAAAAAAATTCTTTCTTAAACCTTCCATCTTTTTGTTTATATTACCCATCTGTTCTTGCACGTTGTCTACTTTTTCCATTAGTGTCCTTAGCATATTAATCACAGTTGTTTTAAATTTCTTGTCTGATAATCCCCACTTTCCCTGCTCTAGATGAGCCTGGTTCTCAAGCTTGCTCTGTCTCTTCACATTGTAATTTTTACTTTTGGTGCGCCTTGTAATTATTTGTTAATATAACGCTGGCAGTGGGTTTGTCATATATGGATTTTTATTATGGTTTTTAAAAATTAATTTACTGTTGTTGCATTACATTTGTCCCATTTTCCCCCCATAACTCTTCCCTGCCCCACCTACCCTAACTCCCCTCCCACAGTCAATCCCCACACCTTGTCCTTGTCCATGGGTCATTTATATTAATTCCTTGACTAAACCCTTCCCCTTCTTTGCCCCCTTCTTCCCCTCCCCCTTCTTCCCTGTGCTGTGTAATTTTTTTTTTATTGTTGTTGAAAACCAGACATGATATATTGGGTGAAAGGAAATCTGGTAAATAGGCCTTTACTGGTGTGGGGGTGAAGTGTCAGGGCAGGGGAAGTGTTTTGTAGTCCTATGATTAGGTCTCAGCTTTTTAGTGAGTCTGGGCTGTGAACTTCATAAGCGAGTCTCAGTTTTCTCTCCCCTTCTGTGAGATAAGATGGTTAGAGTGGGCTGGAGTGGGTACTTTCCTTCCCCAGGCTAAGTAAGTGCTGCTGACACCTCAACAGGTTAGGTTCTGGTAAAATATTAATAGTTTCTCCTGAAAGCAGGCCTTGCTAAGGACAGAGTACTCTGTCATATTTTAACATGGTCCATTCTCTACCTCCCACTGCTGGAAGCACTGGGGCATTTTCTGCATGTGAACCTGGTAAAGCTTCTGGATTTAAAATTCACAAAGCTTGGGGATCCCTCTATGATTGATCCCCTCTCTCACACACACCACCCCGCCCCTGGCAGCTTTTAACTCAGACTTGTTCACACTGAGCTCCCAGCAATCTGTCGATGAGAATTTAGGTTTTCCTGCTCTGACATGGATTCCCACAGAGCTTCCTACTCAGGAGTTTCTTCTCTGGTAAGTTATGATTTTCTGTATTTGCGTGTCTGTTTCTCCAATTTTGAGGGCAGCAGTTTGCCCTGTGAGCTCACTTCTTTGCTCACTCAATCTAAGAAGAGTTGTTGATTTTTTTCAGATTGTTCAGCTTGTTTCCTTGTTAAAATAGAGTGATGATTTCTAAGCTCCTTACATATGCTGGACCGGAAACCAGAAGTTAACTTTATGCTAATTTAAAAAATAGCCCTGGCTGGTGGCTCAGTGTATAGGCGCTGGCCTGCAAACCCAAAGGTTGCTGGTTTGATTCCCAGCCAGGGCACATAACCAGGTTGTAAGCCAGGTCTCCAGCCAGGTCCTAGCTGGGAGCAGGTATAAGGCAACCATACATTGATGTTTCTCTCCTTTTCTTCCACCCTCCCTGCCCATCTCTCTAAAAATGATGAACCAAATCTTTTTTAAAAATCCTTCATATTAAAAGTAAATAAAATAAAGGACTCTTAAATATGGTTAAAAGGTAAATTTGATATTATTCATATTTTACTACAATAAGCACTTTAAAAATACTTAAAAAAAGATTTTACTCATTATTTTTTTATAGAGAGGGGAAGGAAGAGAGGAAGAAAGGGAGAGAAACATCAACGTATGGTTGCCTTTCAAGTGCCTCCAGCTGGGACCTGGTTGGAGACCTGGCGTGCAACCCAGGCATGTGCCCTGGCGAGGAATCGAACTGTTGATCCCTGGATTTGCAGGCTGCTGCTCAATCCTCTGAGCCACGCCTGTCAGGGCTTAAGTAATTTTTTTAAAGAAAAGAATGAAAAATTATAAATGGGAAACAGGGTGTGTAAGGAATAAGACGATTTTTCCCAAATGCCTGCAAAATATCTCTAGCAACAGCAACACATCAAATTCAACTTATTTTGAATTCCTTGAACTTCCTTTGCCTCCCAGGCACTGCCCCCTGCTCCACAATCCTATGTTCTTGCTTTTCATTACAATGCCCTTTCTGTTGGTCTCCTATGCTCTAATCTTGCCCCATCCTGGACCATGATCTCTTTTAGCTCATCTCTGTTGCCATTTCACGTCTATTAAGTGTCCATAAATCAGTTTCTCTTTTCCCCCCTTCCTGTTCCTCTTCCATTCATCACCAATTGTCAGGACTTTTGCAATTGCTCCCTAACATCTCCCTCCCTTAAGAATTGGCTTTGGAGTCAGATGCATGTGAATTTAAATCCTGGCACTGCTGCTTACTGCCCTTCAACCTTGGGCATTTACTATTTAATCCCTTTGAAACTCAGGCATCACTTGTAAAATGGAGATGATGATAATGTTCAACTCACCAGGTGATGGTGAGGATTGGAAAACACTGCGTGCCAGGCACTGAGTCTTCAATGCACTATCACTTTTATTAAATGAGACAGTGTATTGATATATGCAGGGTGATATATGCCCAGTTCTGGGTGCAGGGTGAGTACTCAACCATGGCTGGCTGCTTTATATGATTATTCTTCATCTCAGTTCAGGCTAGGCCCTACTGTCACAATAATTTTCCTAAGGAGCAGTTTTGATTATGTCTGTCTCTTGCCCAAAGGCTTTCTTTGACTCCCTCTTGCCTGTAGAAACAAGCCTAACTCCTGGGCCAAGAACTCAACAACTTCTTGATTGGTTTCCTGTTATCTCCTACATCTTATCTACTGAATTTCACTACCCATTGGATCCCATACATATCTCTGGTTTTCCCTCCTCTTTAGCTTTGTTTAAACTGTTCGCCCTCCCTGGAATGCCCTTCCTCCCCAACTTTTGCTCAGTAAATATTTCCTGAATAAACAGATGGAGTCTGTTGAAAAAGCCTCCCCTCTGAGAAGCCAGCTCTTATTCCCGTGGTGGGGACACACAGAGCAGGTTAGGTTTACATTCAGCAGGACTCTCTGTGGGGGAGACATATACAAATGCAGAGGCTTTAAAGGAGCCGCCCCAGCTCCCGAAGCCTCTCAGTCCCTCTGTAATACGTGATGCCACCTAATACTGATGTCAAGAGGCAATATGACCCAACTCTTGTTCAGTGATCTTCTCGGTTCAGGGGATGCTTACCAAGCACCTGCCAAGTGCTCTGCAACTTACTGGACACTGTGGGGGGATCAGGCACATGTAAGACCCTATGGCTGGTGGAGAGGAAGCTGTCACAACAACGGGAAACCACGTGTGGGAATCCAGAATCCAGTTGCACGCTCTGTGATGCCAAAGGGAAGTCTTGGACCAGGATGAGCCTGTGCACGCGAGAAGAGGCTGCAGCTAGATGAAGCCTGTGATAGCTGCACTGCAGGGTGGGGCTGGGAATCTCCATGTCTTGCATACTTTGAGAATGCATGGTATGCTAAGGCAAACATCTAATGTGCGCCAGGGGACTGCAGACCAAAGAAATTCTACATTTGTGTCCTAAGCCAGGCAGCTTTCCAAGAGCCCTGGATAGCATGCTGCTGTGGGCGGATGGGTAAAGGTGAAGACCTTTTTCCCCAAGAACCAGCTCCCCGCGTCCAATGTGGTCCATGGGGTCCAGCATAGGTTCAGTTGTTTAAAGTGCTAAGATATTATTCGTGATAGTTGGAGTTGATAAGCGCAAGTCAGTCGATAGAAAAATGGGCATGTGTAGCTTTGCAACTTGACTCAAGAACTTGGCCTGGCTTAATTCATTGTCTAGGTTCTTGGCAAGTCTTGAAACTGGGCTATATGCCCAGCAGAGCCTCAAATCCTGGGCTATTTAAATGGGTTAAGAGTTAAGCCTGCAGCACACGCTTGGAAATCAGATGGATCTGGGTTGAACCCAGCTCACTTACCAGCTCTCTGACCTTGAAACTCAAGAGAAGTGCTCTGAGGTTCAGTTTCTTTATTTTGACAATCGGGGCAAGACCATTGGTGTTAAGGCTTGTAAGGATTTCACAGAATGACATGCATGTGGCATTCCTGACAGAGTAGATTTGATGGTTATTATCTCCATAGCAATTACTGGAGGTCTCTTCCCCCACAACACCCTATTCCATGTCCCGATTCTCTCCGCCAGAGCTACTTAAACTCTAAATTTAGCGGCTTCCTCCATATTTCCCCTACACCTCCTAATAACAATAATGTTGATAATAATAATAGCAACAGGACTGCTATTTTAGAAGGCCTAACTACATGCGATGCCCTGTGGCAAGGTGTTCCAAACTCTAGAGAAATAGTTCCTTGAATCTACCTGGCCTTCAGAACCTCAGTTGCTTGCTCAGTAGGTTTCCTTAGCCACTGCCCAAGTTGCTTTGTCCCCAGCGACCCTGCCCAGCCATCCTCCACCAGGATAAAGACTGCTCTAGGACCACTGCATTGGTCCCCAATCTGGAAGGTGTGACTCTGCCCTCTTCTGGGCTCAGGCGAAGTGCCACACCAGGCCACGGGACAGGCATCTGGCTTCCCTGCCAGTCGTGCCCTTTGATGCAACACAGGAGTACCGGATAGTTAATGCCCTGCAGGGCAAATGTTGGTCTATGAGAGATGGCAGATGGGAGGCAGTGGACAGCTAGAACCCTCACCTTCCCTGCCTACCATCCCTCTGAACCTGTGGCCTGCTCCCTCGTTGCATCACTGTGTATTTGCTTTCCCTTCCATGCCCCCTTCTCGCTTGCTGACCTGACATTGCACTCGCCCAGGTGAGCAGGAGTCTCTGCCTCCGCAACCCAGGGAATCTGTACCAAAATCAATAACAATCTAGAAGAGTAGGTAGATGTGAGTCAATAGTTCGCAAAAAGGTAGCTATGCAAGCAGCTATCAATAGCTCTTTACAAATATGAAAAGATGATTGATCTCACTCTTCTTTAGTATATTTTATTGATTATGCTATCACAGTTGCCTCTATTTTCCCCCTTTGACCTCCCCTCCACCTGGTACCCCCTTCCCTCCAGTAATCCCCTCCCCTTCGTTCATGTCCATAGCTCTTGTATATTAGTTCTTTGGCTTCTCCATTTCCTACACTGCTCTTAACATCCCCTTATCTATTTCACACTTACGAATTTATGCTTCTTAATCCCTGCACCTTTTCCCTCATTCTCCCCCTTCCCTCTCCCGGCTGATAACCATCCCAATGATCTCCATACCTATGGTCAATCTCACTCTTAATAAGAGAAGTACAAAATAAAATTACAACGATATATACTTTTTCACCCATCAAATTGAAGAGTCTGATAATAGACTGTGTCAGCCAGAGTGTGGAAAGACAGTCACTGTTGTTGCTGGTGGGAATATGTATTGATATAACCTCTATGAAAGGTAATGTAGCGATATCTTTAACAATTTTTAAGTGGACATATTATTTAACCCAGATATTTTAGCCCACTGCTGTTTTCTTTGGGAAAAAGAACTAATCAGATGTTCAATGACTCATCCCTTTGTTATCTGTCTTTCCATCTGACCCCTCATAGCAACTGGACTACCGTCTGTCATTAGAGGGTGGGTTGGGCTTTCTGTAAATGGAACCACACAGTCTGTGCTCTTATTGCGGGCTTCCAAGCACTGTGTGATGATTTTGAGATTCATTCATGTTGTTATCATCAACATCTCCTTCCTGGATGGTATTCTATTGTGTGGTTATATCACATTTTGTTTATTCAGCCAACTGTTGTATGTATGTGTGTTTTTAACCCTCATCCAAGGAGTTGCTTATTTGAGAGAGGAAGGAAGAGAGAATATGTGTACATGAGCGAGGGAGAGAGAGAGAGAGAGAGAGAGAGAGAGAGAGAGGTGAGAAAGAAACATCTATCAGTTGCCTTCTGTACACACCTGGGAATCAAACCCCAACCTTTTGGTATACAAGATGGTGCTCCAACCACTGGGCAACCTGGCCAGGACTATCTAGCCAACTGTTGATGAGCATTTGGGTTGTTTACAATTTGGGCTATGCATATAATGCTGTTGTTAACCTTTGTGCACAAGTTTTTCAATGGAAATATGTTTTCATTTCTTTTGAGTAAAGAAATAAAAGGCCAGATTACATGGTAAGTGCATGTTGACTTCAGGAATGCCAATTTTCCAAAGCAATTGGACCATTTCCCATTTCCACCAGTAATGAATGGGAATTCCAATTGTTCTACATCCTTGTTAATGCTTGGTGTTGTTAGTCTTTTAAATTTTATAATGAGTATATACTGGTGTATTAAAAGATACATTTAAGATATAAATAAATAAACAAACAGACAAATACTTGCAACCTCTGCCTTATCCCCACCAACTCTGTAAATGATGTGATAATAAGAGAGGTGGGTGTTGAAATTTTGAGAAGGGAGGTGTATTCATTTTCTACTGCTATGTAACAAATTATCACAAATTTAAACAGCTTAAAACAACATGTATTTATCTTCTCTGGTTTCTGTGGGTCAGGAGTCCAGTAAGGCCCCATGGGTCTCCTGCTCAGGGTCGCAGAAGACTGCCATCCAGGTGTCAGCCAGGCTGTGCTTGTTTCAGGAGCTCTGCCTCCTTCTCCCACTCACCTGGCTATTGGCAGGATTTCGGTCCTGTGATTGTAGGGCCAAAGTCCCTGTTTGCTTGCTGGGTGTCATCCAGGGTCTGCTCTCAGCATTAGTGGTCACCCACATTTTCTGGCATGTGGCCCTTTTATGGGCTCCCACAACATGTCTGCTTCCTTCTTCAAGGCAGGCAGGAGGGTCTCTCTCTCCCCAGCCCTCCGAGACCACCTTAAATAGTGAAATGAAATCACAGGAGTGTCTGTCCCCTCACCTTTACCATTTTCCGTTGGTGAGATGCAGGTGACAGATTCTGTCCACACTCCAGGGAGAGGGTTATACGAGGACATGACTCACATCCTAGAGTGTGTTCGGCCCAGGGGGCCATGCTGTGCCTAACTTGGGCAGTGACTCTCACAACCGAGTGTCTGTAAGAGCCACCTCAGGGGCCTGTTAAGATGAAGCTCAGATTCTTGGGATCTCTCCCGGATCTGACTCAGTCAGCCTGGATGGGCCCCAGGAGACTGTTATATTAGCGAACAATTTCTCAGCTATGCCTGAGACTGGGGTCCCCAAGTCACATGTACAGAGACACAGTCATGGGGTGGCTATACGACTTGGAGAAGCATGACTTTGCCAATAAGCATGTGAGACTGACCAATTCCATCTTCTCTTCTTGAAAACCAAGGGAGAGGCTGGGTACCACCTATCAGCAGAACCCTACAGAGGCGAAGACCATAGCCGAGGTCAAAGAAGTCTAAAAAGTAGCCCTGGAGGGTGTGGCTTGGTTGGAGCACCGTTCTGAACACCAAAAATTTGCAGGTTTGATTCCGGATCAGCACATGTTTGTGTTCAGGGTTCAATCCCTGGTCAGGGTACGTGCAGGAGGCAGCTGATCCAATGTTTCTCTCTCATATTGACGTTTCTCTCTCTCTCTCGCTCGCTCTCTCTCTCTCTTCCTCTCTCTCTAAAAAACAATGACAATAAAATGTCCTTTGGTGAGGATTTTCTTTAAAAGTCTATAAAGCGGGTGGGGAGGAGGACAGAGGGGAACAAAAAAGGGATGGATGTAATACAACAACAATAAAATTTTTTTAAAAAGTCTATAAAGCTGAAACACACCTTAGGACAAAATAATTCCCTAGGACCCTGCTACAGGCAAAGGTAACGAGTCACAGTAAAATCACAGGTGATATCATAGTTAATAAAGTTTATAGGTGTAAAACATTGACAAGCCTCTTAAACTCCCTGAGCCTCAAATCTGCAACATGAGGATAAGAACTATTTCCCTGATCTGTTACCACATATCAATGAGACACTGTAGGCAACAAACAAAACAAATCAAATACTATCCTCCCCCCCACCCATATATGCAAGAACAAACCCACATTTAGGTATTTGCCAAATCCTGCCTGGATTATAAAATAAATACAACTCGTCATCACCTGCAAGAAAAATAATGAAAATCAAAAGACTTTAAAAAGTCTAAAATAATGGGGCTATTCTAAATTTTCTCATGAATGTGTTAAAAACATCATGTCAAATTAAGTAGATTTTAACCCTGGCTGGTGTGGCTCAGTGGACTGGCGCCAAAGGTCTCTGGTTTGATTCCCAGTCAGGGCACATAACCAGGTCTCCAGCCAGGTCTGTAGCTGGAGGCAGGTGAAAGGCAACCAGACATTGATGCTCTCTCCCTTTCTTCCTCCCTCCCTGCCCTTCTCTCTGAAAATAATGAATAAAATCTTTTTAAAAATTAAGTAGATTTTACAGTTACAAGTATTAATGATGATAACATACATTGAACAATGAATGCCTATTCTCAAATTCTCAATTGTGAGGCTCTAAATAATGTAATAATAAAAACATGCTAAAAGCTGGTAAACATGAAAGAGGGAAACAAGAATATAACTGTATTTGGATTCCTTAGTATGTTGTTAACCAGTTCATTATCATTAAAAAGAAAAGAAAAGGACAAAATAAAATCACAAATGAAAAAAAAAAGCAATTGCAAAGCATATAATCATATTTTTAAGTTATAGAAACAACAGTTAATAAAGTTTAATATTTTTTAAATTTTTTAATGTTTTGAAAGATTTTATTATTTTTAGAGAGAGAGGAAGGGAGGGAGGCAGAGGGACAGAAAGATCAATGTATGGTTGCCTTTCACCTGCCTCTAGCTACAGACCTGGCTGGAGACCTGGCTTGCAACCTGATTATGTGCCCTGGCTGGAAATCAAACCAGCAACCTTTGGGTTCACAGGTGGACACCTATCCACTGAGCCACCAGCCAGGAATATTTATTTTTTCTTAAAGCTTTGAAGTAAGATGTGGCAATTTATATTTGTATATATAGTTTTAAAGATTTTACTTATTATTTTCGGAGAGAGGGGAAGGGAAAGAGGCAGAGAGGAAGAGAAACATCAATGTATGGTTGCCTTTCACCTGCCTCCAGCTACAGATCTGGCTGGAGACCTGGCTTGCAACCAGGTTATGTGCCCTGGCTGGGGAATCAAACCAAACAACCTTTGGGTTTGCAGGCCAGCGCCTTATTCACTGTGTCACCAGCCAGGGCTTAAAATCTTTTTTGTTTGTTTGTTTTTTTTAATGACTAATAAAGACATGCCTGTTGCTGAGACAGCATTCATCAGTGGTGAGATTAGCCATGGTAGGAGTCACACAGTCTGGGTTCCACTTCTGGCACCTTAATGAGGAGCAAGGGGCCTCTGGAAGCTGCTGCCGGTGGATATGGGGCAGTCCAGGGAAAGCTGAAGATAAGAAGAAAGACTAATTCAGACTATCTTTTAATCTTGCATATGTTTTAATCATCTTAATCTGTGAAGTAGCTCTTTTAATGATTTACACAAAAGGAACAAAACCAGAAGAGGTTAAGTCACTGACCTGATGTCAGGAAAACCCAGGGCTTTTATGCCAAATTTTTCCCTGCTGGACCTAAGCTCCTCGAGGAGAAGAACTCTGCCAAATTCACCTTCAAAGCCCCATCAAACTCAACACCCAGCTCACTGGGTGTTCACTTAATAGATTATATTCATTTTCTATTGCTGCTGTTCAAATTAGTATGAACATAGTGGCATAAAACAATATGAATTTATTCTCTTACAGTTCTGAAGGTCAGAAGGCAGCAATCAGTTTTATTGGGCTAAAGTTAAGGTGTCAACAGGGCTGCTTCCTTCTAGAGGCTCCAAGGGAGAATCTCTGCCTTTGCCCTTGTCAGCTTCTAGAAGTCACCTCTATGCCTTGGCTTGTGGCCCCTTCCTCTGTCTTCAAAGTGCATCACTCCAAGCTCTGTTTCACCTTCTTTTCTTTTGTAGTCAGATCACTCTCTGCCTCTCTCCTCTAAGAACACCTGTGATTCCAGGTCCATCTAGATAAGGTAACATTCATAACATTCATAAGGATTAAGTTTGGGCATCTTTAGAAGGCATTCTTCAGCCTACCACAGTTTATCATGACCCTTACAATTTATATATTTAAAATATTTTGTTTATTTATTTATTTTTAGAGAGAGGGAAAAGGAGGGAGAAAGAGATGGAGAGAGACATCAGTATGTGATTGCCCACCTGAGGACCTGGCCCACAACCAAGGCATTTACCCTGATTGGGAATTGAACCAGTAACCTTTTGCTTTGCAGAAAGCCACCCAACCAACTGAACCATACCGGTCAAGGCAAAATTTTACAGTTCAGTTGTGGATTTCTCTGTCTCTAGCACACTCTCAGCCACTTGAGAGCAAGAACTGTACTTTATCTATTTCTGTATTTCAGCTCCTAATGTGATGTCTCACATACAGTAAGGGCTTAATAAATATATGAATAAATAATCCCATGTTTATGGATGGCTTCTGCCTGAAGGATCATCCCAGCACATTCCAAAGAAATCAAAATCTAACTTCAAAAAAGCCCTAAAAGATGAGTCAGTCTGTAGCAAAACTCTCTTGGAGACCTAGAGAAGGAAGTCATGCGGCACATTAAATAGCAAAGCTTCCTAAAATTACCCCGAATGCATCTTCCCCTCTCTTCCAGGCCTCTTCACTCAGTCTCTCCACTTGCCTGCCCAAGAGCTGTAATTGTTCCCAGGAAAAACCCATGAGCATCAGGATTTAATTTCGACACTACCGACTCTCAACCAATCAGCAGGCTATCATTAATGGAAAAAAAGAGAAGGCACTATCCACTTCCTAAATTCTAGGGTGTGTTCTTGGATCTGTCTGCCACAACAGGGTCTGTGAGGCATCCGTGTCTAGTCCCCAGTGATCCCATTTGGAGCATATTTAGGACCAGCTATCTGTTGCAAGCAGTCGCTGAAGGGGACCTGGGTGGGGGCTGACTCTGAGGAAGGCTATGGTGGCCCACCTGGCGAAAACGCTCAGAAACGCCTAGCCCCTCCAACCCAGCCCAGTGTCTCCATGAAATCCTGCCTTCTTCCTCCTCCCAAATTAACATCTTCAACCCCCAAAACTGGGTCTAGGTAAAAAGTCACTTTGTTCAGTAACTCTCAGCTATAAATTCCTGATGCTCCGACATGATCCAGCCCTTTCTGATTCTCTAAACTGTGACCGTGGGCACTTTGCAGGGTGTGCCAGTCTCCCTGAGTGCACAGTAATAACCACAGCTCTGATGCAGGAGTTTTACCTGCTTTGTTGAACTCGATGCTCACACCCACCCTCTGAAGTTGGTTCTTGTCATCCCACATTTTTCCCAGCGGGAAACCTACCCAGGGTGAGTTTAAGTGACTTACCCAAGGCCGCTCAGCTAGTCAGTGGTGGGCTCAGAACTCACATCCAGGTCCACCGTTGGGCCAGACCCCTCATCTTCCTCATGGCCTAGACTGTGAGGTGGCCTCCACCCTGACCTGTGCTCTAGCAGGACTTTCAGGCATCCTGTGTCAGAGGCAGAGGGCTTGACCCGGGGCTCAACCTCTGAACCTTCCCATCCGCCATGTCCAGCCATGCTCCTCCCTTCCACTTACTGCAGGACAAGTGTGTCCTGTTCACAGCACCCGAGAGTGAAATTAAATACTAATTTCCAGCTGCAATCCTCTCCAGGAAGTTTCCTAGATGTCTCAATCTAAAGAGTTGGCATTACCCTGAATAAAGTGCTTCTTCACCTGGTATGATCAGTCTCATCTTTGGGGCATTGTCCCAGAGGTTAGATTTCTGATCGTAAAGGTGACCTCTGCTAGATGACAGAAAGATTGAGCTTTGAGCTCAGCATCTCAGATGGTAGATCTGCTGCGATGACATTCATATTTAACATTCATACATCCAAAAGCTCCCCCACGTTATCCATTTTAATTGTCCAATATGTTATTATAAGGAAGTTCGCTGGGAAATTCCTCTATTGCTCGGTACTTGGGTTGTTTCAAATTTCTCACTTCATTGCACAGTGTTAAACAGATTACTTTTTGTTTGCTCAGTATTTGTTTTTTTCACTTTCTCAAAGATAAGGTTCCCAAAATACAATAAATAGTTCAGAAGGCATAAACATTTTTATAGCTTTTGACACATGTGATTGTTTGTCCAAGGGATTGCACCAACTTATCACCACAGTTCTGTTAATGTTAAGTTCATCATTTTATTTGCTTTTTCTAGTTTAACAGTTCTAGAATGATATCTTAGAGTTGTTTAGATAAAGTTTTCTTTATTGCTTTGAAGGTTGTGTATTTTTCTATGTGATGTTTTTTCTTTCTTTTTATTTGGTAATAAACTATTCATCTCCTTTGATATCTAGCCACAATCTGTATATTTGTATCATTTTTCCTATTTTTGTTAAGGTTTTATTTATTATTTTCAGAGAGAGGGGGAAGGGAGAGAGGCAGAGAAGGAGAGAGACATCAATGTATGGTTGCCTTTCACCTGCCTCCAGCCACAGACCTGGCTGGAGACCTGGCTTGCAACCTGGTTATGTGCCCTGGCTGGGGATCAAACCAGTGACCTTTGGGGTTCTCAGGCTGGTGCCTTTTCTACTATGCCACCAGCCAGGGCTTATTTTTTGTTTTTTATTTTAAAAATGTATTAACTGATTTGCGTGCGAGAGAAACCTCAATTTGTTGTTCCACTTATTGATACATTCATTGATTGATTCTCATATGTGCCCTGACTGAGGATCAAATTCACAACCTTGGAGTCAGGGTGATGTTCTAATCAACGGAACTACCCAGCCAGGGTTAAGATGTGTATTTTATGGTTTCTTTTTTAAAGTATATTTTATTGCTTATGCTATTCCAGTTGTCCTAATTTTTCCCCCTTGCCTCCACCCGGTACCCACCTTTCCTTCCAGTAATCCCCACCCCCTTAGTTCAGATCCATGGGTTGTGCATGTAAGTTCTTGGGCTACTCCATTTCCTATACTATTCTTAACATCCCCCTATTTATTTTGTACCTACCAATTATGCTGTTTAATCCCTGTACATTTTCCCTCAGTCTCCCCTTTCCCCCTCCCAGCTGATAACCCTCCAAATGATCTCCATATCTATGATTCTGATCCTGTTCTGGTTATTTGCTTAGTTTGTTTTGTTTGTTAATTTTTTAGATTTAGTTATTGATAGTTGTGAGTTTGTTGTCACTTCAAAGTTCATAGTTTTGATTCTCTTTTTCTTAAATAAGTCCCTTTAACATTTCATGTAATAACAGCTTGGTGATGATGAATTCCTTTAGTTTTTATCTTGCTTGGGAAGCACTTTATCAGGTCTCCCATTCTCAACCTTGGTTGAGGTCCTTGCTTTTCATCACTTTGATACTTTTTTTTTTTCATTTTTTCACTTTGAATACTTCTTGCCAGTCCCCTCTTGTCTGCGAAGTCTCTTTTGTGAAATCGGCGGATACTTATGACAACTCTTTTATAGATAATGCTCTTCTTTTCTTTTACTGCTTTTAAGATTCTCTCTTTATTTTTGGCATTTTAATTATGACATATCTTGTTGGGGTCCTCTATGGGTTTAGCTTGTTCGGGACTATCTGTGCTTCCTAGACATGTATGTCTATTTCCTTCACCAAATTAGGGAAGTTATTATAATTCATAAACCTGAAACCTATATAATTTGATTAACCAATGTCACCCAATTAATTCAATTAAAAAAAGAGAAAAGTAGTCAGACATCTATTACACCTTCAAACATAAGAAAGCTATGTTATTTGTCCCATTCTTAAAAATGTGTGTTTTTACTCTACCCCATCTGTAATTTATTATTCCACATGATGTGATGTATTACTCTAGAGTAATTAACTTCCTTTCTATGATCCCATTGCCCAAACACTTAGTTAGCAATGAGATCTCTCTGCAATGTATTATTTTTCCTTTGTTGTAAATTTCGTGTATAAAGTAGGACATCAGTGCTACAGGAATTTCAATTTTGTTTCATTCATGAAAAAATGTGTATTGAGCACCTACTATGTGCCAGGCACTGCTCTAGGTGCTAAGGATACAGCTGTGAACAAAACAAACATCCTTTTGGAGGAGTGGAGAAAGAGAGAAAGATTTTAAGAATAGATGATAGTCCTGGCTGGTGTGGCTCAGTGGATTGAGTGCCAGCCTGTGAACCAAAGGGTCACCAGTTCAATTCCTAATCAGAGCATATGTGGGTTGTGGGTCTGATCCCCAGTTGGAGGAGTGCAAGAGGCAACCACACATTAATGCTTCTCTCTCTCTCTTTCTCCCTCCCTTCCCTTCCATCCAAAAATAATAAATAAAATCTTTAAAAGAAATAAAATAAAACTCAGAGCAGAATAATATTACAAAAAAAGAATAGATGATAGATGGCTAAATAAATAAGTGAGGTAAGAAACAATGCTAGGGAAACAAGTCGGGGTGAGAAGTTGAAGTTTTCAGAGGGGCACTTAAGGAGAGGACATTTGAACAAAGAACTGAAAGAAGGGAAGGGACACTCCTGTAAAAACCTGGGGGGAGGAAGAGTCCAGTGTCGAGAACAACAATCCTAAAGGAACATCAAGTTCTTTGAGGGGAAAATGCCTGTCACATTCTGGCCGTGGTGCTGAGAAAGCCCAGAGGAATGTAACAGAACCCGTAGATCTGTTAGGGGGTCCCCAACAGCAGTATAGACAAGAGGCCATGGTAGCTCTGGTCAAGGCCATGAAGGTAAGATGGTGAGAAGCAGTCGATTCTGGATCTATTTTTTTTTTTTTTTCCAGATGTTTATTTACACTCTGGCTGGTGGCGCAGTGGATAATGCGCCGGCCTGTGAACCCCGAGGTCGCTGGTTCAACTCCCAGCCAGGACAAATAACCAGGCTGCAAGCCGGGTCTCCAACCAAGTCCGTAGCTGGAGGCAGATGAAAGGCAACCACACATGGATATCTCCCTCCCTTTCTGCCTCTCTCTCCACCTCTCTCTCCCTTCCCCTCTCTTTAAAAAATAATAAATGAAATATTTTAAATGATAATTAAAAAAATAAAGATGTTTATTTACTTATTTATAGAGAGGGGAGAAGGAAGGGGGAAAGGAGGAGAGAAACATCAATGCATGGCTGCCTCCTGCTCACCCCCAACTAGGGACCCGGCCCCACAACCCAGGCACCTGCCCTAACTGGGAATTGAACCAGCAACCCCTTGGTTTGCAGGCCACTGAGCCACACCAGCCAGGGCTGGATCTGTTTTTGACCTTAGGATGACACCACATAGTTTGCCTGCACCACCGAAAAAGTGGATTTGTCATTTACTGAGATGCATTGGGCTGTAGGAAGAACAATTTACAGTTTGTAATTGGTCCTGTTTAAAGCTTAAGATGCTATACCAAATAAAGATGTCCCACTAGTATTTTTTTTTATTTATGGATCTACAGTTTTGATAAATGTGCTTTCTGTAAGGCATTTGAAACCCTGTGAGAGAATCCTTATTCTTTTCAATTAGTCTATAAAACTGATATCAATTCTGCTGCTTCTATTATTATTCTGTAAGGCCTTATACTAGTATTACATTACAGCTATTAACTTTGAAAGCTCTGTCACATTGATTAAATTTTGTTTTTTTAAACAATGATCTGGTATATCTCTTCATTTGTTCACATCCTCCTTTACTTCTCCTGTTATGGTTTAATAGTATTCTTGGAATAAATCTCATGGCTCAAAGAAAACCCTCAAGTAAATTTATTTTTGGTTTGTGGTTATAAATGGAATCTTCCTCTGCTTTTATTTTATGTTTTTTTAAAAGATTTTATTTATTATTTTTAGAGGGAGAGGAAGGGTGAGAGGCAGAGAGGGAGAGAGACATCAGTGTATGGTTGCCTTTCACCTGCCTCCAGCTATGGAACTGGCTGGAGACCTGGCTTGCAGCATCATTAATGTGCCCTGGCTGGGAATCGAACCAGCGACCTTAGGGTTCACAGGCCAGCACCTATCCACTGAGCCACCAGCCAGGGCGTATTTTATGTTTTTATTAATATGCAGCTCTGTTTCAATGACAGATAAAAATGCAATTGTTCTATGTGGGTTTCTTTTGGCTACATCTTTGCTGAATTCAATGATTATTTCTAGTAATTTAGGGGCTGCTTTCCTTGGAACTTTCAGGTATATAATCATGTCAGCTACAAAAAGTAGTCTTTTTTTTTTTTTTATCCATATATTTTTATGTCCTTTCCCAATAGCTATTACCAGCATTTCTAATATTATGTTGAAAAGAACAGTGCTGGGTGAACCTTCTGTTCCTGCTTTCAAGGTGAGGAATTCTTAGACCTCCAGTAAGTGGGACATGGGCTCTGCAGAGTGAGTACCTGGTTCTTTCCAACAAAAATAAAAATCTCTTGACCTCGCTGGGTGGCTCGGTTGTGGTTTCAATCCCCGATCAGGGCACGTAGCTGGATTGTTGGTTCTGTCCCCAGTCTGGCTCAATACGGGAGGCAAGAGATTGATGTTTCTCTCTCTCTCTCCCTTCCTTTCCCTCTAAAGTCAATAAATAAATGTGTCGTCAGGTGAGGATTAAAACTATATATACAATATATATATATATACATTTTAAAGATTTTATTCACTATTTTTAGAGAGAGAGGAAGGTAGGGAGAGAGGCAGAGAGGATTCATTATTTTTAGAGGGAGAGGCAAGGAGGGGGGAGGAAAGGGAGAGAAGCATTAGCATCGATGTATGGTTGCCTTTCACCTGCCTTCAGCTGGATACCTGGCTGGAGACCTGGCTTGCAACTTGGTTATGTGCCCTGACTGGGAATTGAATCAGTGACCCTTGGGTTTGCAGGCTGGCGCCAATGCACTGAGTCACACCAGCCAAGTCTTTTTTCTTTAAAATAAAATAAAATAAAATATAAAATAATAAAATAGTGCTGCTCTAGCTTATGTGGCTCAGTGGATTGAGTGCAGGCCTGCAAACCAAAGTCACCAGTTCAATTCCCAGTCAGGGCACATGCCGGGGTCATGGGCCAGGTCCCCAGTTGGGGGCGTGCAAGAGTCAACTGACGGATGTATCACACTGATGTTTTTTCCCCTCTCTCCCTCCCTTCCCTTCTCTCTATAAAAGTCAATAAATAAAATCTTTAAAGAAGGAGAAATTTTAAAATGTTGCTCAAGTAAAAAATAAAAACTTTCAATGGAAAGTCACTCCTTGTCAAAGCATGCGGAAACAAAAGAGAAGAGTTTCTGGGCCAGATGATGTATCTTGCTGAGCCAAAACGCCGGATGCTGTTCAAGTATGTTCTGCTTGGACCTCTACTGATATCCCTGTATCAGGTTACACTGTGCTGAAAAAAATAGTGAAGAATGTTTGCACTGGAACCGAAGTCTCAGGCTTTGGCTCCTGGTTACAATGAAGGGGAAAATCATTGGTGGAGAAGTTACAGCTGTCTTCTCCGTCTGTGCTGTTCCCCTGCGACTCCACCGAGGTGAGCCGAGTGCCTGCTGTGACTGGCTCTGTGAATGGAGTTCCAGTCCAGTGAGGGTGCCAGTCAGGTGTGGCTCCTCACCCTCAGTTCTGTTTTGTTAAGGAAAATTCTAAAGTCCATTCCAAACCTCTCCTCCTCTGTTCATTAGCTGGAAGGACCCTCTCCACCTGTGTCTCTTTCTCTCTCTGTCTCTTTTTGTCTCTTTGATTCTCTTCCTCCCTTTCCTACCCCTTCCTCTATTCTGTGTCTCCCAGGACAGTTCATAATTCAACTATTTTGCACTAAGATCTCTACATTAGAATGTGCTAGAAATGCAAAGCAACAACTTCTGAAATACCTTTGTATCTCCCCAAATAATAAAATAGCAAACACTTGCATAGTGCTGTTTTCTAAGATAGTTCAAGCATAAGCAAAGTTGTCATCCTGGATTTATAGATGAGGGAACTGAGGCACAGAGAGATTAAATGACTCACCCAAGGTCACATTGGTCAGATCTTGTGGGCCAATTTTCAGCTCAGGAAATAATGCCCCCACACACACATTTGCCCATTCTGCCTCTCCCCTCCTCTCTAGCCTGATCAGAAAGCTTTGACATCTACATTTTTCTTCTCACGGACAGAAATATTATAGTCAGCTACCTTTGAATGTTTTGCTATTGCTTCTGTGTACATACTGGAAGCTCAGTAAGTAATTGTGGATTACTCAATCAGCCCAGAAAAAACACAGCAGGTGAAAGAATAAAAGGCTATCTATACAGAATTGTAAGGACATGGCAAAGGGCTCCTGATTATGATATTAAGTATAAATTGATATAAAATTATGATACAACTATAGGAAAGTATAAATATATTATTCAGACCCTGGAAGGAAATACAACAGAATGTAGACACTGGTTAGTGAGAAAGGGTGTGGCCAACACAGTGATTTTTACTTTTTTTTTTTTTTTAAGTCTTGGAGACCTGTAGGTCTCCAAGACCACACTTTTTTTTTTTTTTTTTTTTTTTAAATTTCATTATTTTCAGAAAGAGGGGAACGGAGAGAGGCAGAGAGGGAGAAAGACATCAATGTACAGTTGCATTTCACCTGCCTCCAGCCACAGACCTGACTGGAGACCTGGTTTGCAACCTTGTTATGTGCCCTGGCTGGGAATGGAATCTGCGACCTTTGGGTTCGCAGGCCGGCACCTTATCCACTGTGCTACCAGCCAGGGCGATTTTTACTTTTTTTATGCACACTTCTTCTGCATGTTCCCATTTACCTATCAGCAACTTGTGCTAACTTGAGAAACAGAAAAATGAAAGTTTAAAAATATATCATCTACTCAAAAGGACGCCAGAACAGCATGGAAGAAACTGGTTGGTTGGGGGGTCGGCCTAGTGATTTGTGGTCTCCCTGGGAGTTGAGCTGTATAAGTGGAATTTGGGGTATGGTGGCTCTCACAAGCTGTTTGTGTGTGTGTGTGTGTGTGAGAGAGAGAGAGAGAGAGAGAGAGAGGAAGAGAGAGAGAAAGAGATGTGCCACAATCTGATGGTACACACATAAGGACGAAGTTTAATCACTTATGAATGAGGAAACAAAAGCTCTGTCTGTCTCTCTTTAGCATAGCTGAAATGGCCCAGGGACTTTGAAACCAGTCCCAGAAAAGATTAGTGACAGAGCTGGAAAAGGGTCTCAAAGATACTGAAATCTGATCTTGTCATGTAGATCAGTATCTGATGCTTGCTCTATGCAGGGCATTGATCTGGGGCCACCTAGACTGGGAAGCAAAAGGTTGAAATCATAAAGAGAATTCTCACTTTTTTCTTTCTTTGGCTCAAACCTGCAGTCTGGGCCTGTTGTCCTGGCCAGGGCACCCTCCAGTGCCCCTCAGACTGTGGGCTGCTGCACTGGTCTAGCCCTGTTCCGGGCATTTGGACTTGTCCCCGAGTAGTCCTCACTGCTGGGCAGATTGTGCCTCTGTGGTTGTCTGCGTGATGTCTTGTGATAGGTGATTTGAAGGGGGCACAGGGCAGTGGCACTGTGGTTTCTGAACACCCAAGCCCGCTGACCTTCCTGATAAACTATTCTCTCCACCTGCCATGGGACCAGTGGACTGGTCTTTGTAACCAAAATCAGTATTCAGAGACATCAGACAGCAAGTAACCAACCAGTAGCTAACCAATAATTTATCCAATTGGTCAAACTGCCTTGTATGTTTAGATCTTGCCTCAGAAGGGGACATTCTATGGTCTTGTGAATGACTTCAGGAAAATCACAGCATGATTGACAGAAGTTCTATGAAGTATTTTAAATTATTTTTCTAATTATAAAAGTAATATGAACATCTTATTAAAACTTGAAAAATACAGAATGAATAAAGAAAGTAAATAAATCTCCCATAATTGTAACCCTCAGCAAAAGCCTCTATTAGCATAATTGCTTCTTTTCTTGCAATTAGTGGTTTCTTCTCATCTTTTTCCTCTATATAGATATATGGTATACGTAAGTATTTTTTATTCCTGCGTTTTCCCCTAACGTTATACGATGAGCATTCCCCTTCTCACTCAATATGTTTTGAAAACTATGGTTATTAATGACTGCATAAAATTCTGCTGTACCAATGAACTATCATTATGTAACTTTTCCTCTAGTATCCGACCTGGAAACTGTTTCCAAGTTTTACAGATACAAATGTTATCAGGGCAAATGAGACAATCTTCCTGGACACAGCAGCACCTATGGACTATGCGTGTCAAAAAATTGGCACTGAATCTGACCAAGTCTTCAGATTTAACTTCCCGTTTATAGGAATAGAGGACACATCAGTGACATGATGACACTGCAGTCAGAAAAATCCAGATTCTGGAAATCTGTACAGAACAAATGAACCTTTTTTTTTTTCAGCAGATAAAGTGCTTGGTTGGAGGGTGGGTGAGAGGGGAGGGAGATCTATAGATGAAAAGCAGCCTAAGAGGTATATCTACCAATCACAACAGATGCATAATATTTGGGTCCATATGCAAACCAACTCAAAAAAATATTTAAGAGACAGAGAAACTGAAACATGAACTTAGATATTTGATAATATTAAGAAAAGATTACTTTTTCAGAAATGATAATAGTATTTGTGGTTGCATTTAACAAATAAACCCTCACCTTTTAAAGACACATGTTGAAAACTTCCCATTTGAAAGGATATATTTGGGATTTAGTTCAAAATAAGGGGGACAGGGAGTAATGTGCATGGACATAGATGTGTCAAGATTGGCCATAACTGTTGAAGATGAGCAATGGGTAGGTGGAGATTCCTTTCACTCTCTTTGCTTTGGCACAGAGTACATTTGGTGTTTTATAATTTAGGAAAAGGAACAAAGGACAAGGGAGCCAGCCTCTTGGTAGCCAAGTGGAGGAAGGAGCTGTGTACTTGAACAAGACAGACCTCATTTTAATCCCACCTTTCACACTTATAGCTACATGTCCTTGGGCTATTTGCCTGACCTCTCTGAGTCTCAGAGGCCTCACTTATAAACTGATATCATAACACCTGCCTTACAGGGTTGTGAGGAGGAAACTTGAGGAAGCGCTTGGAAAAGGAACGTTGGGTATTTTATCCTCAGGGGTAAGTGGGGCAGGAGGGCAGAGGGCAAGGGCATGGCACCTCTCCCCAGGGTTTCACTGGCAGCTGGAGAGAGGGCTTTCAAAGAAAGTCACTCAGGTATACCATTTTAATTCCTTTCTTTTATTATGTGTTTCCTTAATGGACGCCCTGGGGATTTACCGTTAGCATCTTAAATGGTAACAATCGCTTTAGATTAACATCAATTTAATTCTGATGCTATCCAAAGGCTTCCCTGGGCTCCTAACTGCTCAGCCTCAGGAGTCTGCCGGCAGCAGCCACCCTGACTGGTCAGGGTGGGCTTTCTTGGGGTCATAGACCAGGGACTGGCCACAGCAACCACCTCCCCACCCCACCCCAGGGCCAAGCCTCTCTGTGGTTGGGTCACTTTGCCACGGGGATTTCCAGGCTGGCGCAGCCCATCTTGCTCCCTCAGCAGCTCAGCATCCAGGACAGCAGAGCCTGGTCATCCCCACCTCTTCCCAGAAACCAGAGCGTAAAACCAGGGGACAGAAGTGCTGCCCTGGCCGAGGGCACAACACCGGAGTAGGGAGATGTGGGCTCCCTCCCCAGGGCTGGCCAGCAGGTGACCGGGCCTGGGGGCTGCCTACTCACTGCCCACACTCCAGTGACCTCCACACCTTGTTCAAGGGGTCGTCAAACACTCATCCTGAGCCCAGACACCCAGACACCCCTTCCTTGCTCTGGCCTGCAGTCTGCAAGAGGTTAACCTCAGGCTTCTTCCTGGTCGCCTGATTCACTTCTCTGTCTCTGGCCGGATAATGGTTTGGGGTTTGGCGGCTCCTTCTGCTTACATACTTGAAACCAGAGTTCTTGACCCTGCGAGTTAATGGCAACCGACGGCAACCAACGGCACATCCCTGAGCCACATTCCCCTCCGATCTCCTACCTGCCCCCTCCCTCGAGCCAGAAATCGCTGAGGTATCTGAATCCTTACCCCTGCAGAAAGCACCCGGCCCTCCACCTGCCACTGGGAACAGCCAGGCCCTGACAGCCTCCTGGGTCCCCAGTGCCTGCCCGGAGGGGGCCCTGTGAGACCCACTGGTGGGGCAACACCAGAACACACTTGATTTGGGTGGGGGCAGACCTGTGGAGTCCACAGGAGTCTCCTTTCCTTTAAACCTCAGACCACGTGTACCTGGCTTGCGTTTTTAAAAGCAGTTCTGTAGATGAGAAACCTGAGGTTCAGGGAGGCGAACTACTTGCCCAAGTTCACACAGCTGAGCAGTAAGAGGTCCAAGCCAGCTACCGGGGTCCTCTGGCTCCGAATGCAAAGTGGCTATTGTTCTATAGATGTGACACTTCTCGAGTAAGCAGGCTGCCCAGGAATGATTTGCTGAGCTTCTTGGGGCTTTGTTTCTGGATAACTCCTGGGGCTTCTGGAAAGGCAGGTGAGGGGCAGGGTTTATCTGGTATGGGCTGTTCCTTTTTGCCAATCCTTGCTTACAGGCTTTGAGCTACACGTTCCACCCACAGCCCAGCAATTGGTCAGGGTTCTAGTCCTATCCCCATCGGAAGCTGCAAAATGCTTCTGCTGAAAGTACCTTTTCTGCTTGGCTCATGACTAGTATTATTCAACACCCATGCCATCAGCTAATACCTGAAAGGCCCTAGGAAAGAGCACCAATTAGATCTGGTCAGAATTGGCCGACTATGGCCCTGTCCATGCACTCAGATCTTTATCAATCTTTGGAGACATTTATTGAGCACTTGCCCTGTGCCAGATACTCTTAATACCGGGGTGCAAGGAGGAATACAGCAGCGCAGTTTTGCCACAGCTCAGCCTGGTGGAACAGACTGACAGACAAACAGGCTCTGTGGTGGCCCTCAGGGGCCTGGGTCCAGCTAGGAAAGCTTCTTAGAGGAGGTGGTTTTTAAGATGGACCTTGGAGGAAAAGATCGTGTTGCTTTTCTGAGGGGGCTTTGATGAAAAGAGAAGCGATAGCTAAAGGGAAATAACGAGGACAGGGTGGTAGTGGGGGTCATGGGCACATAGACTGAGACACCTGGGAACTTTGCTTGGTGCCAGTCCTCGACCTAAAACCTTGTCACCTCAGTGCAGGGACCCAATGTTTCAGGCAGCACTTTTCAATGAGAGTTCCTTCACAGGACAATAGCTCTATTTCTGTGCTATTGAACCTGTGAAATGTGGCTAAGGCAACTGAGGATGTGAATGTTTACTTCTACCTCATTTTTGTTAAACTGTAAATAGCCCACATCATAGCTCTCCATGCCTCACGCTCTAGATCCCATTGGATTCACTTGAAATGTCTTTAAGAATTCCCAAGGCCTGGAGTCTGAGCATCACCCTGAGATCCTGTTTTTGTTCATCTGGGTGGGACTTGGGCACTGGTGCCTTCTGAAATAACCCACGTGGTTCTTAGGTGAACCAGAGAGCCAAAACTTGGTCCACCACACTCCCAGGGGTGGGGAGGCCCCTCTCGTCACAGCGTTGCCCAGGGTGTAAGTTTGCCCTTCAATTGCTCTGCCCACCCTACCCCTTACCCCCAACCTTCCTCTGTCCCCTGCCCAAGGTATCCTTGGTCCCCTCTCCACTCCCAGCAGGATCACACAGCCTGCTGGCTCGCTCTGGGTTCCAGCCTCACCCACTTCCCATTCACCTGAGCCCTGCCAGGACTGGCCACCTCCTTGTCCCCTTGGACAGCAGGGGTCAGAGGTCATGAGCCTGGTCCTTGCAGGCCCCTCACCCTTGGACAGAGCCCAACCAGCCATTTTCCCAGGCTGGGCTAGGCTGGGCTGGAGCGGGAGCTGGTGGCCAGGATGAGGTTTGGCTGGTTTCTGTCCTTTGCCTGTTAAACAGACACGCAGAACAGGGTGTTTGGGGGGCACGGATGCGGCAGGTTTTCGAAACAAGGCTGAAACCTGGGGAGAACTTTGCTTCCCACGCACCTTGGAAAAAGCCTTCCGAGGCTGGGTCTCACCCAACGGCTGATGCCCACCCACCCCCCAAAATAACTTTTCCCATGACTCACGCATGGCAGCTTGTGCACCTCTTTTATTATTAAATATATAAGCAGCTTCCTATTTTTTAAATAGATATTTAAATGACTTTATATAAAATAATTCACCACTTCCAAGTATAAAAACAAAATCTCACAGTGTGTGAGCCAATGTTCCCTCTCGGCTTTCTCGGAGAAAAAGAAGAGTTTCCTGTGCAGGTGGCCAGGGGAGCCACCCAGAGGTGGCCGGGGGGCCCTCCCGTCCCTGGGTCAAGAAAGCGAATCCAACCCATTGCAGAAGCTCTTTGCTTTCTTGACTTTTAAAATACGATAGGGTTAAGGGGTGGGGATGGAGGAGGAATGTCTTTTTTTCTGGGTTTTTTTTTTTCCCTTCCATTTTTAAATTCATACATTCTAACATCGAATATAGAGTCTATGGCTAGAAGTAGCCCCCATGGGGAAGTTCTCTGTCTTCTTCCCTCAGCTGTCGGCAGCGGGCAGGGGAGGCGGAGTGAGCGAACCTTCACTTTCAAGGGTTGGAAGGGGAGGTCATGGGCCCCAACCCAGCAGCCAGATAGCGTGGGGTCTAAAGTGGAGGGTCCAGGGCAGCCAGAGAGAGAGAGGAGGGACACAGCAGCACAAAGGGACCAAAGGCAACTGACAGCCCTGTCACCTACTGCTCAGGTCCTAGAGCTGTAGCCTAGGGCTGTCCTAGGAAGCTGAGGTCCCCAAGTGAACTTGAAGCAGATGCCCAGCCCCTTCCCCACCCTGGCTTGCCTGGTCAGAGAGATGGTGGTGTAGGTGGGTGGGTGGGTGTGAGAGCTGGAGGTATCGCTGCTTACCAGGCTCCTAACAGGGACAACCTGTTAGGGCCCAGGTGCCTCCAGGCAATGGCCTTGCGGCTGTGGTTGTGGCAGAGGTCAAGGGTACAGACGCCTCCCCCAACCTCAGGGGCACAACCATAATCTCAAAGCCCCTCCCTGCGCTTGTCACTGCCTTCTCTACTCTTTCTCCCTCCCACTAGTCACTTCCCTCTTGGGAATGTCAAAGTGCAAAATGCAGAAACCTGGGCCAGCAGTACAGCCTCGAGACCTGCTCTGGCTGGCGTCCCAGGCAGCTCTCCCACCCGATCCACCCCAGGGAGTCCAAGGCCGGATCAGCAGAAGGCGGGGGCTCCGGGCTCCTTCAGTTGACAGGTGAGGCCAGCTCAGGCGCTCAGTACAGAAGCTGGGGAGAGGATGGAGGAGCGGGAGGACGGACCGATGTTCGTTCACAGGATGAACGGGTGGGCTGTACAGCAGGCAGGTTCAGTCTTCACAGTGCAATGGCTTCCTTCGTGCGGGGGGCTTTGTTCAGCCTCCCCGAGAAGCTCTGGCAGGTGCTGGAGGGGCGGCAGGCAGGGGCCAGACTTGGTGTTCACCGAGGCATTACGAGCCAGCCGAGTGTGTCCTGAGGGCAGGGCTGCCACCCCTCTCCACCTAGCAGCCAGCAGAGGACACTTGGGCAAGCGGAGCCCAGCAGGCCTTCTCTTGCCATCTTCTGAGCCGCGCCTTTCCGGGAAACCCGGCTGCTGCTAGCCTGCCCTGCGACTCGCCTGAGTCTCTCTCTGGGACAGGTCCCTGCTTGTTTGGGGTAGGGGTTCATCCCTTGGCACCAAACAGGTCCTCTGGGCATGAGGGTTCTTCCATTCCTCAGCGCCCACCCTGTTTCCACATCCATGGGCCTCAAGGTCCCTGGCCCATGGGCCAGCTGGGAGGGGGTGTGGGAGAAGAGCACAGCCCCCCAGGGGAGGAGGGTGTGAGGCCGGGCCTGCCAGCCTCCCTTCAGTGGATGGGAGCCTCCAGGGCCCACGATAAATATCAGCAGCATGGGGGCATCCTCCAGCCTTCTGAGTCAGTCCATAGTCTACGGGCCAAGGGTGGAGGGACCCCAGCCTGGCTGCTCAGGTCTCCCTGAGGCAGGTGAGAATGCTCATGGTGGGCAGACCGTGTTTCCGGGGAAATGGCTGAGGAGGAGGGCGGCGGACGCCCCCATGGGGTCTCCCACCGTGGAGAGACTGTCCTGTGCGCCCAGCTGTAGGGGAGAGAAAGAAAGGCTGGTCAGCAGAGTGGGAGCAGAGGGAGGGGTCGCTGAGGACACGGGTGGGGGAGCGGCAGCGTTCCTGTGGGCTGTTGGTAGAGCTGCAGGCAGGACTTCCTCCCAGTCTCACCCTCATCTTCCTGGCCACCCCAGACACCGCAAGGGACCAGGCAGCTTTCTCTGGCAGTAGTCCAAGCCGCCGGCCAGACTGCCCTCACCTCCTACCTCCTCCTGGGGAACCAGGCCTGGTGGAGGTCTGAGCAGGGGTGAGGGGCACACTGTCAAGCCAAGGACTCTGACAGGGAGGGACAGGGGTGCTGGAGTGTCCTTAGACCCTTCATCGGGCCAGACCATCTTGCTGGCCTTGGTCCAATGAGCCAAAAGTGAATCCTGCTAACTCGGGCAAAGGAGAGAAGCCTCACTTCTGCCTCCGTGTCGGCTGTTACACACAATGTTTGGGATGGCAGAGCAGAGGTAACTGAAGAGGAGGATCTAGTGGCCCCAAGACAAGGAAACTCCCTCCCTATCACTTGGCATGCTCCTGCCGGACGGAAGGCGGGGCTCTGCTCTCTCCCCACCCCGCCCCCATCCTTGTCCCCTTGCCCAGCATCTTCAGAACACTTTGTTCCCAGACCAGAAATCCCCTGGCCTCCATCCAAGTTTGACTTTGGCCCCTGAGTGGAGCTCCCCTCCCTGACTGTCCATCGGCCTCGTGGGCCAAGCCTGTGATGGGCAAGGGAAAAGATGGGACCACAGCCCCTGGCTCCCAGCCCATTCCCATGCTCTGGAGGGAGAGAAAGGGGGGCCATAAACTGGACATGAGCCACGCTGGGTGCAGCTGGGCCACAACCACTGCTGGGGCCAGGAGGGAAGAGGGGCCAAGGGGGTGAGCTCCAGCCTGCGGCCCTGTCCCCCGATTCCCTGGACTGAAGGGGCTGGTGTCAAGTTTTCTTTCTGAGAGTCCTTCTCCCATGTCTCTGGTCAGAGTGGCAGTCAGTGTGGGGCTAGCTCTGAATCTCCCCAAGACTCCTAGTGCCTAGGGATCACCTTGGGGCTGTATCTAGTGATCCAAGGCGGGCACCTGGATGTGGCCCTTACCCTGATCTCCCTCTGAGTTAAAATCTTGAAGGGAGGAAGGCCTGAGAACAGGCAGGCAGGGAAAGGAGAGAATGCACAGGGCAGACAGCCAAGACCCAGGGACAGAGGGTGGTGCAGCAGTGAGCCACAGAGTCCCTGGGGACCTTGGTTTATCCTCTGCTTAGCAGTCCTGGTGGGTCTGGGTCATCCTCACCGCCCTGCCAGTGTCCCATCTGACCTACTCTCCCTCCCCACAAGGTTGACCCCAGGACTCCAAATGTGGTATTTTTGCTCTTTTCTGAATAGGCTCCCCTGGTGTGGAACATTTGTCAGATCCCCTTTCTGCTAGGAGTGGCCTGGACCTGTCACCCTACACCTGGAAAGGCCCTAAGGCACTGGCTTGCATTTGGTGGGGGGGGGAGGGGGACGGTACTGAAAACTTGAATGGGTTGCCTTACTTTGTCAGCCAGCTAGCCAATCAGCAAGTCAGGCACTCAGTCTACTAGTCAGAAAGCCAATCAGCTCAATCAACTACTAACCAGTTAGATGGTTTCTAGGTCCGCCACCCAGCCTGCTGGTCAACCAGTCAGAGGCAATTAGTTAGCTGGTTAACCAGTCACCCAGAAGGCTGGTCAATTAGACACAGCTGGCCAGAGTCACTTCAGAGTGAGCCCTGAAGTCAGTCGGTCAACATTTATTGAGTTCTTGGCAAGCGCAGAGAAGCCCTCTTTGTTTTAGAACCCAAGATAGGAAAAGAAGTACAAAAAAAAAAGAAAGACATATAGTCCCTGCCCTCAAGGGGCTTACAGCCTTCTTCAGGGTGCAGAATGTACACATATACGTAAAATAGGAATTGAAAATGTATAAAAACAACATCCAAGTCCGTGCAAATTGATACAGTATTAACCAAATACAAGAGAGCAGAGGGGTATGAACGAGAGGAGGGTGGTGGAGATACCAGGAAGACTTCCTGTGGCTAATTGTGGAGGGGAGGGGAGGAAAGGGAGGAGGATGGGGCTGCCTGGCCCAGGAGCCAGGAGTAACAAGGATCACATCTGTACCAACAATGACATGGGTGAGGACAATAGAAGACACCCACCAATGTGCAGCAGACACCATTGGAAGGGCCAAGAAGACAGAATTAGTATGGAAAACAATTTCTGTAGGCACAGGGGATGGGCAGGCATCGACTGGATGGTTTTGACAATGATGAATATAAAACTCCTGCATTTTGGTTAAAACAATTAAGTTGTCCAAGTACAGGATAGAGGTCTTGACAGAGGTTTATGGGGGGTGGGGGGAGAACTAAGGGTTTTAATAGACCACACGCTCTATATATAACAATAGTATGATGCAGTTACTTAAAAAAAGAAAAAGAAAAACAAACTAATGCAATCGTAATCTGTACGAATAGCAGAATACTGTCCAGATCAAGGAAGGTGACAGTCCCACTGTACTCTGAGCTGGTCAGACAACATCTGGAGCACTGTGTCCAGGGCTGGGCGCCACATTTTCAGAGGGACATTGACAAACGAGTGTGTCCAAAGGAGGGCGACCAGGATGGTGAGGGGTCTGAAAACCATATCATATAAGGAATGTTTGAGGGACTTGGCCACACTTAGCTTAAAGAGTTCTTAAAGGGGATGTGGATAACTGACTTTAGGTATGGGAGGGCTCTCATGAGACTAGGAAGGAGGACCAGCGTGAGGGGTGGGGGTGGCCAGGAAGCCAGTTAGACCTCACATGAGGAAGGACTTCCTCAAGGTGCTTTTGGGAGATGGCAAGGAGCTTGCCTGGCTCTGGGAGTGTTTGATCAGAAGCTGGGTGACTCCTGGGCAGGGAGGCAGAGAGGGGAGGCCACTTTGGGGTGGGATACTAGGACCAGTGACCTCTGAGAGCCCTGCCAAGACTAAGGTTCTAAGGCTCCATGAACCTAAATGCAGGGAGGCAGGAATGATCTTGGCCGGGAAGAAGGGCCAAACCAGGGTGCAAACAGAGAAGAAAGTGGCAAGCGGCACACAGGCAGCTGCTGCTGAGTGAGCCTGGGAGCCAGGCTGACAAGCGTGGTTTGAAGTGGCCGGCAATGCACAGCTACTGAAATTCTCCAGGAGGGTAAAGACCTGACACAGGAGGATTTGGGTGGCAGGAAGACTGGAAGCCTAAGACAGAAATAATGACCCAGTGCAGAAAGAACAGTGTCTGGCCTCAGACAGGTGGAGGGAATGGAGGGGTTCTGAGGATCAGAAAGGAGAGTGTCGACCAGCCCTGGTGACGAATGGAGAGCAGGGCAGGAGAGAGGGGCACAGGTCAAGTGTGTGGGTCTCACCAAGGTAGAGTGACTGGAAAAGGATGTAGCTAATTTTAAGGGGTAGAGAGAGGATCCAAAACCAGAGTCTTACCTTAGCAGTCCCTCTACACTGGCATTTCCATCTGTCTGCCTTGATCCTGGGCCAGGGGGCTGCAGGTAGAGCACAGGGCTGGCATCAGACTCCAGCAGAGGCCAGGCCGTGAGGAAACCCGTACGTGTGCCCCCCAACGCCCCACTCTCACCCTCTCAGATTTAGAAGACCCAAGACTGCCGAACCCCATGAAGAAATTGGGAAAAATCCCCAGATATGTAGAAAAAAAGAGATACCCTTCCTCCTCTCTACCCCCCACCCCCTCAATCCTGTTCCAAGGTCCATTGCCTCCAAGCAAGTGGAGGAAAATCTCCCCCAAATCTAGAGGGAAAGAGATGCAAGGCAGACCCCTGGGGCCTGCAGAGCCTCACCTGCCCTCTGGTTGTTCCATGGGATAGCACACTATCTGAAGGTCTCGACGGCTCTGTGGACAGAAAAGAGCAGGCTCACTGAGGATTTGGGGGAGGCTGAGGGGACCATGCCCCACCCCCAGGCTGGGCTATCCGGGAGTCAGTGAGAGTTACCAAAGTCTCCCCTGGCTGCCCAGAACTGGAGATCAGCCACAGGGCCCAGGGAGCTCCCTGAGGCCTCCTTGTTGGCGACACCCCCGCAGCCTGTTGTCCATCCTAGAGTCCCCCAGCCACAGGCTCTGCAGAGCTCCCAGGGAAGACCCAGCCCTGGTCCAACCAGCCTCGCTTTCCTTCCACCTGGGTTCTCATCTTGCTTCTGGCCCAGGAATATTCTCTCCCACTTCCTGCTGCCCCAGCCCTTCTAGGTGACCTCACAGCCTGACCCCTCCCCAGTCTTGAAGAAACCCTCCATTTCAGCCTCCCCTCCTCTGTGCGGCTGAAGAACCCAGGCGGAACCTCAGCCAGCCTGCCACCAGCTAGCCTGCTCCTCCACCCAGTGGTGCCACTGTACCCACACGGCGCTGTCACCAGGCTCTTCTTACCCGCCGCCTCCGCCTGTAGAAGAGCAGACCGCCCACAGCCAGCAGGACCAGAATGACGCCGCCAGCACCGCCGGCACCAGGGCCAACGCTGCCAGACAGCAGCAGGGGCGGGGAGTCGGAGGAGAGCCGCGGGTGGGAGCCTGTGTCTGTCAAAGGGACGGAGTTAAAATGGGCATGAGGCAGCGCCGCCCCCTCACTTCCTGGTCCTCCTTCCAGCCCTGTGGGGCTCCTCCGCTCCCTGGCGCTCCTCCTGCCCTGCAGCCCTCTGAGGGGCAGCACATGCCCCCAGATGTGGCTGTTGGGGAGCCTTGGCTGAGCAGAGAGGGCAGAGGGGTGGCTGAGGCCTTTGGGGTGCAGGGACGGGGTCCTGGCAGGGCCTGGCTGCTGGCGGTCTCTGGGTCGCATAGGTGGACGGTCTGTCTTCTCAGGTGTGTGACTCTGGGCCTGGCCAGTGGGTCTCATAGGGGCCCCCTTGGGCAGGGAGGTGCCGGTCCCATCCGCCGGTGGCTGGCCCTTTGCTGATTGAGAGAATGGAGGTTCCAAGAGGACGTTGCTGGACCCGGGGGTCTCTGCCGGCACACTGCCTGCCCCCTGCCTGGAGGAGGCGGGCTCTGGCCCTTGGGGCACAGGACCCTCACTGGCTTCTCCGGAGGCCTCTTCTAGGGCCCAGTTAGTGCTCAACACAGAGTCAAGAATGTCCTCCATCCCAGGGACTGGGTCCCCAAAAGAGGGGTGGGGCTGAAGTGAACTGCCGGTAGGGTCTCCCTCGACGCCTGGGTTCTCTGATGACTCAAAGCTCTGGCAGGTGCTCCTGGGTGGTCGCTGCTTGGCACTGCCCAGGTCCACTGTGCGAAGGGGCTGCTCACTGGGCAAGAGGGAGCTGTCCTCTGTCCCCTCAGAGTCAGCCCAGGTCAAGCCAGCCATAGGGGCACCGGAGGGGGCAAGGGGCTGCTGAGGGGAGACAGAGGCCAGGTCACTGCTAGGGGTGGCTTTGGGGTACAGGCAGTTGCAATCGGGCTTGGTCACCACATCTGAAAGAACCACAGAGAAGGAGAGAGAAAGACGGGGAGGAGATAGAGTCACCAGCCTCCAGCACAGCTGTCCCAGAGGGACTGAGAGGGGGCTATGGGTCTGGAAGGTCCTGCATCCCCTAACTCAGCCCCGGGGCTAAGGACAGGACAGGACAGGACCAGAGCCCACGCTCCCATAGCCCTGGCTGCAGGCAGGGGAGGTGCAAACAGTCAGGCCTTACAGGCAGGCAGTGAAGAGCAGGGTTTAGAGGCACAGACTGGGGAAGCAGGTCAAGCAAGACCAAGCACAGCGCTTCCTGGAGTTCAAGTTGGCCAGATGCCAAGCCAGGAGGGCGCAGTGGCCACCTGGAGGTTGAGTAGTGGGCTCAAGGACCAACACAAGGCACCCTCGAGCCCCAGGACACTGCGCTGGAGGGAAGCAGCAAGGAGGTTTCATGCACAGCAAGGGCCACAGCCAGGGGTGGGGACAGGCTGGTGCTGCAGCTGAGGCCTCGGGATTGAAACAAGGAGACTGGACTTGGCCACTGGCAGGCGGCAGGGCCTTGGTGCCTGCCTCAGGGAGCAAGGTGGCGTGGAAGAGGGTACACGTGACACAGGACGCAGAGACGAGGACACGCAGGGTACACGTGTGCAGCTGGTGCCAGCCTGGGAGAGGTTTGAACGACGTTCAGACTTCAAATCCAGCCTGTCCCTTGAGGGGACACTCAAGGCATCCTGAGGACGTCCAGAGCCAGGGTATCCTGGTGATTCGCAGCAGGGGCCCCGGAGTGAGGGCTCTGATTTCCAGACAGAGCCGCAGCACTCTCTGCGGAACCCCCACACGTTGGGCCAGCCTGCGGAGCCGGTGGGGAAAGCTGCCATGCCTACGGGCTCTCCCAGAGGGCCCTCCTTTTCCACTCCCTAGTCTCACAGCCACCAGCATGATCCTTCTGGATGCCTTGACATGCAGACATATGTAGGTGTGCATGCACACACATGTCAGAAGAGACATGTGCCTAGACCACCCAGAGGTACACAAAGCCATATATATGTACACAGAACAAACACGTCTACACACACAGGAGCACGAGTAGCAGCCAGGCTGCCTCCCAGGGTCCCTCCAGACCCACGTCCCACCTCCCAATCCCAGCTCTGTTCCACACTCCCTCCTCCTGCCTCACACCTGCTGGCCCCTTTGGTGCTTACGAGAGTTGCATGTGTCGCTGCAATCCTTGCTGAAAATGTTCTGGTCCTTTTTAAGGAGATTCTTTGTTTCACTAAAGACATACTTGATCCTCTCCAGCAACCAGAGGGGTGACTCCGAGAAATTTTGGACACAGGCCTGGAAGGAAAGCAGATTCCCCCTGAATGAGGGTGACCACTGACCCCATGTCTCTGGCTTGTGTCAAACTTCTATGGCTTTTCTCACAGCTGCCTCCTTTTTCTCTCTCATTTTCTCCCTTCCTCCCTTGGTTTGCAGCAGAATCAGTCCTGAGGCCAGGAGATATGTCATTTATTCATGGCTATGTGTCAGACATATGGTAATTACCTGGGAATCATGCAATAAACGAGAGGTGGTCGCTGGCCAAATTGGACATTGAGCCCCACAGGACAGCGTGGTTACAAGTGTGATGAGTCCTATGAAGGAGTACTGAATGCTCAGAGTGTACAAAAAGAGCTCTGGGGGAATGTCCCAAAGAAGCAACTAAAAGATGAGCAACAGTTAACTAGGTAAGGAGGCAGAGGTGGAAAGAGGTGTCCAGGCAGTGAGAACAGACTGTGCAAAGGTACTGAGGCAGAAAAGAGCCTGAACCATACAAAGACTAAAAGAAGACTGGAGGGGCTACAATACTGCCATCTAGGAGGAGAACAATGAGAGATACGACTAAGTGAGGTCAGCCAGGGCCCGTCCTGTAGGTCCTTGGAGGCCATGTCAACAACAGTTAACCTTATCCACAGAGCAAAGAGAACACACCTGAGGGCTTCTAAATGCTGGTACTCCTCAGGGCTCCATCCTGGGCTCATCCTGTGCGTCACCCACACCAGACAGCACCATGTACACCTACAGCTTCATCTATGGCCTACTTGCTGGTGACTTTCAGATCCTTCAACTGAGCTGCACAGGTAAGAACTTGGCTAGGCTGTGAAGCTGTAGGCATTACTGTGGGCCCATGTCTACCAGGTAGACAAAGACAGGATGTGGGGACAAGAAGACATGGGCCCAGTCCTATCAGTCACCAGCTAGGTGACACTGGCCAAATGGGTTATCCAAATTAGGCCCATATCCTCATCTGTAAAGTCAAAACAACAATCCCTGCCAGTGCCCCCGCAAAGGACATTGTGAAAAATGGTGCTGTCCTGGCTGATGTGTCTCAATGGATTGAGCACCAGCCTGTGAACCAAAGGGCCACCAGTTCAATCCCCAGTCAGGGCACATGCCTGGGTTGCATTGCAGGCCAGGTCCCCAGTGGGGGGTACATGGGCGGCAGCCACACACTGATGTTTCCCTCCTCTCTTTCTCCTTCCCTTTCCCTCTCTCTAAAAATAAATAAATAAAATATTTTAAAAAATAAAAACAAAGAGTGGCTCTGGCTCTCTTGCTTTTCTTCATGGAGAAAACTGTGACCATGGGACAGAAGGCCCCAGGTGTCCACAGAAGTTGTATCTTTTCAGGAGCTCTGTCCCTCCCCAGCCAACCCTTCAGGAGACCAGCTTCTCTAGCTTCAAGGGCTTCGTCCCTGCTGGAGTCTGTCGCATGAGTGTTCACAGTGTCCTGAGGTGGGTGCCTTGCTGAAATGCAAACTCCTGGACGCACTCCCAGACCCAGCGAATCAGACTCTCTAAGGACGTATGCTGGGAACCTGTATTATAAATAAGCTCCCCAAGCGGTTCTTGGGAACGTCAGTACAGGAAAATCACAGATTTAATACCTCATTAAAAAAGGCTTCCTCCTGGCTGGTAACACAGTGGTTAAGGTGCCGGCCTGCGAACCCAAAGGTTGCAGGTTCGATTCCCCAGCCAGGGCACATAACCAGGTTGCAAGCCAGGTCTCCAGTCAGGTCTGTGGCTGGAGGCACGTGAAACACAACCATACATTGATGTCTCTCTCCCTCTCTGCCTCTCTCCCTTCCCCTCTTTCTAAAAATAATGAAATAAAATCTTTAAAAAAAAAAAAAAAGTTTAAAATAAAATAAAATAAAATAAAAAAGGCTTCCTCCCTCAATGCCACACTCCCTCTGGTGACTTCTCTCTTTTCACCCTTCCAAGCTGAGTTCCCTCACAATGTTGTCTCCAGGTCCTCTCTTTCTGTTCACCTTGACGTGGCACCAGCCATGACACTGACCTCCAGTCTCTGCCCAGGACTTGGGCCCCCTGTTGGTCTCCCAGCCTCCGGACTTCTCCCACAGCAACCAGAATTAGGTCGCATACCAATTAGGTCAGGTCACCAGCCCCTCGCTCTTTAGATCAAATCTCCTGTCGTTACGGCCTCACCGGACCTGCTCCGGCTTCCCGGTCCTCTGCAGCCTTGCAATGTGGCGTGGCTCACCTCAGGGCTCTGACCAGCCTGGTTGCTTCCTGACTTACCCCTCATTGGGCCGCAAAGGATCATTTTCTCCCTCGGAAACCTTCCCTGTCTCTTCCCCACCATCTGCTTTTACATTCAGTCCTGTTTCTCCCTCCCAGATGGGGCTCCTTCAAAGTTCCCGCCCTCCCCTCCTTCCCACCTTCCCTTCCCGCTTTGGCCACTGGTCTCCGCTACCGCCCCAGCAGGCCACTTATTTGACCTCTGTTTTGTTACCTGCCTCCACTCAGTTTCCTGGTGTCTAGACCAGTACCTGGTACACAATGGGCACTTGTTAACTATTTGTGGAAGTTCTGTTCGCCTGTGTTATTGTTTGTTTTATGGCCGCCAAACTCATTGAACTACCAGTTCCACGAGGTGTGGAACCAGGTGGTTCTTGTTCCTGAAGACACCTCCAGGGCCCAGCACTGAACTCTTAGAGGAAGTTAGTGGAAGGAAGAAATGAACGTGAGAGGGAGGGAGCAGTGATGCATGATGAGGAAGTGAACACGCTCTGGGCGTGTGCGCAGGGAGGGGACCACTACGGGTGGCCACCCTCTGCCCTGACTCGGGCTCCAGGCTCCAGGACCCTCTTACCTTGTCGTGCTCTTTGTAGACCTTGGGGAAGCAATCCTTCAGCCTCACAGAGAGTTCCTGGAGCCTCGAGAGGGCATTGGCATTGGAGGTGTTGTCTTTGAAGCTTATGGTCTCCTCCAGTATGTCTTCCACCAAGAGAAATGCCATCTTAACGTAACATACGGAGTTATTCTGAAAAAGGAGACCCTGGAGTTGATGGTCTGGCCCAGGCTGTGCGCCCGATGCTCCCACCCCATCAGAGGGAGGGTTGTACCCTGCCCAACCCTGACACCCCCGTTCCCCAACCCCGACCCCGGGGAGAGGTCACACTACTCTGGTGCTAAAGAGGATGCTGCCTTCTGCCCTCAGGTGGCCTTCTTCTCTCTTTCTCTTTGGGATCTGGCACTAGGGGGCCAAGGTAGAGGGAGGGAAATGTGGACTCTGATTGGGAGAGCTTCAGGTTTCTGGGAAAAGCATAGGAAGGGTAGGTTCTGAGGAACCTCTCTGCCTCTCTTTTGGCTTGCTTCCACATGAAGTACTTTCCCACATGCTTCCTTCTCAGCCCGCAGGCCACCGAGGTCCTGGAGGCACCTCATGGTCCCCGGAACAACCTCAGGGCTTTGTCTCCCTGAAGGGCAGTAGTTGCCTTCCCAGAAACTCTGCTTGAGCTCAGTATTCCTAGCACGGAATGAAGGGAATACAGAGAGTATTCATTCTGCGGACTGTAAGGTGGTCTCTAGATCTAACAGGAGCATGTATCGGCCGGTGTGGGGGAACTACTCCTGGGCATCAGGGCGACTTTGTATGAGGCACAGAGATGAACAAACTTGGAATACAGGTTGGGGGTGGGGAGGTTCTGGAAGGGCATTGCAGGTACCAGGAAGAGCTGTACAAAGGCTTAGGGGCAGGAAGGAGCAAGGGGGTCGTGGGTGGGGCTGGGGGGTGGCGTCTGGCCCTTACAAAACCTGTGCTAAGCAACCAAGGCTTTCTTCTGGAGAGGGGGCGGGGGTGGCCCAGGGCAGACAGGTCCAGGGGAGGGAAGAGGAAATAACAGGTTAGGGTTCCAAGAGCTCCCCTTAGTGGCAGGATGAGGGGTGCACTGGCAGCAGTGAGGACGTCTGAGAAGCTCCTGAAGTTGACCAAGCAACTGATGGGGAGGCCACCCCAACTGCAATTGTTGTCTGCTTAGGGGTGGGGTAGAGGGAAGAGGGAAAGGGCTGCACTGACCCCCTGGCTGCTGGTCTGTCTGCTGGATGGAGGTGACATCTCTAAGCAAAGCATGTGACCCAGAAGTATTGGTTTGCCTTAGGCCATAGAGCCCGCCTACCTGGGTTCAAATGAGACCTCTACCACTTACTAGCTGTGCTCCCTTTATTCTCTCTAGGGACAAGAAACAAGACCGGTGTACCACACAGTAGTTCCATCAAAATTAAATTAGAAAAGTACCTGGAACATAGCAAGATCTTGACAAGTGCAGACAGGAGCAGCAGGGGGCTTGAACCCCTCCCCCTGCCCAGCCCGGCACCCTGGCACCCCAGACTAAGCACCCAGGGAGCCTCACACCTCATTCTGCCCAGCTCGAGGATTTCTCCAGCCTTCATGCCCCCACATATACCCACCCTGAGAGGTGCATCCCAGCAGGGCCTGGAAAGTAGCCATAACTTACCAACAGATCCTCATTTACAAACACAAAGGAAATTTTGCACGAGGTCTCCATCTGACTGTCAATCTGGAAGAGAGAGCAGGCCAGGGATAGCAGGATGTTGCAGCTCAACTACCAACGGGGACCAGAGTATCTGGGTGGATAGGGTTTGATCCTCACCCACCTTCCCCCAATCACCCCTGGAAAGACAAAGAGGTTAGACCTGAGCCTCCCACGTGCTGTGGAAGGATAGGAAGTTTCTTCCTTCCGCTTCCCACTCCATAAAACCTGCCAGATACCAACTTGTTACAGGGAAGAATATCTAATAGAGAATATAGGACAATCTCCTAGAAAGGTAGCGAGCTCCCCGCCATGGCAGAAATTCAAGCAGAGGCTAGACAAATCCTGAGGATTTGGGATCTCTAACAGCTGAAGTGAAATGCCCGGATTGGCCCCCCAGGGAAGTGGTTCTATGATTCTAAGCCGGCGGACAGTGGTTCCTGGTCTCCCTTAGGTTTCTGTGGCTGCTGCATGCAGGAGAGAAAGTGTGGGGGTAAGAGAGGCCGGACACCCAGCCTATGACTCCAAGCCCAGGGCCCTAGAGCTGGCGGGCCTTCACCAGTGGCCCCACCCTGCCTGGCTGGCCAGAGGGGTTGGTGAGCAGGCCACCCTAGCCCTAGGGCTGGGGCAAGAGCCAGGGCTGTGATGGGAGAGGGCTGGGAGTTAGGCACAAGCCTTGGCTCCAAATCTGACAGAGGCCCTAGGCCAGGCTGGTGTCGCATTTGGGAATCCAGGCCCTAGAGGCAACATCTGGGCACAGCAGGCAGTCTGGGCTGGCTCCTCAGAGGAAGCATCCCATTGAGGGAAAGGCAATCATTCCCCCAGGCTACCAGCTGGAAAGCACCCCCTGGGGTGGCCTGCAGGGGAGTCAAAGACGGCTTTGGGTTGAGGAGGAGGGTGGTCAGAGGCCCTGACCTTGGAAGGTCAGTGAGGGGAGCATCCGTGTAGCGGTGTCTTGCATAACCCTATCTCTCTGCCTGCCACCCTCTCTTGGACCCTGCTGATCGGCTCCTGCCTCAGTTTCCTCAGTGTGGAGAAAGTAGGGCAGGCTGGGCCACACACTCACCAGCTGTTGCAGGAGCTGCAGGTGTCCATCCCCAATCATGTGGCTACAGTGCTTCGACTCCTCCTCGGTGATGCTCTTGCTCACCAGGAGACAGACCAGCAGTAGCCGGGGGCCCAGCCATGTCTGGGAGAGAGAGAGAGACAGAGCACTGTTTCTGCTCAGATCTTATTCTCCCCAGGACGCCCCAGGCCCTCACCCCTGCAAGGCCACAGGCTCTGCCCCTCACTCAAGGAGGGCACCAAATCCAGCTTTCTCAAGATTGCCTATCCGCCATGGCGCCACCTTGCTCTCCCTCAATGAGAACCCAAAGGTCATCTTCCGAGAAGCCTTCCCAGATCAACCCAGGCCAAGCCCTCCTATGGGACTGGAATGAGAGCCTATGAGGTATGCCCACCAGTCTAACTTGCAGTGTCACAGGAACTCCTTGAGTGTAGGGCTTGCTTCTACCCATTTTCCTTCTTGCAGCGTCAAACCCTGAGCCAGACATCATGTGAGCTGCCCATTCCTCTCAAGTTCATGTTCATGCACTGGCTTCCAAACTTTATGCCAGAGATATTTCCCCTGGGCTCAATGCTTCCTCCCACCTGGTTCCACACAGGTCTGTATCTGCTACTGGAAAAACCAGGGGCCCCCATCTCAGTTTCTCTGGGAACTGATCCCGTGCTAGAGACCTTTGGGGCCCGGGGGTATATGTGTGTATGTCACAATTAATCAGAGGCAACAGCAGTGCCAGCACTAGGCCATCTGGCTGGCATCTGCCTATCAGACACCCATCAGTCTGTACATCCAGCCAGACAGCTGTGAATACGGACAGGGTATTTTTTGAGATTGCTCCCCTCTTTCAGCTTCAGACCCCCAGAGTGATTCGGACCAGCTCTCCAGTAGCTAAGGAGTCCCAGAGTGATGAGACCAGCTGCTGACACCCTGTCTTCCCCATTCTTTCCTCTCTCCCTCCTTACCTCTCAGCCCTCTCCCTGGCCCTAAGTCTCCCCTTCTCAAGCCAGAAGTAGAGAAAACCCCTTGGGCTGTCTTGCCCCAGCTGGAGGCTGCCTCCTGGCAGTGGGTGCCCCCAGACTCAGAGAAACACTGTCAGGGTGGGGTGAGGGCTGGCACCTCCCCAGGCTCTGGGCTCTGCCTCAGTAATCCAGATGATAAGACAAATACTGCCAATAAATAGTGCTTTGGAAAAACAAAGGAGGCTAGGAAACTGCCCTCAGTGGCATGCTGATTTACATATAACTAAAAGCTCCAATGTTTGTCAGCTCTGACCAGAGAGAAGAGGTCCTGGCTGGGCTACCAGGGAGGCTGCAGGGAGGAGGGGCCTCAGGGGGGCCTGGAAAGATGGGGAGAAATGGCTGGCAGGGAAGGAAGGCAGGGCCTGCAGGGAACAGGCACAGCATGCCCACGGAGCACAGCGGTGCGGTGAGGGTCTGGGCCTGACTTGGGCGAGGGAGAGTGTGGAGGAGGGAGGAGACCGTGGTGCAGGGGGGAGGACCACAGGCTCTGCTGGGCAGTGAGGAGGTAGCCTGAGTTGGATGGCTGTCCAGATCCTCAGCAAACTGAGCTGCCACCAAGGCTCTGAGGTCCCGGGGTAATTGGTGCTGGAAGCGGCCAAGGGGAATGCTCAGGAAGACATCCCTGTTGCAGGCACTTCAAGGGGAGGACAATGCTTAACGTCGAGGGCTGCCTGGCTTCGGAAGGTTTCTCGGGCATGGGTATGAGGAGAGTGCAGCCACCACGTGAGAGGCTGACTCTGAAGATGGCCAAAGGGGGCCATCCCTGCCCCACCCCCAAGCCCCTTTTTGCCTCAGAGGAGAATCTGGATGGGCACCCAAGGGTTAACACGGTAGCTTGCATCTGGCTGGGCTGCCTCTTCTCCCTCCTCCTTTCTTCCTCCCACCCACTAGCCTCAGCCTCTGGAGCCAGGAAGGAACCTCTGCTGAGGGCGCAGAGAGATGCCTAGAGGTCTCTTCCCAGCTGTCCCTCCTCACCTGCCTCCAGCCCCGTTCCACCTTCCCCATCAACAGTCCCTGGAGAGACCTTGGCATGCGTAGACCCTCAGGCTGTGCTGCCCTGTCTAAAACCCTTTACTTTCCTCCTCTTTCCTCGTGGTCTCACCTCCAGCTCCTTGTCTTGGCCTTGCAGCCCCATCACCTCGCCCTCCCGTTTCCTCTCTCTCGGCCCTATCTCGTCTCTCAGTTGCACTCTTCCTCCCCTGTGGATCTGCTCTGCTCTTCCTCTTACCCCACCTGCAACCCTCTCCCTGACCCTCCACTTTTCCCCTTCTCTTCTCCCGGGTTTCTCTTCTTCCTCCCATTCTCCTCTGGAGCTCCTCTGAAGCAAGCCCACCCGGAGGCCACTTATTGTTCCTTAACAGTGCCATCCTGCACTTTCTAGGAGCTATGACAGCTATTGCCTGCAGTGAAGGCAGGGCCGTCCACATGCGGTCTGAAGCAGCCCCTGTCCACAACTCCCCAACATCAAACCTATTCCCCATCTTCCTCTAGGATGGCCAAACCCAGGATGTGCTCAACGAATTGCACTTGAGTTTGCAAAAAAGATTCAGAGCTATCCCCAGGCCACTCTGGGGCCTGGTCTCCCTCAAAACAGACTGGATTCAGCCACCCAAGTCCCTTTCAGCTCTGTCTGTGAGCTGGAACAAGCTGTAACTTGTCTGGCTCCTTCCTTCTGCCATCAGTCCCTGGGCACAAGCTCTGGCATTCTATAAACTGATGACCCCTGAACTTTTTCCGTCCAGAAGTGCACACTCCCCAGCAGAACCTGGCAGCGTGTTTGGGGCAGATGAGGAAAGTGCCCACTGGAGAAAGCGCCACACTCTGCACACTGCCACTCAGTCTGCCCCTTGGCAGGGGTCCTTCAGAAGGGAGAGGGGCAGAAGTCCCTGCTTGACACTGAGCTCCTGCCCATGCCTGCGAACCCCTGTCTCCTGCCGGCGGGTAGCTTGGTGTACCCCTCCGTGCAGTGGGATGAGCAGCCCTGCTTTCCCTGGCTGGCGCCGCAGCCCAGGAGCAGCCGCCGGGCCGCAGCGGGTCTCAGCCTGAGCGCCCGCGGGGCGGCGAGGTAGCCCGCACGCAAAGATGGGAAGGCGACGGGAGCCCGCCCGAGTCTCCGCCGCGGGCGCGCTCGGACAGTCGGGTCCGAGGGGCCGCGTGGCCGCCGAGCACCAGCACCAACCCTGCCCGGCGCTGGGACCGCCACTTACCGTGGGAGGGCAGCGCCCAGCGGCGCCCCGCGCGGTCATACGGGCAGCTGGGTCCCGGCCGGGCGCGTCGGCCGCCCTGGCTGGCTTGCTCGATCGCTGGCCGCTGCCGAGTCCGCGCCCCGCTGAGGGCCGCGCCGCTGTCTCGGGAGTGCGGAGAGCCGGCCGCGGCGCGGAGAGCAGCAGGCAAACTTTCACTTTCCCCAGCCGGCTCCGCCGGCCAGCTCCTCGGCACGGCCTTTTAAGCGATTTAGGCATGTGGTTTATGGGAAATTACGTTGGATAGGCGCCAGACACGCGCGCGCGCGGGGGCGCGCGCGCGCAAACACACACACACACACACACACACACACAAACACACACACGCCAGAGACCCACTGAGCCGCCTCCCCGCCCCCACCCTCGGGCTGGGCTTCCCCGCCTGTCTTCCAGTCTCTTGTCTTCTGTGCTCAACTCGGGAAAGTAAGGAGCCCTCCACCGCCTCGCACCCTGCCTCGCTCCTGCTGAGGACGTAGCTTTCCTTTCCTCCCGGCTCTCCAAGTGGATCCAGTGTTCTTTCTAACATTATCTTAAGGGATTTTCCCTCTAGGCCAGAAAATTCCCAAATCTGAGCAGGAAATGATCTGAGAGCTGGGCAAACGTTGAAGACTGGAGCCTCCTGGGCTGTGCACGACGCAGCACCTGGGGAAGCCTGAGTCAGCAGGTTTGCAGGGAGCCCCTGTCTTCCTAAGAGCCCCCAGCAGCCCGTCCAGCTTCTGGCCTCCAATACTGGGGGCAGGGTCCAGACAGGGAGGCCAGTTCCTGGCCAGCAGGAGGACTGTGCAGGGCTCTGGGTGTCAGGAAACACACCAGGCACTTGACCTGGGGCTGGCTGGTATGCCATTCTTTCTCGGGACTGCCAAACCCTGCATCGATTGGCACCTGGGCCCTAGATTCCCTTGGTGCTTTTGGAAATGCATTACTGAGATTAATCACACTTTGCCTCTACGTAGAATGACTCTAAATGGAGCCTATCAGGATGAATCTATTAATTACAAGGCCATTGTGAGGCCACCCACACCTTCCTCCCGGGAAATATGATTTGTGGCCTGGTTCCAAAGAGGCATCTCTAGTCCCTTGCCCCAGCTTCAAGCAGGAATTTACATCTGCACACCCTTGCTCATTATTGGTACCTCTGCTTGGAATGCTCCTGTGGCTCACCTGCCTTCAAGGCAAACTCCCCATCCTCCAAGGTTGAAATCACACCACACCATCCACCAGCAAAGCTTTCTTTCACTCCCCAGGTAGATCAATGGTTTCTTTTCCTGTATTCCCACTGAACTTGGCTCCTTCCTCCCTGGTGGCTCTGCTAAATTGTCATTCATTGATCGATTCATTCTTCACATTATTCTCAAAAGTGTTTAAGTTGATGCTGACATGTATTCTGTCCTGAGTCTGGACTGAGATTTCCTCCTGGCTCATCCCATGTCCACTTATCTCCCCACCAAACAATGGGTATCCAGTTCATAGTGACCGAGTGGAAGGAGGCCATTAGAGAATCATCCATTCATTCAGCAAATGTGCAGCATGTGGTGACTATGTATGTGGCAGGCCCTGTGCTGGTCCTGGGGATATGATCATGGTCCCTGCTTCCATGGGTTTGGGAGCAGGCAGAGGTAAGGAATGTGGGGCAGCAACGGGTGCTCAGAGCCTTGAGGAAGGAAGGGGAGACACAGAGCCCAGCTAGAGGAAGGATGCTAAGGGTTTACTTCCCCTTGGCTTGTCTGTCAAGTGGTCCATCCATGTACAATAGCAAATAAGATAACATGAGACAGACACTACAGTTCTTGATAAGCAGCTACTGCTACAGGAAGTATAATAGCATGAAGAAATAAACCACTAGACTTGTTGGAAAGGAGTCAAATTTTACCTGCTTCCTCCTTTACCAGCCCAACGCTGCTCCAAACTCAGTTCTGCGTCTGGAAAACAACCATGTCCTTGCGAGGCCAAGGCCTGGTTCCAAAGAGCCCTCTCCACTGAAATTTTTTACATGCCCAGGTTAAACCTTGACTCCACAAGCCGTCTGAGCTTGACAACTCTGTCATTTGCTGTGACTTTGGGCAAATGGCTCTCAGCTCCAGTATCTCCTTCATCTATGGAATGGAGACGTTCCCTTAGCTTTCTCACCAAAGTGCTCAGGAATGAATAGGGTGATGCCTGAGAAATGTTTAGCACAGAACCTAAAGGTGGTAAGTGATTTTCCCCCTTCTTCTTCTTCTTCTTCTTTTTTT
Source organism: Noctilio leporinus (assembly GCA_004026585.1). Lineage (NCBI taxonomy): Eukaryota > Metazoa > Chordata > Mammalia > Chiroptera > Noctilionidae > Noctilio > Noctilio leporinus. The sequence goes on from PVIW01000599.1 coordinate 320,359, forward strand.
TTTTTTTTTAGATTTTATTTCATTATTTTTAGAAAGAGGGGAAGGGAGAGAGGCATAGAGGGAGAGAGACATCAATGTATGGTTGCATTTCACCTGCCTTCAGCCACAGACCTGACTGGAGACCTGGTTTGTAACCTGGTTATGTGCCCTGGCTGGGGAATCGAACCAGTGACCTTATCACTGGTTCGAGAACCAGGTCTTATCCACTGTGCTACCAGCCAGGGTCCCTTCTTCTTATTTGTCCACTCACATAGTTCTTAAGCAGGACACAACATGGTGCCATGGATTTGGGGGTCCCAACGCCAGATTTTAGTCGTAGTTCTGCTGCTTGCTGGCTGTGCAACTTGAGACAAAGCCCTTCATCCTTCTGAGTCCGTTTTCCTTCATTTGTGCCAAGAGTGGTGGTGAGGTCAAACAGATGGCATAAGGGCGTCTCCAGGGCAGCAAACAGCACAGAAGTGCTTAGTTATGGAAGGTCACTATGGAATGGTAGGCTGTGGACCCCTGGAGCTCCAGAGATGACAGGGCCCTAGATACCTGACTGCACTGTGAGACGAACAGCTGCCACATCTCTGTTATTGTAAAAGGAAAGGTTTGTGAATCTGCCTGACTTCAGACCAGCTTTACCACCAAACAAGGGGATGTTGAGGCTGGAATTGCTGATGGCAGGCCTCTTGGGTTCCCCCTGGGCAACATCTTCTGTGCTGAGTGGATACTCCTAATTCCTGCCCCTGGCTGGCTAGCTGGTAGACCTTGGACTGGCAGGTCCTGGCTGACCTCAGGGCCAATGTAGCAGGATCGTGTTGTCTATACATGGCTCCTTAGCTGTTCACAACAGAGCAAGCCTGAATGTGCCCATCCATGGGCAAGGAGTATTGGAACCACAAAACTGGAAGGTCCCCCCACCCCATTTCTCTGATGAGTGAATGGAGGTCCAGACAGGTGAAGCTCCTGCCTCCAGAGTCATGTATGACTTGGCACAGTCCGGGGTCAATCCTGGAATGAACCAAGCCTGCTTCTCCCTGGTCAGATTAGCTGCCGTTCTCTGTGCTGACTACAGTGGGGGAGTCATGACCGGAGCTGGGTCCTAGGGGCAGGCATGGAGGAATTTGGAACAATTTGAGGTTTGGGGCTTCAGTGAATTCCTAATGCAGCATCATCTAGAAGGCAGTGCTCAGCTGACCTGGGAGGACAGAAGGGAGTACCGGAGGGCCCTGCCGGTCAGAGGAATGAACTGAGGGTGGGAGACAGAGGGACTGAAAAGAGAGAAGATGGAGATGGATGGCAGGAAGTGGGAGGAAAGTCTCATTTGCTGGTTGTCAAAATGTCATTTCCTTGAAATTACTTGACAGCCCATTTCCCTTTGACAGCTTTTCGAGGGAGTTAAGTGACAGAGGGCTTGTTTCTTTTCTTTCTCTCTTGAACCCACTCCTCTCTCTCTTCTTCCTTCCTTCCCTCTATTTCTTTCCCCCTTCTCTCTCTTTCTCCCTCCCTTCCCCCCTCTCTCCCTTCTTCTCTGTGTCTCTCCTTCCTGAAAGTGGCCCGTGGCTCTTTGGGCAGTGAACTGAGGTGAAAAGCAGTAGCCTTAGAAGCCTGGGACTGCAGGGGATGTGTGGCTTTCCTGTCCCAGTGCTCCTGTCCAGGTGCTGCAGGGAGAGCCAGAACTTGGAGACCCTTGACTCACACATCCTCGTCATGCCCGCCTGGGCCTTTGGCACTGCAGGCTGCGTTAGTCTTCCCCTTTGTAAGGGGCAGGCAGGGGGTGGAGTATAGTGTGAGAGGTGGTAAAGCAGCTGTAAGGGAGGGACTCTTGGGCCAGTTTTCTTATTAATTTAATGGGAATGATGACTCCTGGCCAGCTGGCTTCCCAGGGCTGCTGTGAAGACCCAGTGGTTGGAAAACCACCAGCATAGATGTTGAGACCACCCTTCTGCTGGCTGGAGGTGAGCCAGCTGTCCTCCTCATCCCTACAGCTGCAGAAACACTTGCACCGGCTTTTAGGGCCTCATCACCAGGAGCCTGGGAGGCCGTCTGTCCCAGAGGCCCAGCTCTGTCTGCTGCCCAGAGCTTTCTGCGGATCTCAGGCTGGGCGCCGTCACCCAGACTGGGGTAGGCTAGGCTCTCTCAGGTGGTCTCATGAACCCCTCAGAGCTGATCAATGAGCCCAAAAATTAAGATGTAATTTGCCCCCAGTGAACTTTGGCTCCCTGAGTGCCCTCCCAAACCACCAGAGTCACGATCCCTCAGCTGAGGACCCTTCTGGAATGAAGGTTTGTTATCACCCTCGTTGGAAAAAGAGAATCACAAACAGGATGTTGTGTCGGCTATCCTCTAAGCAGGTCTACTTCCTGTCTGGCCTTGTGTGACTTCAGAGCAACTGAGACAGGGTTACCTGGAAATAGGAAGTAAGACATTGTGCCATCGGTGTTCGTCATGAATGCAAGAAACTGAGAGCTTGCATCCTGGTCTGTTGAACTACACACCCTCCCTGCTCACAGACTACCTGGGGAACAAACATGGCAGAAACAGTCCCACATGAGACCATGAGTGTGAGGACTGGGAAACGTCAGGTGTGCCCCAGGGGCCAGAGTGGCGTGGCTTCTGGAAGTCCCTGAAGAGAGCCATCAACCTGGCGTAGAGAACAGCCTGGGTGTCGGGAAGGTTCAGGCCCCGGATACAGTTGGGGGACAGAGCTAGTTCTCCCACGTCCTGTGATTGAAGCTTATTCCTGGCCTGGGTTCTCTATGCTGGTTTGCTTGGCTGCCAACTGAGAAAGCGAAGAAAGGTTTCCTCAGGTGCGTGCCAAGCTGGGCGGGATGGGAGAAGTCTTCCCAGGGTTGCCTGTGTGAGGGGAGGAGAGGCCCAAGGGATGCCCTGCCTGCAGCTACCCTAAGCCCCTGGCCAGGGCCCCAGCCCCGCCCCAGGTCCTCCAGCCACATGGCAACCTTTCTTTCCGTTGGCTGGTGCAGGGCACCTCTCCCCAGAGAGGAGGAAGAGTTAGCAGTGGGTTGTGAGGAGGCAGAGTGTCAGCTCTGTGGCCATGCTCCTTGGGTGGCATCCCATCCCTGCCTCCCACTAGCTCTGTGACTCTGGGAAGTTACTTTACCTTCCTGTGCCTCAGTTTCCTCACCTGTGAAATAGAGATAATAGTGGCATCTCCCCCATAGGGCTCCTGCAAAGTTGAGTTATTACATGTAAAATCCTTGGAACTGTGCCTGGGATAGTCCAGGGGTTCTTCAATCAGTGATGCTGTTCTTATTAAGCAATTAGTGAGGCTGGAGGGTGGTACCTGCTGTCAGGGTCAAGCAGGCTCAATTCAAAGAGGACTCCTGACAAGAGCGGCTGTGCTAACAGGCCTCCGGGCCAGTGTCCCAGCCTGAGGTCCATGGGAGTGAGGGGGGGCGCCCACAGACAAGGCCGATGCTACCACAGGAAAGACCCCTTCCTATTGTGAGCTTTCCTCAGGATCCTGTGTGGGGGCAGGGGAAGAGGGGTAGGGAGGCTTAATTCTGGGGCCAGAGGGATGGAGGGGGCGCGCAATTGCACCAAGTCTGAGTGCTGGAGAGGCTGACTGGAGCAGAAAAGAATGCATTGCTCCTAGGAAGCTTCTTCCCTTCCCCTGACCACAAATGGCCCACATAACTGCTACCAACGGACAGATCCATTCATTTGGAAAGCCTCCGGCGGTGGGAACCCAGCACAGCCCCCGCCCCTCACATTCCAGCCCCCTGTACTGCTGGGCTGCCGTTGGCCCAGAACAGCCTGCCTTCAGGCCGGAAGTATCCGCTCCTTCCAGGAACAGGAGTCTGGGGCGGAGTCCTGGCAGTGACCCGATGTGGCACGTGGACTTTCTCGGGCTCTTCGTTGAGAATTCTGTTCCCAGAATTAAGTTCCTTCATGAGACTGCAGTGCCCAGCTAGCTGCGTGCTAGAAGCTGAGCAAGGCCTGAAAGAGATGAGTTGGCCCTCCATGCAGCGTAGCAGAAGAAAGCCCGGATTGGCTTCAGTTCAAATCCTAGTCATCCATTTTACTGACCAGGGCTTTCAGCAACTTACTGGAATGCTCTGAGACTCAGTTTCCTCATCTGCCATGTGGGGACTATGATAGTTGCAATCACACATCACTAATGAATTGCACATCAAATTAGAAATTTCCTGGGAAACACTCTGTACCCTTGGGAGACTCCTGCCGATGTTGGCTGTCATTAGTCAAGGACTTTGGGTTTAAGATCAGAACCCACCATTCAGATCCCAGATCTGCTTGTTTCTAGCTGTGAGACTTGAGGTCCACGTAGGAACTTATTTTGAGCTCCAGGCTCCTCAGCTAAGTGGAAATAATACTATCTCTCTTAGAGAGTTTGTGAAAAGTCAATACAGGGTACAATCTTTGCTCCAGAATGGACGTCCAGGGAATGTTAGTTACAATTATCCCCAGGAGTGACAGTGATGATGTGGCTGGAAAGAACCAGAAAGTCAACCAGGTTCAGGTTCGCGCGCATCTTCTGTTTCACTCAGCTGCAGCTCCCTGTGTTGTGATCACTTGGTAAACATTTGCTGATTGATTGAGGATGATTGATTGTGGCCTCTCCTGATAGCATCCCGTGAAAAAGCTGGAAGCACTGAGCCTCCCTAGGCCAAGCCCCTGGCCTGCTCTATGGCCTGTCTGCCCGGGGACCTTTCTCCCTTCCTTCACCCTACCCGAGGTCAGATACTTGTTCTCTGAAAGCTCATAAAACACTATTTCACTAAAGTGTGTTTTCACTTACGAAAAAAGGCTGTCATGCCAAAGTTATTTTATTATGAAGAGAGCAGAAACCCATAGAAAAAATATTTTTAGAGCACAATAGAAATCATATTTCAGTTCATTATTGAATTCAAAAAAATAAGCTCATGGACGACACACTCAACTTTTTAAGCTGACTTCAAATAGGGATCCATCGGGAACTGAGTTTTGGGGGATCCGGAAACGTGGGCTCACATCATCTTGGACATTCTGTGCTTCTAGGGAGTTTTGGCCCTTTTTGCAGGTGGGAGCCAGGATTTGAGGGGAAATTGGACCTATGCTCCTGAAATCACTAGCATTTGTCTGGATATTTATTACCTCATTCATTAGATGAACATCGGACACCAACCCTATGCCATGACCTAGGCACCTGGGCTAAAATTATTGAAGGGTCCCTCAGGCCCATAAAATCACTGCTCCCATTCAGAGCAATGTGCTGATTGGGAGGAGGCCCTTTGGGTGGGAAGAGTCAGGAAGGCTTCTAGAAGGAGGAGACTCCTGTGCTACATTGAGAGCAGTACACCAAGTACAGAAATGGGGAAGGAACAATCTAGAGGCAGGAACAGCATGCACAATGGCCAGGAGAGTAGTGTAGTCATTATTCTAGAGTGATTGGAGCTAGGAAGGATGAATACAAGTGGGAGATAGGCCCCAGTCAGGTGGTTCAGATGGTTAGAGCATTGTCCAGATACACCAAGGTTGTGGGTTCGATCCCCTATCAACCGTCCTCTCTCTCTCTCTCTCTCTCTCTCTCTCTCTCTCTCTCTCTCTCTCTCCTTACAATCGATTTTTTTTTTTTTTTTTTAAGGGAGAGAGGTAAGACCAGCCACCTTCCTCCATGCCTGTAGGTCATACATACACCTGATATTTGATTTCACCTTGGGGAGCCATTGAGGAAGATGGCGATCTGATCCATCCAATCATGAGTGTTTTCTGAGCTCAGGGCGCTGTCCTTAGGTTCTGAGGGGCCCATGGAGAGACCCATGTGGTTCTTGCATAGACTTTTGTCCTCGGGAAATGCATCTAATCAAGGGGCTGGGGGAAGGGCATGGGAGAACATGCCAGAGACTTATCCACATTTAACAGCTAAAAGGAAGGAGCCCAGAGAGGAAGGAGCTGAACAGGTGGAGAGGCAGAGGCCCCTGCAGGAGCAGGGTCCTGGGAGTGGTCAGGGCTGAGATCCAGGATGCAAGAGAATATTTGTAGGCTCGGGAGAAGAGATGCTTCCCCTCTGAGCTCAAAGAAGTGGATTTGGTAGAAGGAAAGGGGGTCAGCCAACTAGTACTGTGGAGAGAAGCTCAGGGGCTCCAGTGGTGGGCCAAGGTGGGGAGGGAGAAAGGAGGGGCCAGGAGGTCATTGCCTCATTCAACAAACAGGATGAAGGATTACCTAGCACTGCCTGGGGCCAGGGATGAACTAGACCCAGGATTCCCACCCCAGGAACTCCAGCTCTTTCTTCCCAGCTTTGCTACCCTGCTTCAGCCCTGGTCCTCAGGATGAAATCATGTCTCTTAAGACCATATAAAATGTCCCCTCCCCAGCAAGTCTCCCTCCTCTGGACCCCAGGGTGCTCTAGCCTCTGTCTCAACCATGTGTGTCTCCCTTTTTCTGTGTACACTTCTTACGGGTCCTCCAACCGAACTATGAAATTCTGGAGGATAGAGACAGCTTATCTTCCCCAGGACCCAAATATGCTAGGCTCCGTGAAATGCCTTTGAATGGATGGCTTCATAAATGAATGAGTGAATGAATGAATTTAAAACAGCCAGATCCTTTCAGACCTTCCCTGGCTGTTTCTAAGCCAAGATTCTCCCTCTCACCTCACTTTGGCCTGCCCCAGGGTTGGCTGCTGGGTCACATGCTGGTCACGGCCCTCTGCACTGGGGTAAGGTCATGAGCTCTGGCCGCCCTGTCAGAGCTGCCTTGTTTGAACTCACTGTCGGTGTGAGCAGCACCTGGGGACCCAAATAGCTCTCCAAATTCTCCAGAGACCTGTGTGCTCACCAGGGTGCTGGAGACACCCCTAGACCTTTCTCAGGTCGGACCCACCCCCAGCTTCAGCCTGTCTTCTGCTATCCACCGCAGGGCCCACAGAAATTTGAAACCCATCCACTCAATACATCTTTATTCAGTGTTTACTATGGCCTGGCTCAACATTAGTTGATGGAATTTCCAAAATAGAAAAAACAATCAGCTCTCAAGGAACTCAGTCCAGCAGGGCTGCAGGGGTGAGGCAAGTAGGCAGCTGACCACAGAGCAGTCGTGTCAGTGGCAAGGAGCCTGGGTTGATGTGGAGCCCCAGGAGGGGGTTGGGGTATCAGGAAGAGCTTGCAGGGGAAGGTGGGGAGAGCTATGGGAAGAAGAGAAGGGGGAAAGGGGTGGGGGGAGATCCAGGCAGAGGGAGCAGCAAAGGCAGAGGGACAAAGGTCCTTGGTGGCAGAGTGTGGGTGACGGGTTTGACGGAAAGGGGACTGGCAAGGCAGGCAGGGGCTGGGCCACAGAACTGTCATCACCCCATCGCCACCCGGGGAAATCCACCCCTTCTTAAAGCCTACTCAGCTGCCGCCCTCAAGAACATTTTTAAGATTTTAAATTTTATTTATTTATTTTTAGAGGAGGGGGAAGGGAAGGAGAGAAACATTGATGCAAGAGAGAAACATTGATCAGTTGCCTCTCATACGCACGCCAACCGGGGACAGGACCTGCATCCACGGCATGTGCTCTGACCCAGGGAATTGAACGGCAAACTTTCACTTTGCAGATGACAATCAACCTGCTGAGCTGCACTAGCCAGGGCAAGCATTCCCATATCACCAACCCATACAGTTACCTCCTTTTCAGTACCTGACGGCATTTGTGTTCCTTTGATGGCCCCTTGTCATGTCCTAGCTTACTCCTGCCCTGTGGGTATACCTTCCCTACCACCTCCACCAACTCAGTAACTCCTCCAGAGTGGGACAGGTCATTTGGATACGCTCCACAAATACTCAGAAAGGTCCTACCTTGCACCAGATTTGGGGTCCTGGGAACACAGCAGAAACCTAGAGAGACAAACTGAACGGCATGCCTGGGTCCCCACCCAGACCACCTTTGTCTCTAGCAGGCTCCCCAGGGAGTCATTCGGAGGTTGCCTAATAATCAAAGAACCGTTTGAAGGAAGGACAGTGGTCCTGATACTCGCTGCATGACTTTTGGCAAGTCTCTAACCCCTCTGGCGAGGATAACAGTCACTCCCTCAAGGCCTTGTCCTGAGCCCAGGAGATAACAAGTGTACTGATAGAAGTGCTGGGGAAACTAAAGCAGAAGTTTGGGAGGGGGGTGCTTTCCCACTGCCCCACCACCAGAGCACACCTACGGGCAGATACTCGGTGCAGACCAGGCCTCCTGGCCTAGACCCAACCCACCAGCTCAGCTCTGGCTGGGCTGTGCTTGCTGCTCCTCTCCAGCCTGCCCCCCACACCTCTTTTTTCTCTTCTGCATTTCTAATCAGCACGGAAAAGCTTGCAGCACTAGGCCACGTGAGTGAGGCTGTCACTTCCAAGGCTGTGGTGTGACCTCTGACTCTAGACCTCTACTTCTTGGTTGCTTTAACCTCCAGGTTGAACTGCATCCCAATGTCCATGCCAGAAGAAGGGGAGAGTCTCAAACATGTTCAAATGACGGAGCCCCTGGAATCCAGAGCATGTTTTATAGACTGGAAAAAAAAAAAAAAAAAAAAAGGAGCCTGCGCAGCCTCAAGTGACCCTCACCTGTGCCAGATCATGACTATTCCTTCCTTGGCCCATCAAAGCAACGCAGTAGCAGAGGTCAGAGGTGTAAGGTCCTCAAGTCTTAAGCGGAGAACGTATTCCTTTCAATCTTCAGAGTAAAGGAAGATGGGGGTGGTTATTGATGTTTGGGGGTGGGGAGGGGAGGGGGAGTCCTCCTCCAGAGAACAGAGTTGGAGAATTCTGGGTCTCAGAGTGGGACTGAGCTGCAAACCAATGCCCAGGGGCCTAAGGCCGAGTTGGTCTCCCAGCTACCTGCCCTAAGTTTTTGTTTCCTTTATTCTAGGCTACCACACAACGCCCAAAACTCTCCCAATCCCCCTCTCTCTCTTCCTGTACCTTCCTGTAAAGGTAACGGAATGTGGCAGCTAGGTAGGCATAAGCCTGTCTGGGTTCAGATCCAATTTCTGCATTCACTAATTGTGCAACCCAGGACAAGAGCTGGTGCCTCAGTTTCCCTATTTGCAAAATGGCAATCCCAACAGTCCTGACCTCAATCGTATTGGTAAGCGTTAACTGAGTTAACCCCGGCGTCAGCAGACCTTTCCTCTACAAGGCCAGGCAGTAAATATTTTGGGTTGGTCTCTGGCACAAGTGTTCATTCAGCTCATCTGCTGTTTTGTAAAAGCAGCCATAAACAATGCAGGGCAGGGCAGAAGTCAGTTTATACTTGTTTGTATGAAAAATAATAACATAAGAATAACTTGTGTGTCCTGTCCCATACTCACCACTGTAGACCTATCTTTGCCCGCACAGAGCGTCATTCGGCCTCTGCGTGCAGAAAATAAAGCTGTTTATAAAACAAGGAGCCCTGGCTGGTGGCACAATGGCTAAGGCGCCAGCCTGTGAACCCAAAGGTCGCTGGTTCGATTCCCCAGCCAAGGCACATTAATGAGGTTGCAAGCCAGGTCTCCAGCCAGTTCTGTGGCTGGAGGTAGGTGAAAGGCAACTATACACTGATGTTTCTCTCCCTCTCTGCCTCTCTCTCTTCCCCTCTCTCTAAAAATAATAAACAAAATCTTTAAAAAATAATAAAATAAAAAAATAACAATAAAATAAGGCAGGAGCCAGGTTTGCCCTGAAGCTGGTAGTGTGCTGACCCCAATTTAATAATTTAATACTTGGAAAAAAAAAATGCTGGGCGTATAATGATCACTTCATAAATGTTAGCAATTATTATTCATTTATGAATAAACTAAATATTTGAACACCTCCTCCGGGCTGGGCGCTGTGCTTGGTGCTAGGGGTACGGTTGTGAGCAGCCCAGACAAGTCCCCGAGCTGATGGACCTCACCTTATAAACAGAGGGACAGAAATCAATAAGGAAACAAGTAAACAAGGATACCAGGCAGTGGTCAAGGCCGTGATGAGAATGAATTAGGGGCTGTGGCAGTGATCGGGGTGCCTACATTAAGGTGCAGTCCCTTTGGACAAATTCCTTGCTTATCAATCAAGCCTGATCCATCTCAGAAGCCGTGATGTTTAAGCCGAGACAAGTGAGCCCAGGAGCCAGCTCTATGGCGACTGGGGGAAGACAATGTCAGACAGAGCAACACACCAGCTCCGGTTCCCACTTCCGCCCTGAGCCCCTCGGAGCCAGCGGAGTCTGCAGCACCCAGAGCACTGGGAGGAGGGTGGAGAGGAGGGTTAGGAGAGGACCTAACCCTCAGGCAAAACCTCAGGGTGCTGCGGGGGTGGCATCCACCTGACCCTTAGCCCCTGTCCCAGGCTTTTCTCAGGGTCTCACCCATCAGCCCAGCTGCCCCTCACCTTCCCTGCTCCCCTGCCGGGCTCAGAGCCCTCAGCCTGAGCCTGGAACCCATTTCTGCTCTTCGCAGCTGCCTCTGTGTCCCAGGCTTGCCAGAGGTACCCTTCCTGCCACCCGGCAGGTGGGCAAGCAGGGCTGGATTCTTATTCCCCCCGTGTATGGACAGCTGGAGTCCAGGCTCGGGGCAGGGAGGGCTTCACTGGAGCCCACCAGTGACACAGACCCTGCACCTGGAAGAGAACTTAGAAGACCCGTCCTCTGGTTCATGGACCCCAAACTCTGTGATTGAGAAAAGCCCCGAATGCATTGGGTTCAAGACCCAAGTCCCTCTCTTCCCTACCTCACACCCAGAGTACAGCCCACTCCCTCTCTCTCTCTCTGTCTCTCTCAACATCTTTATTGAGGTACAATTTACATACCAAAAAAAACCACACATATTTATGTATGCGATTTGATGAGTTTGGACATATGCCTATACCCAAGACACCATCACGATAGTCAAGGTAGTGGACATATCCCTCACTTCCAAAAGCTTCCCTGTGCCCCTTTGTGCTTCGTTTGGCTTTGCATTGTTTTTGTGGTAATAACATTGACCATGAACTACATACACCCTCTGAACAAAGCTCTAAGTGCATAATACCGCCTGGTGTGCTGCAGGCACTGCCGTGTCCTGATATTAAACATTCAGGCTCAGAAGTCTGGAGGTAGCCCAGCCCAGGGACCAGACCCCCACATGTGAGACCAAACTTGTTTGGAACAAATTCTGAACCCTAGCAACTATCGGGGTTGGAGCCAGCATGCCATGGTGATGGCTACAGTGGGGTCTTCTGACCTGGTCCCAGCTCTAGTTTACACCTATAGCCCTCTGTCTCCTCCTTCATGTCTCACTTCTTTAAGAAGCTTTGCCACACCTGGTCCCCAGCTCTGCGGTCCTCACCAGCTGCAGCGTGCCCCTCACTAGGCATGCCTCAGCACTGCCTGAGGTCACTGCTCCATGGCCTGCACACCTCCCCAGCTGGCTGTGACAGAGCTCCCAGGGCTGCCTGACTCACCAGCAACAGTTCTGTCAGGCTGGCTGTCATGTGGCACACTGGGTCCCAAGTGAGTAGGTGGGTGACATGGGCTGGGACAAGGGTGTCCTGGGCCCATTGTGGGGGCCTCCCTCCCTCTCTTTGTTGTCCTGTGTTGCTGTCTTGGTGCCCAGGAAGCTGAAATGCCCGGGAAAGGAAAGTCTGACCTCTCTTCCTGTCAACAATGACTCTCCGCTTGGAGCTGACCCCTGCGATGTGAGTCACCAGCAGGGGCAATAACCAACCTCCCTTCCCTGCACCTCAAAGAGGAAGCTGGACTTGAGAGCATTCCTTCCACAGCCCAAGGCTGCCTCAGCTGGAGAGGGGTCTTTCTGCTGAAAGAGGAGCTCAGAACAGCTCCTTTGGCCCCCAAAGTGGGGTTAGTCTCCCAATCCTCCTTGTTTCCTTAGACCTCTATGGTTTGACCTGCAGGCCACACCAGACTGATGCTCTCCGACATGTCCTTAGACATGGCTCTGACCATATCATGGTTTCTTTGGAGTCTTTGAAGGATCCTCCTTGCCTCTAGAGCCAGGTCCAAGTACCTTAGCTGGGCCCCAGCCTCCCTTTTTAACCTCCATCGGCCTTCATGCCCCTTACGGCCTGGGGCCTGGTCAGGGCGGCCTTGTCACTCCTGAATGTGATAGTGCCCATGCCCTCTCCATGCCTTGGCCCTTGCTGTGCCCCTTCCCTGTCACTCCCTAGGCCCAAATGCCTTTTCCCTTCCAAATGCCTCCATACTTTGAACCCCATATCCATTCTCACATCATGTACCTAACCATTCAAAAAATATTTGTTGAGCACCTTCTATCTGCCAAGCTCTGTGCCAAGAGCCGAGGTTTCTACTGCCAACAAACTGGACAGGTGCTCCTGGACGTGCCAGGCTTATGGGCAGTGCAGGGACATAAACAGGCCCTTGTTGTGTAGCAAGGTGAGCTCAGGGTTCAGATCATGGAGGGCTTGTTGGAGGAGGTGACTGTTCATTTCTTGAGGAGTGAGTGGGAGTTAGGCAGGCAAGGGAAGCAGGGAGAGAAGAGGGCAGCAAGGCTGCTGGGACCAGAGGAAGCTAGAAGCAAGAAGGCCTGAGAAAGACACCATGCATTCTAGGAACTGAAAGCTGGTCATAAAGTCCAGATTGAGGGTGTGGGGGGAGTGGTGAGAGAACCAGCTGAGTAACCTGGCAGCACTGGGCAGTTTGCCCTTTATCCTAAGAGGGGTGAGAACCCGGTGAAAGGGCAAGCAGCAGGCCAGGGGGTGGGGTGGCGGGTGCCCATTAAGAGCCAATTTAGACCCTGGCCGGTGTGGTTCAGGTGGTTGGGTTACATTCGCAGTTGGGGCAGGGCACATCCCTAGGCTGAGGGTTCTCTTCCCAGTTCTGGCCTGTATGGGAGGCAACCAATTGGTGCTTCTCTCTCAAATCGATGTTTCTCTGTCTCCCTTCCTCCCTCCCGCCCTCTCTTTCTAAAAACCAATGAAAAAAATGTCCTCAGGTGAGGATTTTAAAAAAGGTGATTTATGTAGTCTGAGGAGGAGGCAGTGTTGGCTCGAACTGAGCGATGGCAGGGGAGCTGAGGCAAAGAGGAAGGGTCTGGAGCTCCTTCCAGCGACGAGGACTTGAGTGACGATTGTTCTGGCCCAGGGGTGGAAGGCAGAGGAGTCCAGCATGGCTCCCAGGTTTCTGACTAAGTGGGAGGTAGGTGGGGCCATTTTACTGAGGGGGGCAGGTGTGCGAGGACAGTGGGATGATGAGTGAAAACTGGGATGCGTTCTCCCTGAGCCCCAGAAGGGGCATTCAAGGTCACGAGAGTGCCCAAGGGAGCAGACAAGGCTAGATCTCTGCAGAGAGGTCTGTGCCGAGTGGGTAGACTTGGGGCCCCATCTACATACTGTCATTGAACTGAGTGAGAATGAGCTCTTCTCTTCCAAGAAGCCTGCCCTGCTCACTCTGGCTCCCTGCACCCAGCCCTAGTCCTTTGTACTACAAGCTGTCTCTCGCTTGTGCCTTGCATCCTTTCTCTAAGTATGTTATCCTTCTGCTCAGAGAATCACCAGAGGTCAGCCATGTCCTCAGATCAGGGACAAGAACCTAACCCAGATCAATAGGAGGCAGAGAAAAGAATCATTTTAAAAGAAGGGGTAGTGGGACTTTCTATGCCTGGGGTGTAGCAGAGAGGGGAAGGAGGAGTTGCAGCTCTTCCCAACTCACCAGCCTTGGGGTAGTTTACACAAAAGAACAAGAAGAGGACCAGGTCTGGGGAGGAAGAAGACTGGTTAAGTGTTGGACCCAGTGAGTTTGCGGTGATGCTGGCAGACCCTCTAGCTGGAGGAGCCCAGTAGGTCACAGGACATTGGTGCCTGAGGCTAAGCGAAGAGTCTGGAGTTACACCTTAGGTAACCTCATCCACCACCCCCTCTAGCTAATGTGGTTCCAGCCACATCAGCCTTCTTTACAAGCTTATGTCTCACCTCCAGGCCTTTGCACATGCTCTGTCCTCCACCCAAAGCTCCATCTCCTTACATTCACATGGCGTGTGCCCTCAAACAATCCAGGTGTTTATCTAAAGTAGCTCCTGACCCCATCACTCTATTGGCTTGCTTCCCTTTAACTTGCACTATAAGCTTTATCCTTCCCCAGCATTCTATCATAAAGCTGTTTATTTGCTCGGCACAAGGAGGGACCACAGAACACTCAGAGAGGTCTAGTGCAGAAAAATGCCTTGGAGCCCTGGCTGGTGGCACAGTGGATAAGGTGCCGGCCTGCGAACCCAGAGGTTGCTGGTTGGATTCCCAGCCAGGGAACATAACCAGGTTGCAAGCCAGGTCTCCAGCCAGGTCTGTAGCTGGAAGCAGGTGAACAGCAACCATACATTGATGTTCCTCTCCCTCTCTGCCTCTCTCCCCTCCCCCTCTCTAAGAAAAATAATAAATAAAATCTTTTTTTTTTTTAAAGAAAAATGCCTTGGAATAGGCCACTGGTAGTGGTTTCTGTGCAGGGTGGGGACCGACTCCAGGCATCCTGGGGAGGAGGGAAGATAGGAGAGGAGCTGACGCTGTCCGCCAGGCTGTGGGATGATAACTGGGGGGTGGAGAGTGGGGTGCAGGGGAGTCAGCAGTGATGGATGATGACCACAGTCTGCTAACTGCTTTCCTGGCTCCGCCCTGCAGTGAACTTCCAATACAGAGCAATCTTAAAGGCCTAAATCAGATCATGTCACTGCCCTACTCAAACCCGAACTCCTTAACATGACACACAAGGCCCTGCAGGCCCTGACCCTGCCTTCTTATCGGCCCTCACTCCCCAGCAGCTCTGCTCACTCCCTCCAGACAAGCAGGCTCCACTGGTCCTGCAGACAAGGCCTCCCTGACTCTTGGCACTGGCACTGCTCTTCCCTAAAGGCAGGTCTCCATCCAAATGTCACCTCCCTCTGAGAGGTTTTTCCTGAGCTTCCTAAAATAGAATTATTGCACCCTCTTGTCACCTTATCTTGCTTTGCTTTTCAGCGTGGCCGTTAAGTTACAGCTATCATATATACAGCTTGATTTATTTGTTTGTTACTCTCTTCCTGACTGCTGCGTGGTGGCAGGAGGACAGGAAGGCTCGTCAATTTTGCTCACTGCTGCATCCCGAGCATCGGTAAATATTGTGTGCAATGGAGGGGCCACAGATGAACAACTGAGTCTGCAAAGGTAACCTGAAAAGAGCCCTTGCCTACGATGGCTCTTCTTGGCAGAGCAGGCCGAGGCTGGGAGCGCTCTGGGACTCCCCACGGCGGGTGGGGTAGCCCCTGTGAACTCAGCCAGCAGGTGAGCCCAGACTAGACCCCAAGCCCTCTTCCTGCAGGCCTTCCGTCCATCCATCGGCAGAGAGTGCCAGCTGATGCCCTCCCTCCCTTTCCCCTAGTCTAGGTGGGGAGATGTGAGAACAACTTGAGAAAAACCAAGTTGCGCCAGACAGGAGGCTTAGGGAGAAAGGAGGAGGAAGAAGTTCAAGTAGCTAGGAAGGATGTGAAGGGGCTAGGCATGAGACACAGCCACTTATTCTAAAAAGGGCACCTTGCCTGTCAACAGCCCACTTCTACCTCTAGGGGAAAAGTAGGGACTTGCCTCAGGAGGGGATGCCTTTGATAATGAAGTCTTGACCTGCTGGTGCTTTCCTCTTCCTCCACACCTCACCCCGCCCTCTAAAGCTACTGGGAATTCCCCACTTCCTGGTTAGAGCCCAATCGGGATTTTCCTCTGCCCAGGAATTTAGGATGCTTTCCAGTTTTTTCCATAACTTCACTGCCTGCATTAGCAGAGCCCCCACCCCCCGCAACACACATACAGTTGGGGGCCGGGGGAAGATGAAGAAGGAGGAGGAGTGGGTCTCCTGCAGACATCGAAGGAGTAGGCAATCTCTCTGCACATCTTCCAAATACAGGAAACATGTTCCCTCTGTTCTCTCCTTAAGTGGGTGACTCAATGGTTGATGCCACCTCTGTTCAACATCCAGCCTCCACAAGCAGAATGGGGCCCAATCCACAGCTGGGGCATAGTGGGTTCTGGGGGTGGGGGTAGTTCTACTGGTGCAACCCAGCCTTCTCCTCCGATTTTCCAGGGAGTTCCAACCCCACCCACCCACCCAGCCTCTGCTCGAAAGAAGTGTCCCTTCCCTGCAACTGGCCACATGTGGGAGACAGGAGCTCCAGGTGTGGGCCAGGAGGTCCAGGTCAGCCAGCCAGCCAAAGGGTCATGCAGGGATGAGCAGTGAGTGGCACTGTGGTGTATGGGTCTGGACAGCAGTCATATAAATGGTGAGCACTTGTGCATTCTGGGACATATCCCAGGCCAGTCGTTTACTCACAGGTCCCCAGGGCACCTGCTAATTCTGAGTAACTTTCTCTTCATTCGTTTCAATGATGTTGACTCTGACAGCATAGTACAAGGCACGGGAAGGGCGAGGTATGAAGAATGAAGATGGCACAGCGCCAACTTTTCAAGAGCCTGGGGTTCGCCCTAACAGTCACATGTAGTGCATTTCTGACATGGCAGGCTCCGGGCAGGGCCATGGGGACTCAGAGATAAGAAAACATCTTCCGCCCTGGCTGGTGGCACAGTGGATAAGACGCTGGCCTGCAAACCCAAAGGTCGCTGGTTCGATTCCCAGCCAGGGCACATAACCAGGTTGCAAGCCAGGTCTCCAGCCAGGTCCTTAGCTGGAGGCAGGTGAAAGGCAACCATACATTGATGTCTCTCCCTCTCTGCCTCTCTCCCTTGCCCTCTCTCTAAAAATAATAAATAAAATCTTTTTTAAAAGAAAAGAAAATAAAACATCTTCCTGAACTTGGTGAACTTAGTTAGGTTCTAGCTGGGGAGGCAGGCATGGCCTGGTAACTACATGGCGGAATCACCTGGTCCTTTCCTATCTCGGCTTGCGCCATAAATGGGGTCCTGCTTTGTCACACCTGCCAGGTCCCAGCACCCCCATCAAACATGACCTTGAAGGCAGGGATGATTTCACTGTCTCTTGTAATCTCAATGTCTCACACAACTAAAGATATTTGCAGAAGAAGTGGTACATGAAAGGCTTCTGAACAGTTAACTATTATGACGAGACTGTAAATACATGCTAACCGGAGGTGCTGGCAGGGTCCCACCTTGCTGGAGAGAAAGGGCTGGTTTATTCTGAGTGGGGAGCCCCAGATAAGGCACCAGGGAAAAGGTAGGATTTCAACGAAGCCCTGCAGGCTGCCTGTGGAGAACAGAAGGCCATCGCAAGTGGAGGGGACAGCAGATGTCAACTCTCAGAGTCTTATCACAGGCCACATGGAGGAGGGAATGGAAGATGTGGGTGGCGAGGACCATGGGGCCAGGTCAAGAACTGCCATGAATGCCATGCTAAGGGGTTTGATCTCTGTTCTGTAGACACAGAGATCCCCTGGGAAAAAGTTTGAGGCTGGGAGTCAAATGAACGAAGCAGTGGTTTAGGGAGATGATACTGACAGCTGTGGAAAGGGTCTGTTTTGAGAAGGCATTGCCAGATGTGTCCTTTCTTTGGCCTCGGCTTCTCAGGAAGTGGGAGATGCTGGGGAAAGTCAGGGCAGGGTGGGGAGGGAGTGCCGGGAGTAGAGATATCACTTTGGAAGCAATTGTATTGTTAAAAAAAAAACTGATGACAACAATATGAATCCAAAAAAAGGCAGGATTGGTGACCCATTGAATATGGGAAGTGAGACTGAAGCTTCTGGCCTGAGTGGTGGAAAGAACACAAGAGAAGGGGCCGGTTGTGGGGTGGGGGGAGGACCATGTGTGAGGCACGTCATTCTGGGTGGCTACCAGGACGCAGAAGAGAAAGAATCGTAGAAGATTCAGCGCCGATGCCCATGGATGGCAGGCTACAGATGCCTTCAGCCTATGAGGACTAGAGGGCTCTAAATCTTACACAGAAGCCCTTTTTACCATGGTGATATTTCACAGTCCCCTCCCGGCTTTCACCCCACCCCGGCCCCTCCACCCACCCACCACAATAGCAACCCCCATGGCCTGACAAACAGGAGGCGTCACCAGGAGAGGTGAGATGTGTGGAGGACATTATGGATGAAGTCAGTGTCCATAAGTGACCTAACCCACACCCTAGCCTCTCAGTTGTCTGGTTATTCCATTTCTGACAACGCTGTTTCACTATGTCTTGGCCACCCACTTCCATCACCACTCCCCAGCCTTAGTCACCACCCAGTACTCCCCCATCTCCGAAATTACTAATCCTGACCCCATTCTACCTTCTCAGTCACTTCACCGACACCTGCCCACTGACCCTTCTAGAGTCATTGAATCCAGCAACCCCCTTCCTTCCCTACCCTCCTCTCTCCCAGGATAGATTGCACCGCTCAGAATTTTATTCATTCTCCCCTGTGTGGCAGCACGTGGTAAAAGCCCCGGTTGGATGAGCCAGCCCTCCTCGCCCTCTGAACTGTACTTATGTGGTAGGCAAGGCTTGCTGGGAAAGACCATGCTTGCACGCTGTCCGGAGTCACCATCCTGGGTGGTCACCAAGCCTGACAGCTCCGTGGCACTGCCTGCTATGTTTTCCTTCACCAACACCTGTTCGGCTTTTTGTGCAACCACCTTTTAAAGCCGTAGCCCCTGTCCTCAAACCCTCAACCTACTGACTTTCACCTTAATCCTCAGCAGATGATGCAGCCTCTCCCTTCAAAGAGAAAAGTAGAAGCCTTGAGACAGGAAATCTTTCAGTTCTGCCTGCCCTTCCACCAGCCTGCCTGGACCTTTCTCTCCACTTGGGCTCCTCTTTATTGAGAGTTCCTCCTATCTCACTGCTTATGTTCCACGTTCCAGCCCTTCCTGCCATCACAGAGACCTTGCCTGTCCCCTCTTTTCCTTCATCTTCTTCTCCCTCTATTCCTGTCTTCCCACCAATATTTAAACAAGTTCAGGTTTCTAATATCAAGTCAAGCCCTCCCTTGATTGTACTCCTTTCCCCAACTACCACCTTCTCCTTCATAAGAAAACATCTCAAACCCTCCCATTTTCCCCTCAAGTCACTGTGACATGTTTTCCTCCATCACAAAACATACAAAGGCTGCCATCACCAAGACCACAGAATGCTTGCTTCTCCAAACATTCAGTGAATGCGTTTAGCCCTGGTGTGGTAGAATTTTCTACTTCAGGTCATTTTTCTTTCTACTACCCTTAGCTTCTGTGACACTATCCTGTCTTCCCTCCTCCTTTCTCCTCGACCCTAAATGCTGGAGTTAACCAGATTCGGTCTTATCGCCTCTACACATTAACTGCAAGGACCACTTTTGATGCTTCAAGTGCTGATCTCAGCTGACAATTGTCAAGAATACCTCTGTCTAAACCTCTCTCTTGAGCTTCAGATTTATATGTACAATTGCCTGTAGGGTTGTCAAATGTAGCAAATAGAAACACAGGATGCCAGTTAAATTTGAATTTTAGATAAATAATGAAAAAAACATTTAGTATGAGTATATCCCATGCACTTTTAGGACGATTTAGATCCCCCCTAAAAAAAGTATTTGTTGTTTAATCTGAAATTCGGTCTCAAGCTTCTCTTTGGGGACATCTGTCACTTTCCATTCAGCTGTTACATGCCCAACTGTGAGCTTCCCGAGAGCAGGACCCTGCCTGTCTCCTCCGTTGTATCCCAAGCCCCTAATACAGTCCCTTGTCCACAGGAGTTCAATTCGTGTTTCATGGATGAAGGCGAGAGCAGCTTTTTTGCCCATCAAGGCCAGGAGGCCTCCTCTCATCTTCCTGTGAGCCCACAGAACACTCCCCAGAACTGGAATCATTCCCAGATAGTTTTAGAATTCCACCCCCGCTATGTTGCCCTGTCCTCTAGCATCAGTAACTCAGACCCTGTCAGGGTTGCTCCAGCCCTGCATGTCCGTAGGGGAAAGTAGATGGCAGAGTGGCCGGAGACAAGAGGGAGGGCAGGCAGCCGGCCTCCTATAGGATGGGGTCGGGCTAATGCTGGTGAACAGAGGCGCAGGCCCAGCCACCAGGGCAGCCTGGTCTCTGTGCCCCCAACATGGTTCTCCCCAGTCCGGCAAAAGCTCCCCAATGGTGGATGCCTTGAGCTGGGGGATTGTGGAGGCTTCCAAGCGCACCTGTCCAGCAGGCTCTTGCAAAGGGAGGCCTAGAATCGATGGCGCATTCGGGGCTGCAAAGCAACCAACAAGCAGGTGAGCATCAAAGCCGCACGAGTGGTGAGGGGACCGGGAAACGCCCCGGAGAAGAGACCAGTGACAGAATTTGGGTGGGCACCTGGGTTAAGGGACACAGGAAGCAGAGTGAACTACACGAGGCGTGCAGAAAGAGGAAGTGGAGCAGGAGAGGAAGAACCAGGAAGGTGCGGAGGCCGGAAGCCCAGGGGATAACGTGAAAGAAACTCAAAGGTTGAGCAACAAGCAACTACCCAGAAGGACGGGTTCTGAAAAGTGGAAGCTAGGGTTGGAAAATGGGACGTCAATGTGGCCTCTGAAGAGGAAAATTAGCTTATGTCTCTGGTTTTGGCCCCTCCTGGGCAGGGAGGATACTGCCCCCCACCCTGACCATTGCTCTAGGTGGGAGAGCTGTTTATGATTTAGAGAAAGGTCAGGAGGAGGAAGAAAGTCAACCCCGGTCAAGCAAGATCATGGTTAGCCCATGGTTGTTGTCATCTTTAGAGCCAGGTGCTATTGCTGCGGAGGGTGGGGTGATTGTCCCCACATTTCAGAAGCTTGCCATGTAATGTAGGTTTTCAAGTACTGCTGCTCAGCTCTACCCCTTCTCAGGCAAGGGGGTTCCCTGGCCGACCCCCTTTACCTGAAGAGGGCTCCCACAGTCCAAGTCCTTCTCTGCAGCCCTCCTGGCCACCACCCACTCGTTTGCTTGGCATTTGCCTCCCACTTCCTTCCCGCTTCTAGGATCCCCAGGACCTGCCTGCAGAAAGGCCTACACTCTATCCCATTCTCCGCTTCATGTTACCCCCAAGACAAGCGCACAACAGACTTCTTCACACACATCTATTTCAGGGAAATGGAAAGCAAAACAGCAAGCAGTTCTCCCGGGGTTTGGAGTTACAGTCTGATAACCATCCAGCTGTAAGTCGTTACAGGTCTTTGCCCCTGATCCCTTCTGGGAACTTCCAATGCCCTTGACCTCATGACTCTGTTCCTGCGGACGATGCCTCCTTTCTCCCCTCAACCCTGCACTCAGACACGCACTCCCCCTCCTGCTTGACCCCTCATCTTCAGCAGGTACTCTGTCCCTTGGAGCCCTTAGCTGAGAGACCCCCATTCCTCAGAGCTTTAGACTCATTCAGGGCTATCCCAAGGGGAGACCATCCCTCCCAGAAGGACACAGGATAGACAGTTGGTTCATAACCATATTTTATAAATACTACTTTTATCCATAACATCTCCATGCTCAAAAACCCTCCATGGCCTAAAAGCTGGGGTGAAGAATCCACTGGTGCTTTACTCAGTCAGGGCAGACCCCTGGTGGCAGAGAGTGCCTCTCTTGGGGAGGAAAGAGGCAAGGGAGAGTCCATGGCTTCTCTGCCCCAGAAGCCCCCCTAAACCTGGGTGTGGCCCCTCCCTAACACTGCTCCACAGTGGGCTTCCAGCACCGAGGAGTCAGGGTTTGGCCAAGGAGGAGAGGTGTGCTGGAGCAACCTGGGAGCTCAGAGGACCTTGGGCGCAGGCCGCTGTGTGGCCAGCTGCACAGGGTTAGAGACAAGCCCCGAAGCTGAGCCTCCAAGGACTGTCTGAACACCTGGCCCTGCCCTGTAGCCCAGCAGTCAGGAGTCCTGAGCTCCATCACCTATCTCAGCTGAGAGCGCCCACACGGAGCTTGGGCAATACTTTTTCTCTTGTGTTAGCCTCCTTAAGTGAAAACCTGGGAAGTGGAGCCTCTGGTCCATTCCAGCTCTACCGTCTGACAGCTCCAGGAGCTGGCCTTTCCCCTCCTCTACCAAAGCAGCCTTCTGCTCCAGCATCATCCACGTTCTTAGGCCCCTGAACACTGAAGGCCCAAAACAGGTCCCCGCTCACTGGCTCAAATCTAGTGGTGGTGCATTAAGAAAGTGTCTGTATTCTGAGTTTCTGGGAACAGGGCCACAGTTCATTACAAACAGCTTCCATGGTGTCAAATATGCCAGGAATTGGCCAGTGTTGGTCTAAAATCTTTCAGCCCTTTCACTTAGCCATTCCCTCTTCCTGGGAATCCCTCCCTTCCTCCTCTCTACCTGTACAACTCTTTTCAAGAGCCACATTCTTCAAGAAGCTGGGCTTCCTCCCAGCCCTTGGAAGCTTCTTCCTCCTCTGCACTTTTGAAAGATAATGACTTTGGAGGGATCTTTGATTTGTTTCTAGTTTTTAGAGACAATGGAGGGGGTTACTATGCACAAAAAATAAATTTTTTAAAAATCAAGAAAAAGAGTAACGACTCTTCTGCTCATTGAGCCCAGACTGGTGGGTTTATGTGCTCTCTCCCCAGTGGGAACAAGGCTCCTGGGCAGCAGGGCTCCACTTGTACCACTTTGTCTTCCACCGATGTGGCCCAGAGAGAGGCACGGAGCCCATGTCAGAAGAACTTGTCCAGTGGAAAATGTTTATGAACCAGAAAAACCAAACTGTCAGATCTGGACCATAGGTCCTGATAGTTGGGTACCCGGACTAAGTAGGCAGAAAAGAGGCAGATCCAATGGGCTTAGTCAGACTGAGTGTAGCCTAGGGATCGTTTCCCTAGAAGTCTATTTCAAAACAGGGGAGGAACTTGTCTGGGAGAGAAGGTGGGGAAGTTCCAGCTTCAGGAGAAAGTGCAAAGGCCCAAAATGGGAACCAAAGAATCTGCATTGGGAAATCTCACTGGAGAGCAGTTCTCGTCCTTTTCCTTCCAAACATGGGACCATGCGCACTGTGCCAAATTGCTCTGTTTTTTCCTGCCCGTGTGCCCGATTTCCCCCGACCACACGTGCTGGCTGCCCCCACACTGATAATGGGTCCATCAGTCAATATATTGAAGTTGCTGGTGGGGCCTAGGATTGGTGGCCCACAGTGTGAGCGCCCTGA
The DNA here is from genome assembly GCA_004026585.1 of Noctilio leporinus. NCBI lineage: Eukaryota > Metazoa > Chordata > Mammalia > Chiroptera > Noctilionidae > Noctilio > Noctilio leporinus. Next base: position 343,319 of record PVIW01000599.1, read on the forward strand.
GAGCTGCAAATGGAGGATTGGAGCTGGGATGTGGCCAAGGCCACATAGAGTCTTGATTTATGGGAAGTTCTTCTCTGGCTTCTGCTGACTCTGTTAAGCAGGGACGCTGTGTAAGCCTGGGCCTGGTGGGGTGGGGGAGGGGGATGGCAGAAGGAAGAAAGGAAAGGGCCAGATGCCTGATGTTTAAGCCCAGTGGATACGGACCCTCCCCCACTGCCTCCTATTGTATTTGGTCACCCACAGTTTGCTATTTAATCATTCCTAACCGCATCTGATTTGTGTATGCTTGTTTACTCCCCCTACAATTTTATAGGCCTCTGGAAGGCAGACACTGGCTTCTAGTCCTGGTGTCTTTCCCACACACACACACCCTCACCCCCACCCCATCCAGGCTCCCAGTTCGACTCTGGGCTGCTCTTGGGAAGTCTGGGCTGGCTGGCTGGCTGAGTGGAGAGTAGTTAATTAAACCTAGAAGGAAGATCTCCCAGAAAAGTCCCAGCGCCTGTCCCCCAAGGGCCCACAAGCAATCTGTGGCACCCTCTGCCAACTCAGGGCCTGCCGTGCCTGATCCTGCCACTGCTGGCTTGCTCTGCCTTCCTCCAGCAGCCCCTCTGGGGATGCTGCACAAGCCCACACTGAGCATTTCAGCTGGCTCTGTGCGCAGGGCCTGCTCCAAGGCCTTTCTGAATGAATTCGGTCACCTCCCTGTTTTTACGAGCCCTGGTCCCGCAAACATCTCCCTGCCTGCCTGCAGAGGTCATGTGCTGCTCCCTGGGAGGGAGAAAGCCTGCCATGTTCTCCGTCCGTTTCTTCCGTGGGCCTTCACTCACCCCCTCTCTCACCAAGCAGGATTTGTGGTCCCGACTCTGGGAATGAGCGGACAGTGGTCTGGGCAGCGGTGAGAGAAAAGCAAGGATGCAACCTGCCCTCCTGCAGCTCCAGATCCATCCGGGAGACCGTTGCAAAACCCTGGGAGGCAATTCTCAATTGATAAGCACCGCCTGTGTGCAGACAGGCTTTCCTGGGCAGGCCAGGGGCTGGGAGGGACCCATATTAGAAATTGGGGTGAGAATTCATTCTTCCAAGAGCATGGAGAGTCAACCAGTTCATCTACTCATCAGCTGTGCACCTTCAGGCGGGTCACCTAACCTCTCGGGATCGAGGTTCTTGATCTGCGAACAGAGGCCCCATGGTAGCCTGGGATTCTGATGATCCCAGAGTTGTGAGGCAGAGCGGGGCTGTGAGAACACCCTGAGAAGGAGGCAGAGGCCCAGGCCAGCAGGGATGGCCATAGAGCCTGACTTCCCATGACCACTAGGAGGAGGGGCCGAACCAGAGAGGCCATGGGGCTGTCCTGCAACCCCAGTGCCAAGGCTACAGGCCAGGGAAGAAGAACCCCAGCTGGGAGAGGGGTGGGGTGGGGGCTGCAGGAGCCTCATCAGCACCAACCAGGACAAACAAAGACAAGCTCTTCCCCCAGCCTGAGGCTGTTTATTTGCACTGGCTACTGTTCTCTGGCCTCCCAGGCCAACAGAGGCTGTCTGTGTGCCTGCCCCACCCCCAGCCCCAGCTTGTCTCCGGCCTCCACCAGGGCCTAACCCTTGAGCAAATCCCCTGGCTCTTCACAGGGGCACCCGGCACTTGGAATCTGAGCAGACTCTGCTCCAGACCAGTGGCAGGGTGGCGGCAGTTTAGGGATGGCCAGCAGCATACTAAGCAGGGAAGGCATGTGTCCTGTCACACCTCTGGTGCCTGCCTCTGACCATGCTCAGGACCCTCACCCCCACTCCACATCTCAGCTCCCAGGCTCAGAGGTGGGCCCTGGTCATCACCCATCCGTACTGAGAGGCTAGGGCTCCAAGCATCTCTGAATTGGTCTCCCGAGGTCCCACAGCAGATCAGATTTCCCTGAAGTTTTGGCCAAGTCAGAGGCAGGCTCTAGACAGTGTCCCTTTGTGAGGTCCAACCACCTCAACCCAGCAATTCAGTCCTTTGGGATAAGCACGTTCTCTACAGGGCTCATCAAGTAAGGAGGGGTAGTCAGTCCCACCAACCAAACAAGACTGCGTTGTCTTCTCCAAGGGGAGAAACTGGCCTGAGATGCTGGGGAGGGTCCAGGGGCCCGGGCAGAGGGGAGATACCCAGGGGAAGGGGGAGGGAGGCCCAGTGGCCCAGCCAGTGGTGTCCCCCTTGCTGGAAGTGAGCCCTGGGGGACAGGTGCCTGGCTTTGAAACAGAGGCTTAGGGGTGGGAGAGGGGAGTGAACAGGCCTGAAGGTAACAGAGAGGACAGAGGTTGCCTGGCTCAGCCATAGGACCACTGCTGAAGAGGATAAATGCCCTTCCCTTGCCCACATGTCAGCCCCTGTCTGCTCTCTGCCCCAAAGAACAGGGAAGTCAGGAAAGTTCTGAAGATATGCCAGCACCGATCCCCATCCCTCCCCTTCCCCAGGCTTAGCTATCCTGGCAGGCTGACTCCAATCCCCAGGCTCCAAGGCTTCAAGGACAGTCAGGCCTCTGGTAACAAATCCAGATGGAGCCTGGACAGCTTCTCCGTGGACTTTGGGCCCAGCCAGAAAGCAGTTTGAGGGGCTGAGGAATGAGTGGTGGACTTGGGCCTTGGGAGCTTTGAAGTCAGGCCTCTGACTTCACCCACCTCAGTGGTATGACCTCTGAAGCTCCCTTGACCTCTCTGAACTTTAGTTTTGGTCACATGAGGATGATCCCTACTCTGCAGTGGTGAGAACTGAAGCAAGTTGTGTGTGTGTATGTGTGTACACCTGGCAGTGTTCTAGAAGGTGTTATCTGTGCTCAAAGTCCCCTTGGGACTCTGGCAGATGGCGGGCCGAGCTGCCCCCGAAAGCCTGGCATGGGAACTTCTGCCCAGGGCCAGACTCCAGGTGGACAGGCAGAGCTCTGCACGGATGGGCAGCAGAAGCCTCTCTGTCTTCCTTGAAGTCACTCTCAAAAGGCGGTCCAGGGTGTCCCTGAGCTCGGGTGGTGGCATTCAGATCCCTGAAGTCATGCTGTGCTTGTGGAGTTCAACCTTCCCAAACCCCCATTCCTACACACATGCATGCATACCTGTACGTGCACACACAGGCATACACTGTCCCCATGTCTGAATGAGATCATGGTCACCCCTCTGAGCCCACCTGCTGTGCCTGTAACCCATGAATCCAGGGGTCTGGAAAGGCTAGAGAAATCCTGAGAGCAAGGCAGCAGCACCTCCAGCGTGGGCACCGGGGTGGTGGGAGGGGTGGGTGTCTCAGAGCTGACTGTACCCACAAGCATTCCAGATTTTTACTGCGACAGCTGTCAATTCTCCCTGCATTCTCCACCACTTGTCACCTCCCTGACTCACGGTCCACCTGTCTGCCCCAGATCTCTGAGGAAACTCCCAGACATCCTAGGCTTGGCCATCCCTTACCTAATTTCACATTTCCAAATAAGGAGTTTTAAAGTGTGTTCCAAAAGAAGTCCCAGCATATACAGAACATCAGACCTTGGACCTTCTGAGGTTTTCAGTCAGCTTGATGGAGGGGAAAAAGGAAGTGAGGTGCAAGGTCAGACAAGGTCAGACGAAGTGTGGAAACTGGTGTCCTGAGTCCTGGGGACAGGATGTGCCAACAAACCATAGCGTCAGACCAGCTTGGGGCATCTGGGCTCTGCCACTTACCTACTGAGTGACCACGGTCAGTAAGTTCCCCTCTCTGGGCTGAGGGGACTAATTCCTATCTCCTGGGGCCATAAGGACCGAATGGGATCAGGGTACACAGTGGTTGACCCAGGCCCTGGCCTGGAGTAGGTGGTCAGTAGCTCTAATAACACACATGATCCGAATCAATGACAGTTGTCCTTCCAGGAGGTTGGGCCAAAAACTGTGGAGTCATTTCCTAACTCCTCCTGCTCTCGCATCTCCCACCAAAACCATGAAATCCAGCACCCCACCTCTCCTGCCCACTTCCTAACACGCTGCCCAGACCCCAGCCACCGTCATCCCTCTCTTGCGTTATTACAGCAGTTTCCTGTCAATCTCTCGTTGGCCCCTTCAGTCTGTTCTCAACACTAAAGGGATCAAACCCTCACGTGCCCCTGTTTCACCTACCAAGTCTGTGTAATAGCTGCTCCTGATCTGCCCACCACCCTCATCTCTCCCCCACTGCTCTCCCTCTCCACACTGGCCCCTCACACCAGCTCCTGTCAGCACTCCGGGCATGGGGCCCCCTGCCTGGGCCAGGGGTGCACATTCTCCATACCCATGTGACTCAGTGTCCCCTTCCCTATGAGGCCCACCTCAGCTTCCACCGTCACATTGCTCCTCACCCAACCCCAAACCCCCTATCCTGCTCCCACAGACAGTACTTAACACCTTCCAGAACACCGTGTGATTCACGGACTACTTGCACTGCGGTCTATCTTCCTCATAGACTGCCAGCCGCATGGATCTCCGTTTTGTCCCCTGGTGCATCCCAGGCTCCTAGAACTGAATAAAGATTTGTCATGTGAATGACGGAATCTCACCACAAACCCAGGAGGCGGTTAAGGCAACCGGCTCCCCTTACTGACAGAAAACCCCAGGCTTTCTTCAGTTAAGTTCTAATCCTCCCTTGGGGCCTGAATGAAGTCCAGTGGAGGTAACAGTGGAAAACTGGCTTCTTGTCCTCTTTGTCCTCTTCCCTTTATGTCTCTCCACCCTGTGGTGCTGCCCCTGCAACATGCTGGCACAGGGACAGGTACAAGCCCGGTCCTTTGGCTCTCTCTCCTGCACAGCTGAGGCCAAGTGGAACTTCCCTGAGTTGTGTGGGTTTTTTTTTACTACTTCCTAACATGGACGGAAATGAGGGGAATTAACACTGACAATGCAAGAATTATAAAAATGGTTGGGTTTATGGAGTGCGGAATTCTGGTCCAGTCCTCAGAGGTGTATAGACCCAGTCTCATTTCTAGTATGTTCTAGGATGTCAGGCATGCGTTTTAAAAATATATTATTTTTATTGTTGTTCTTTTACAGCTGTCGCATTTTTCTCCCCGTTGCTCTCCCCTGCTCTGCCCACCCCATCCCTGCTCCCATAGTCAATTCCCACCCTGTCATTTATACATGTTCCTTGACCAGACCCTTCTCTGCCTTCCCCTTCCCCTCCGGTCCCTGTCAATCTGTTCCTGGTTTCCATGCCTCCGAGATGTCAGCATTCTTGACTCAGACACCTGACCCGGGTCCCGCCTCTCACCTCTTACCTGCCTCCCTCCTTCTCTATCTGCCCCTGGAGCTAGAAACCTAACCTCCCTGTTTTCTAGCCCTGACCTAGAAGAAGGCACTTCTTAGGAAGTTTTCTCTTCCATAAAGTGGCCTTTGAGTCCTGAGGAGAATCTGATGGGAACTCACGGACCTTCACAGCCCTAAGATAAGCGGAGGTGAGCGGATGAAGCCGGGGTCCGCGGAGCGCAGGCCGACGGGGAACCTGAAAGGGTGCGGCAGTCTCCCGCCGCTCGCAACGGTCTCCCTTGCCAGGGATCAGAAAGAGCTTTCGCTGGAACACAGAGGGAAACTGAGGCTCAAAGCAGGGCCGTGTTTGGAGGTTCTACCAAATCAGTACAAGATCCCAGAGAAGCTGAGGCCCTGGGAGGGGTATCTTTAGAGGCCGAGTCCTGACACCTTCTCGGGGAGCTGTGCTGGGCATCACAAAATCCCTAAAGGACCTCCTATGTTTCAGGTGCTGTGCTCAGTGCTAGGGACACAGAAGTGAACAAGATGCACAGGACCCCTGTCTCCACAGGGCATCTCGTCTTCTGGTGAGAACGACATCAAGCAAATACACAAATGGTGATTAACACAGGAGCAAGACCTCAGAAGGAGCAGCGCACAGTGCCATGGAAAGGTACAATATGGGGGGATGGGTGGGTGGGGAAGGGGACAGAGGGGAGCAAAAAGGACATGGATGTAATACAACAACAATAAAATTAAAAAAAAAAAAAAAGAAAGGTACAATAGCAACTGTAATACAACAAAAATTAATTTAAAAAAAAGAAAACGTACAATAGGGGACTTGATTTTGTGCAAGGCAGAAGGGCAGGCTTGCAGGGAGTGGGGGTGGGTGTCCAAGGCTTTGAGCTGAGACCTGTCTGCAAGATGCTGATTATTTCTAGCAAGTCAAAAACGGGTTCCCCTCATGTCACTGCAGGAGGCTGGACAGAGTGGGGTCCTGAGGCCCCTGGGGGAGGGCAGACCCCTGGGAAGGGGGTAAGACGTGGCTGTGACGGGTGCAGCCTGGGCTGTGCCCCACATGTCTTTCGGACCCAACACACAGCACCGACCAGCAAAGACTGCAAGACCCTGGCCCTCAGCCACCCATGGATGTGAGTGCATCAGGGCAGGGCTCCATGACCTCACTGTATTGGTGTTCTACAGTCCAGCCAGCAGGAGCGGAAACAAACACTGAAAAGTCCCAGATGCCTGTTCAGGAATTCAGGGCTGTGGGCAGGGTGCCCAGCTCAGGAGGCCTGAATGGAATCTGAAAGTGCCTTCTGGCTGAAAAATACCAAAGATTGCTCAACATTCCTTTGCCTCCAGGAGCTGGGTTTGGCCGGAGGGGCTGCAAGCTGGGGACCCGGAGACTGGCTGTCAGGGAAACGGCCCCTCCGCCCTTCCCTCTGCGGGGAGCAGCTACGGTAGAGACTCCCCCCCCGACACATACACACACACACACACACACACACACACACACGGGCACTGAGGACTGAGGCGGAGTGGACTCTGGAGGTCTGGAAGGAGGATGGAGAACCAAAGTCTTCAGCAGAGGGGAAAGGACGGTCCTGTCCCGTGATGAGAGCTATCAGGTTCCCAAGAGGACCTGAGACTGAGGGCCCGGATTCTCAGGCTCTGGCACAAAGGCCTGTTCCCCAGCTCTCGGCAGCAGTGATCAGCAGCTCTCTGCAGCTGCAAGGAGATAAGCAGTCTCTTCCCAGATCTCTATCTGTCGAGCTGGGCTCAGATGCCCCCTCCTCCAGGCAGCCTGCCCTCCGTACATCCCACATTGGACAGTGCCACTTAATGACAGGGAAACGGTCTGAGAAATGTGTCATTAGGCCTGCACGTGCTCACACCTAGACGGTACAGCCTCCTCCTCATTGAGGCTGGATGGTCTAACCTGCTGCCCCCAGCCTACCCACTGCACGGCATGCGCCCGTTCGTAACACGATGGTATTTGTGTATCTAAGTTGAGAAAAGGTACGGTAAAAATACAGGGGGAAAGATGGAAAACGGTGCACCTGTATAGGGCATTTGTCATGGAGGGAGCCTGCAGGGCTGGAGGTTGCTGTGGATGAGTCAGCAAGTGAGTGGTGAGTGACTGAAGGCCTCAGGCATTCCTGTCTGTGGCTGTGGACTTCATAAACACCGTACAGTTAGGCTCCACTAGATTTATAAAACAACGTTCCCTTAAGTCAAGCACAAGACAGGGGTGGTACAAACAGGAGATGCGGTACACATGAAGTGTGTGGTGTGTAAGGCTGTGGCACAATGTTCTACAGCAAACCAGTTTATCCATAGAAAGAGTACACGCTAAAGAAATGATTAAAAGTATAGAATAGCCCTGGCTGGTGTGGCTCAGTGGATCGAGCGCTGGCCTGTGAACCAAAGGGTGGCTGGTTCAATTCCCAGTCAGGGCACATGCCTGGTGTGCAGGCCAGGCCCCCAGTTGGGGGATGTGTGAGAGGCAAACAATTGTTTCTCTCACATATTGATGTTTCTCTCACACATTGATATTTCCCTCCCTTTCTTTCTCTCTTCCTTTCCCTCTCTAAAATAAATAAATAAAATATATATATTTTTAAATTAGAAGTATAGCATAATGAATACACAAACCAGCAACATGGTCAATTGTCATTATCAAGTATTATGTACCATACATGTACTTGCATACACTGTGCTTTTCTGCGGCTGGCAGCACAGTAGGTCTATTTATACCAGCCTCACCACAAACACGTGAGTCATGCATGCACTAGTTCCCATGGCTGCAAAGTCACCAGGTGATAGGAATTTTTCAGCTCCCTTACAATCTTGTGGGGCCCCTGTGGCATATGCAGTCTGCCTTTGAGTGAAACATGGTTCAGTGGTGCACAAACTGTGGTTGTTTCTCTGAAATGTCTGACCTCTTCCGCTAAGGAAGCAATGCTCTGGCAGTCAGGAGCCCTTCTGGGTCATGTCTGTGTAATTCTGCAGGACCCGGAGGGCAGGGAGCTGTAGGTACAGGCTGCTTACCACAGCATTGCTGCGATATTGGAAAATGGCAAGTTATCTACAAGATCAAGGGGAGGGATTGGCCCTGGCTGGGTGGCTCAGTTGTTTGGAGCATTGTCCTATATACCAAATGTGTGGTTGCAATTCCAATGCGAGTTCAATTTCCAGTCAGGACACATGCCTAGGTTGGGAGTTTGAGCCCCAGTCCAAGCACATGGGATGCAGCTGACGGATATTTCTCTTTCACATTGATCTCTCCCTCCTCCCTCTCTTTTCTCTTTCCCTTCCTCTCTAGAAACATATCTTCAGATGAGGATTACAAATTTGAAAAAAAGAATAGGGATTTGATTAAATAAGTTAAAGTATACCCCTATGTTGGAATGCCAAACAGCCATCAGCAATTATATTTTCAAAAGTATTTAAAGATATGGGAGAATTTTTTAAAGCTTTTTTATTTATTTTATTTTTAAAGATTTTATTTATCATTTTTAGAGGGGAAGGGAGAGAGGCAGAGAGGGAGAGAGGCATCAATGTATGGTTGCTTTTCACCTGTCTCCAGCAATGGACCTGGCTGGAGGCCTGGCTTGGCAACCTGATAATGTTGCCCTGGCTAGGAATCGAACCAGCGGCCTTTGGGTTCTCAGGCCAGCATTTTATCCACTGAGCCACCAGCCAGGACAATATGGGAGAATGTTAAAATTAACAAACTTCCAACTGACAGAGCTAATCACTATTAACCTTTGTAGTGTGTTTCCTTTGGGTATTTTTTCCTCTACAGATAGATATACAAACTACCAAATCCTACCAAAACAGGGCATGCATGGAGACAAAATTGAAATTGTGAAAGTAATGGGAAGCAGTGACTGGGAGTGTAGTCCACATTGTCCAAAAGGCACAGCACAAAGACACTGAAAACTACACGGCACTTGGCACTCTGCACAATGGACTGAGAAACGCCCCCAATAACCTTGAAGCTGTCACCTCCTAACCCTCCCCAACCTGACCCTCAGAAGGGAAGGGCAGTGGGCCACCCGCTTGAGAACAAGGGCAGGGAGAATGAAAGTCCATTGATTTTACTCAATTTTGCACAATCACTGAATTTGACATACTTTTCAGGGAAACTAGAATCACACTGTACATTTCATAGCTTCTCTCATTGGATATTAAATGTTAAGCAACACTCCGTCTTATTAAATATTATTTTTAAATGTCCTTGATGGTAACTGTCTTGGCCTAAAAAAATAGTCTTTGTTCTTATCTTTAACTCCCCTCCCCAACTTTATTTATAAGGTGCAATTGCTGGGTCAAGGAGTGTAAATGATTTTAAGACTACTGACATATAACCCTTGCTGGTGGTACAGTGAATTAGGTGCCAGACTGAGGTTATGTGTCCTCAGTCAGGGAACATAACCAGGTTGCAAGCCAGTCTCCAGCTAGATTTCCAGCCAGGTCCCCAGCTGGAGGCAGGTGAAAGGTAACCACGCATTGATCTCTCTCTCCCTCTCTGCCTCTCTCCCTTTCCCTCTCTCTAAAAATAATAAATAGCCCTGGCTGGTGTGGCTCAGTGGAATAGCCCTGGCCTGCAAACCCAAAGGTCACTGGTTCAATTCCCCAGTTAGGGCACATAACCAGGTTGCAAGCCAGGTCTCCAGCCAGGTCCTTAGCTGGAGGCAGGTGAAAGGCAACCATACATTGATGTTTCTCTCCCTCTCTGCCTCTGTCCTGCCCCCTCTCTCTAAAAATGGTAAAAGTAAAAAAAAAAAAAAAAAAAAAAAAAAAAAATTAATAATAAATAAAATCCTTAAGAAAAAAAGACTACTGACATGTATTTCCCATTTTTCCTCCAGCAAAATTGTCCTAAGTGACACTCAGCAGCAAACTGGAGTGTGGCAGCGCTGTCCAAGGATGGGCTGGAGCAGAACAGCACTTCCAGGTGTAACTGAGGGGATTTGATGGCTGCTGGCATTAGAGCAAAGGAAGAAGTTGATGGCATTGTGGTGGTTGGTTTGGGGGCCTGGCAAGACAGGGAAGCCTTTAGCAAAGAAAGAGAAAGAGGATTGGAATCTAGAGAAGAAAAATCTGGTTTGGCAATACCACATATTTAAAAGAAACAGAATAAACCACATCAGACCTAGAAGATAAATAAGCAAAAACATTTCCCCAGAAGAACACACACAAATAGCGAAAGAATAACAAAGCATGAATCTTATCATTCCATTCAGATTCCATTGGTTGGAAACAAACAAACAAATAAACAAAAAAAGCAAGATTCACAAGTGTAGTGAAAGGGGAGAATTTAGGGAAGATTCACAAGAGGGGAAGAGCCCAGGTCCAGTTAGCACCAGATCCTCACACACAGATGAGGGCCACCCAATCCCTCTTCTTTTTCTCTCTGTGCAGGTCAACCTTATTCTCCCCCAGGCTGGCATTGTCCCTGCAACAGAAATATGGCTTTGGGGCTCACCTCTCACCGATTTGCCTCCAGAAAGACAGTGAGACTTGCTCTCTCTGTTCTCAAGGTCAAAAATGTCAAGGATGGGCTCTTATTCACCATAAATGGCCCATCCCCCAACACTAAAGGTAAATTATTATGACCCTACCCCTTAGGGCAAGTACCCTTCCTTGGGCTGATAAGCGTCTGGCAGTAGAATTTAGAAAGGAATAGAGTAAAAAGAAGAAGAAGGAGGAGGAGAAGAGTGGAGCTCACATGTGATGTGGTGAATCAGGAAAACCACTGCTCACAAGAAGGGCAGGCAAAGCAATGGAGTCTCACTGGCATCCCAGTTTATCCTCAGAGTTTTCTTTCCATACAAAGAAAACCCCTTAAAGCCCTTGTGTACCAAGGTGCTACCAGCCCCTTTCCAGTGGGATGTGACTCACAGTTACCCAACTCCTGCATCCCACTCCAAGTCCAGAATCTACTAGATGGAAAAATCTCTTTTCCTCAGGTAGTTTTTAGGATATTTTCATTTATTCTTGATGGTCTGCAGACTTAGAACCGTGCATGTGGATTTATTACTTCTACCCAGCGTTCAGGGAGCATCTTCTGTCTGAGGATTCTGGACAATGATTTGCTGTTACCTCTTCAGTCATCACCACTTGCTCAAACCCCTTTATTATTATTATTATTAAAATTTTTTGAAACTCCTCTTGGATGGAGTCTCTCAAACTCTTTCCCATGTCTCCTAATTACTCTCTCATAATATTCCATTAAAAAAAAATAACCTTGCTGTGCTGAGTTGCAGTAAATTCGCCCATCTTTCAAAGCACCAATTATTTATTCAACTACATTGGATCTAGAGCTTCGCCCAGCTATTCCGTTTTTATTTCAGGTCCTGGATGTTTTTCACTTTCCGAGTTTCTAATTAGTCCTCTTCCGTTTCCACTGGCCTGGCTCAGTTCTCCTGCCTCGTTGGAGGATTGGAAACACGATTATTAAGTACAATCATTTCCATCTTGCTGTTCTTTTCTTTTCCTCTGAGGGAGTTTATCTTTGGTTGGCAGTGTTTCTTCATATCAGTTTTCCTGTTTCTTTCGTTTCCTATCTCAGGAGATGGTTTATCTTCTTTTGAAATGTGTCCTTTTAGCTTCCTTTTCCATCATGGCTCTCGCTGAGGAGCTCAGGCTCAGGGAAAGTCCCCAAGACTGGCTGTGCGCAGACGGGGCCGCCTGGCTTCACAGCTGCACAATCTCAGGCAGGTCTCTACACCCCCCTGAGGCCCAGGTCCCCACTCTGTCAACTGAGAGACAATAATAGCACCTCCTGTACAGGGCTGTCGGGAGGACTGGGTGAGCACTTACACAGTGCCTAGACCATAGTGAGTGCTTGATGCATGTCACATAGTACATCTCCAGATTGGAGCAGACGAGGGAGTTTGGGCGTGAATAGGAAGGAGCGCTGCTCGAAGCAGGCACTTAGAGGCCGTCCAACAGCATGTCCAGGTCCAGGTTCCTGCGTGTGTCTGTTTCTCATTGGCAGGTCTTCTCATGGCTCCTCACGACCTTGCCCTTGCGGGCTGTGTGATTACAAGAACCACCACCCACCGCCAACGCACCTCCTGTTCAACACTGGTGGGAAACAGGGTGGCCGTGATCAAAGCTACCATTTAAAAGGAGGTGACACCTTGGCTGGTGTGGCTCAGTGGATTGGCGAATTAGGGGGGGTGGTATTGGAGAGGATCCCCACTCCTTGGGGCTGCGCTGTCTCACCAACCACTTCCTGCTGGTCCAGGTACCTGGGAATTGTCTCATGATAGTTTTCCAAACCAGCTGGATGATAAGAATCTCCTGGGAATTTGGTGAAAATAAAAATTTGCAAACACATCCCAGATCCATGGACTCTCCAGGAAGGGACGCTTGGGAAATCTAGTTTTAATGATCATCCCAGGTGATTCTTATCATCAGGAAATTTTGAAAAATAACAAACTCCGTGGTTAAGCAATCACATGCCTCAGTTTGGCAGACTTGGGCTTTTCGAGCCCTTCAAGCCTGAAAACCTTTATCATCTGACTGTGGGTTTCATCGGGGGTTGGGTCTCCACCCACAACCACTTGCAGGGAGTTGCGAGGCATGAGGATGTCCCGGACCCTGCCCAGTGGTTCCCAGGTTCTAAGGGCAGCTCCTGAGGCTCGGCAGGAACCCTATCGTCAATGATGTCCCTGCTCAGGAGCATTCACACGCCACTGGTGGTGGAGGAGAGATTGGAGATTCCTTAGCAGGCAGGGAAAGCACAACAGGAGGTGTTTGGCTGGCTGTTGTCCTTCCCAGGTGCCATCATTCCAATTGTCGGGATTTTATGGCTTTGTCAGTGCAGGGTATTTGGCTTCTGCTATTGAGAATAAAGCAGAAGGTTGTGACTCTGTGACCATGGCCGCTTGGGACTGCTGGCTACCAATAGAAGGCTTCTCCGAAAGCTGTGTCTGTCTGTCCAGAATGTTTCCTTCGTCTGTCTTCTCTTCCTCTCCCTCTCACAGCCCCCTACCAAAGTCTTTGACACATCCCTGGATGCGTTCTCTTGGCCTGGTATTTTTGTACCAAGTCTCCCAAACTGTACGTCTGCATGGCACAGGGTCTGAGTGCCAAGAGCTCTAACCCTGAAATAAAGTCTAAACAATTTGCCTTGATAACGTAAAACTAGGAGCACAATTTTCCTGGTCTAGGATCTGCACTTGCTCATGGCAATCCTTTGATTCAGGCAACCTCGATTACATCATTTGGGGTCTCATCAATTTCCAAATCACAGTCCAGGTTTCAGTTTCCTTCTATTAAAAAAAAAAACATGGGGAGGGTGACAGAGGGGAGCAAAAAGGGGATGGATGTAATACAACAACAATAAAATTAAAAAAAAAAAAAAGCATTGTATTTATTTTTAGAAAGAGGGGAGGGAGGGAGAAAGGAGGAGAGACACATCAATGTATGGTTGCTTCTGGCATGCCCCCCACTGGGGACCTGGCCCACAACCCAGGCATGAACCTCAATTGGGAACTGAACTGGTGACCCTTTGGTTCCCAGGCTATCGCCCATCCACTGAGCCATGCAAGCCAGGGGATCAATTTCTTTATTAAGATTCTTTCAGTGGTAAGTGGCAAAAACACAAATTAATTTCTGCATAAGCAAGATTGATTGGGAGGGTCACATGACCGGAAGCACAGCAGGAACACAGCTGACTTCAGTGACCATTCTTGGCTTCCCTCTGCATGTTGGCATCATTCTCCCCTACAGGTTTTTTGTGAACAGCAGAAACATGCCCCTGACATCTGCTGTGACTCACCTCATCCTCTGCATCAACACTAAGGATGGGGCTTATTTTCTCTCATCATAAATTTTCATGTGACAAAGAAAGGCTCTAAATGGCTTGGCTTGGCACTCGGTTTGGGAATACACGCTTAGAAGGAAGAGGAGGAGCACTTTTCAGATGAGTCTTTCTGGGTAGATGTGCTCTATGCCAAAGCTTAAAGAACTACAAATGAAAATGGCAATTAATGAAATGAAATGAAATGAAATGAAATGGAGATACCTAATGTAGTTTTCCATTGCTGCAATAACAAATTACCAACAATGTAGTGGCTCAAAACCACCCAAATGTATTCCTTACAGTTCTGTAGTCAGAAGTCTGACACCATCTCACTGGGTTAAAATCAAGGTGGCACAGAGTAAGGCTATGTTCCTTTTGGGGTTTCCAGGAGAGAATCCACCTCCTTGCCCTTTCCAGCCTCAAGACATCTCCCAAATTCATTGGCTTGTGGCCCCTTCCTCCCTCTTCAAAACCAGAAACATGATGCTGAGTCATTCTCACATAGCTGTCCTTCTGGTTCTCCGCCGTTTCCTTCATCCACTTTTAAGGACACTTGTGGCCGAGATAATCGAGCATAACCTCCTCCTCTCAAGTTCAGTTGGTTAACAACATTAATATCCCTTTGTCATGTAGGGTAACTGACTCCATAGGCTCTAGAGATTAGATGAGGCCATCTTTCAGAGGCCATTCCTCTGGCAACCACAGCTGGTAAGAGGACAGTGACCAGATCTTTCCAAGTTCTTCTGGTAAAGATATAAATTTACATAAAATTTCTGGAACATAAGTTGGTAGTTCGATAAACTGGACCTTAAAATATTCATATATGTTTGTTCAATAATTCTAATAATCTTTCTTAAAGAAATAATGCTACGTATATATTTGTACCACTAAAATAATTAGAAACAAACAGAGGCAGTATATCCATGTCAGGAAACATTATGTTGACAGTAAAAGGGTTTGTTTCTGAGAAGCTTTTAATGCAACGAGAACATGTTAAGTAAAAAGAGGAGACTGTCTGTACTTTCTGTTCAGTTTTTCCCTGAACCTAAAACTGCTCTAGAAAACAAAGTCTACTAATTTAAATTTTTAAAAAAGGAGGATGCAAAGCAATCATAGATACAATCAATTATTTTTAAATGGATATCCACAAAGGCCTGGAAACAGGTGTTACCCTATGGGTGATGGGACTGTTTGCAGGTGATTCTTTTTCCTATATCTGCTTTTTATTTTTTTTAATGGCCCCTAGGTGCCCAGAATTGAGTTAATCATAATCTTTGTCGCCTGACATATTCTTGTCATTGGTTGAGGTAAGGCTACTTTTAGTTAATTTGCTAGTTAATTTGATCGTGGAATAAGTACCCAGGATACTAACACTAACCACAAAAGCATCTCTAATCACATCCCCAGGGACAAATGTGCACACAACCTCCCGGCAGCTTATCCCGTTCGAGATAACCACCACCCTGAATCCCATGGTTATCTTTTCTTTGCTTTCTTTTTTATATAGTTGCATTGCATCTATGTAGGATTGCTGCTCCAAAAGTGTGTGTGTGTGTGTGTGTGTGTGAATCTAGTGTTCCACTCATTTGGGAAATGCCAAGGAGTGGGGGTTGCTGGATCCTATGGTACCTGGATGCTTAGTTTTATAAGAAACTGCCAAACTGCCTTCCAAAGTGGGTACACCGTGTTGCAGTCCCACCAGCAATGGGGAGACTTCTTGCTGCTGCCCCATGCCCCCGCCAACATTTGGCATTGCCAGTGTTCTGGACATGGGCCATTCTCAGAGGTGTGTAGCGCAGTGGTATCTCATCGTCACTGCAAATGCCTCATGGGTGTGATGTTGGGACACCTTTTCCCACGCTGTTTACCATGCATGTATCTTCTTTGCTGAGGTGTCTGTTCAGATTTTTGCCTATTTATTTTAAATTAGGTTGTTTCCTTCTCCCAGGTAGATGCAATAAATCCTTCTTACTCACCCTTTAGACCTTAACTTAGCGATCCCTTCCATGGTGTACCTCTGCCTCCTCACAATGCAGCAACCTGGCACTGTTTCCTGGGTGTGCCTGGCGCTGTGCCCGACACGACACTTGGTAGGCGCACTGCACAAAGGCTTGTTTGTGGAGGAAGAAACGAATAACCTCATTGAGGAAGAAGGTGGTGTGAGGGAGAAGCAATTGTCTAAAGAAACAACTACGAACGCCTAGTGTGGCCAGGATTGTAAGAGTGTGCTTGGCAGCGGGAAGGGACAAAAAGGCCAAAACCAAGTGCCAAAAAGCACAAACCTGCAAGACCAGTGTCAGGAATACTAATGTGTAAAATGAGCTGAGGCCTAAACATACAATTAGGACTGCAGAAAAATTGTTTTAAAAAATTACTTAATGCAAGAAAAATAACAGGGAAAGGTCAGGCCCCACACTTAGTGGGAGGGGCGTCACTTTTAATCCATCATGTTTTTCTCCCTCAGGAAGAGTAACTGTTGAACCAGAAAAGTCTAAAGACAAGTTCCCGAAGAAGACTGTCAAGTCCCAGCCCTGACCCGCGTGGCTCGGTTGGTTGGGTGTCATTCCACAAAGGGAGAGGTGCTGGTTCAATTCCGGTCAGGGCACATGCTTGGGTTGCAGGTTTGCTCCCTGGTCCGGGCTAGGAGAGGCAACTGATCAATGTTTCTCTCCCTCTCTTTCTCCCTCCCTTCCACTCTCTCTGGAAATAAATCAATAAAAGAATGTCAAGTGCCATACTGGTGACAAGGGTTGGGAGCCTTTGGGAGCTTCTAGCTACCTCTCAGAGCCTCGGTTTGAGATGACTCTCCCAGGACTTGGAGGTATGGCTGCTGAGCCACAATCCATGACTTCTGAGAAATTTGACAGAAGTGCCCATAGCCAGAGGAATGTGAACTGTTGTTCAGTTTGTAAAATGGGAAAGCATGCATTCAGGTAAATTTCATTGCCTCTGACTTCAGAATTTGACATTGACTCGTACCAGAGAGGGTTTGGGGGAGGATTCCACGTGTGGCCTGTGTAGACAGCTGGACTGTTGGCCTTCAGCAGCAGGGGCTGGGTGGGGCCTTCTGCCTCCAACTTGGACGTTGATGGCAGCAGCAAAGAGAGTCTGGGCTTTCTCCGCCAGGTACCACACAAATGGGACAACCTGACACAGGCAGCAGGGAGAGAGAGAGATTTTTATTTAATTGCTGAATGGTGTCCCTCCACATTCCTGTCCACCTGAAATCTCAGAATGTGACCTTATTTGGAAATCGGGTCATTGCCGATGTAATTAGTCATAATGAGGTCATACTGGAGTAGGGTGGGCCCTGTATCTAATACAACTGGTATCCTTGCAAAAAGAGAGGACACATTGAGACAGCGAGGGAAGAGGCCACGTAACCATGGAAGCAGAGTCTGCAGCGATGCGTCACAGGCCAAAAGCTGCCCGGAGACACCAGAAGCTGGGACAGCAGGGTGCCATGCACTCTCCGTCAGAGTCTCCAGGAGGAACAACCCCACCAACCCCTTGACCTCAGGCTCTGGCCTCCTAAGCTTGGAGAGAATGAACGTTTTGGTATACTTTGCTACGGCCATCCTAGAAGCAAAGTGAGGTGGGCGTGTAAGGATTCAAGAGACCTGTCTGGAAAAGAAGAAGTGATGAGAATTGTATTGGAATCCCAATCTGGTAGAGCAGGTTCCACAAGTTACAGATTGTTAAGCAACTGTTTTATCTGCTTAGATAAGTCAAGAAAATGCTGAAATGACATCTTATGACATTATTGTGGATAAACTAGAGAAATGTGGGTTAGATGACAATACAAGTGGAAGGGTTTTCACCCTACGCAGTTGGACTGATTCACACTGGCCTACAGAAGATGGTACGTCTCTGTCCTTTCTAGCGACTCAGATAAAACTTTGATTATGTGCCAATCAAATCCATAACTGGTACAAAATTGGTAGGGATCAGACAATGGAGGTCAGGGTCCATGTTCACATCGATCAAGAGAACTAAAATGATGAACCAAAAGCCCTGAGATGAAATTTTGTGGGGGCATATGACATTAAACCATTAGGTTCAAAAAGTCAACTTGCAAGAATGAGCTGGAGGAGACCTGGAATGAAAACAACACAATGGGGAAGTTTTCTGGAGATTTACAGGTGATATACCAGTTTCAGAGGACATAGCAATATGACCTGGTTACTCAAAAAGTCACAAAAGGGCCCTGGCTGGTAGCACAGTGGATAAGGCACCGGCCTGCGAACCCAATGGTCGCAGGTTCGATTCCCCCGCCAGGGCACATGACAGGGTTGCAAACCAGGTCTCCAGTCAGCCTGTGGCTGGAGGCAGGTGAAACGCAACCATACATTGATGTCTCTCTCCCTCTCTGCCTCTCTCTCTTCCTTCCTTTCCGGGAATAATGAAATAAAATCTTAAAAAAAAAAAAAAAAGTCAAAAAGTCACAAAAGCTTTAACCGAATTGGTCCAGATGTACTAAAGAAAAAGAAAAACCTCATTAATCAAGTGCCTTACCCGTAGATTAAAATAATTTTAATATAGGTCATCAAAGTGCTTACTGCGAAAGCCAGACGATTAAGGGCTCGCAGTGATACATAGGCGTAATGAAGTGGGTTATTTCAGTGAAGGGAGAAAGGCAGTTCCCAGGAAAATGCTTAGTGTATAGGACATACGAGGTCCGTTCCAAAAGTACCGAGGCAATGTTGATAATAATTAAAACAGCCTGCGTGGCCAATATTTTGGGGACAGGCCTCGTTTTCTATGAGCATCCTCAAGAACTCAAACTGTTCCTTGCCACACAAGTCCTTCCTGGAGGAGGAGGCAGAACAGATGAAGTAAGTAAGCAACACGGGTGAGTTGCAGCAGCGCCTTCACCTGCCCATCAGGCCTCCTCAGCACTCTCCCTCGGCCTTTCCATCCCCTGCCACTGTCTCCTGGCCCAGCGACCTCCCAATTACGCAGGAAGGGAATTCCGGGAAGCATAGATCCAGCAGATTGAACCCGTGCAAATCCAACACAAAATCGGGAAAAGACTAGTTTTTAACTTTCCATGGAGAAATAGACTTATGGGAAAAAGTTATAAAAGGAATTCCTGTATCCCTTTCATCCAGCTTTCCCAAATGTTAGCATCTTGCACAAGTATAGGATAATGATCAACACTGGGAAACTAACCCTGATACTACTAATTTACAGGTCATATTTAAATGAAGTCAATTGTCCCACTAAGTTCCTTTCTCTGGTTCAGAACTCAATCCAGAATCCCACACAGCATTTACTTGGCGTGTCTGCTTGGTCTCCTTTAACCTGGGACAGTTTATCAGTTTTCAGAGAGACTTTCCCAGAGTACATTTGACAAACCAGAAAATGTCTAGAATGCTGAGGGTCTGGAAAACAAGAACCCAGAAGAACCATTGCCAGAACGAGCTGTCAGCTGAGAGAGGAGAAGTCTTAAGGCGACAGATACATTAGTTGTCTTTGAAGTTGTCTTCCAACACTGGAGGGCCTTCCTGCAGAAGGTGGAGTAAATGTTGCATCAGGGGATGGAAAGCAAACCAGGGGGTGCTTGGCACTCCACAGAATATTCTACCCACGAGCACTAACTAATCGTACCCTGCACCTTGGCAGCACTGTGCTGCATCAGGGCAGACAAATAGGCCTAAGTAACAGGAAGCCAGGTAGAGGCAGATCAGGAGTAGAGTGGCAGAGCAAAAATAACCACGGAGCCGCTGGCCAGCGCTCTCATGACTTAGAAACATCCCACCCGAGGGAGAGCAGGGCAGACAGAGGCTGCGTTGGCAGGCCCCACAGAGTGTGGGGAGGCGAGAGCAGGAACAGAGGGCACCTCCTTTCACGGGTTTGCTGCCAAAGTCCACTGTTAACAGGCAACCTGAGACATTGCGAGCAGCCCAAGCAGCGGGTCGCCTGTCCCATCTGCTCACTCTTACAAGCTCTCTGACCTCAAGTGCAAGGGAGGGTGCCGCAGCGGGGGCAGAGTTGCGTTCTTCGGTCTGAGAGTTCTAACTTGGGAACAGAGGCACAGGGACACCTCCTGGAGGTACTGGGGCATGCTGGGGGCCGAGAAGTCACCAAACCCTATCGCACTGACTCAAGTCTGGCCAGTTCTGATGGTTTCCTGGCCAGGGTCCTTCAAAGGGATGCTAATACATGTATTTGAAATGCATATCATTGTTGAATTAAGAAACAAACAAACTAAATGGAGCAAGGAAAAGCAATGAGCTAATGTATTAGTAACGATCTTGTTTACATTTCTGTTCTTCGAAACCAACCAATAGTTGAGCTTTTCTGCTAGGTTAGCTCAACAACCATTTAGTTAAGCACCATCCTCTGGAGAAGTAGCTAATGGCTGTATCCTGAGGCAGCACCTTTGATATTGTGCCATCCACCTACCTGGCCACAGATCTATGGGCCTGTCGGCCCTTCATCTACCACCTATTCCTCCGGCCATCCGTTAACATCTTCATCCATCAAGCCAACATTTGTTTAACTTCTACTATGTGCCAGGTTCTGCATTGAATGCTGGAGGAATGATAAAAATAACAACAACAACTACGCATCCTTCGTGCGCTCGGGGGCGCTTATGGTTTAGCAGAGGGGGGGGGATGGAGGTCGAAAAACAATGAGACTCACTGGGTGCAACACAGACGTAGGAAGGAAGATTTGATTCCCATTTAAAACTCACCCAATTGAGTGATTTTTACAGACGATTCAAAGTCATCTGTAAGAAATAAGTGAAGTTATTTGAATTTCTACAGGCAGGTTTACATTTTATGTGACTCATGAGACATTCTTGGCAAGGGAATCAGATTCAATGAGATTCAATGTAATAAATACATACTGAGCGCCAACAAAGAGGAAAAGGATCGATAGTCCAATACATTCCCTTTCAGACTTACAGTTATGAGACCCTCTCCAATGGGCTGACATGGTCCCACCTGAGAACCACAGGTGGGAAAAGCCACCAGAAGGGACGGGTACGAAGAAGAGGGGACCTGGCTTCTGATCCAGTGACCCTAGCAGGGTGGGCCTCTGTATAGGAGCCCAAGTGTGGCGCTTTCTTGGCTGAACGAGACGCTGTGGCCATGGGAGCACCCCCTTCTGAACCACCACCACAGCCTGCGCACGGTTCTGAACCATCAGCACTGCTGCAGCCCTGTGCCAGGTGGACTCTCTGTGGTCAAGGGTCAACACTCATGGCATCAGGGGCCTGAGCTCACGGGCCACCTGAGTTGACTCAACTCCCCAGCTGTAAACTGCGGACATGACGATTTCTCTCTGGGGAAGGTGAAATCTGGGGAGGCTATGTGGGAAGGCTCTCTGTAACCAGACAAGGGTGTGTTTCTGAAACCAGTTCTGCCAGCGTGTTCACTTCTTTTGATGGGTAGTCAAGCATCACCTCCTACTAATTTTCACTTTGATCTGGTTGAGATCATGCATTGTGTTGCCCTGCTTTAGACAGTAGCATTCTTTGCTTTAAAAAAACCAACAACAATCAATTAAAAAAAAAAAAAAAGGTTTCTAAGCCTGTGTTGTAAAATGGAGTAATCCAGTGTACTTCATAGGGTGATTATAAAAATTAAACAAGATATCAAGTGTCTACCACGAGGCCCACCCCACCCAGTCCTACTCAGGTTTTTAAGTAGACAGATACGTGCTTGAAAACAGTTAATAAGAACTCTCCTTAATTGAGTGCTTACTAAGTCAGGCTATGTGTTATGTGCCCCTGTTTTGTTACAATAGCCCTAGGGGGTGTGTACAATTACTGTCCCCAGTTTGCAGACAGGAAAGAGGTGCACAGAGAACTTAAGGAACCTGGCCAAGATCACACAGCTAAGAAATAATGGAGCCACACTGCCCAACCCCAGAGCCTTCGCTCCTGAGGGCAGGACTACATTGCCTCCTTATTATGCTAAAGACCCACATCCAGTCCCAAATCAGCTGGAAAGTGGCTGACAGCTTCAAATTTACATTAAATCTTGGTCAAAAGGGGCCAGTTACCACATGTTTTTCCAAATCATCTCAACAATGTGGTTTAGTCTGCTTGTCTCCCTTAATCCATTTGTGCCGCTCACCTCAAGCCAGAAGTTATTTGACTTTTCACTCGTTGATAGTGCTCAATGGTCACATGCAAAAGAGAAAGAGAGAGTGGGAGGAAAGAAACAAGGTTAGAATAATACCATGCATCATAAATAATAGCTTGGGTCTAGCTGGACATAAAAACTCAGGCCAAATAAGGGGAAAAATGAGGTTCCTCTTTTGAGTATCATGTTTAGAAACTAACATTATGCCCCTAAGAAGCATAGTGCTAAATAAAAATTTCCCACGTAGAGAAGCGTGGGAAGGATAGGGACTGGTGTGAAACAGAAAGAGAAGTCCCATGCAGTAGGTACCAAGGTGGAGGATGCAGGAAGGAGCAACATAGAAGCAGCGGGGAACCGTGTCACCATGGAAACCAACGGTGCTGGGAGACACCACCCAGGGCAGAAGAGAAGGAAGCGCGCAGGCCAAGATGTGAGTGGGCAGGATGGACTTCAAGGGACTCTGCCTAGCTCTTGGCCCTAATGTCAGAAACCGGGGGTTTCCTGGTTTCCACAGAAACCAGGGTAGATTCAGCCAAGTTTGTGCTTCGAGAGCTGACCATGCCTCTGCCCCCGAGTGAGGGCAGGCTGTGAAGGCTGCACTGCCCCCAGAAACTTCACTATCACGTGGTAGGCATGTGACAGCCGTGTTGCATGAGGATTGCTTTTGTGGACTTGGGGAAAGAGAACCAGAGAGGAAGCAGGCCCAGATACAGGGAAGATGATGTCAACTTGGAGAATAGCGTAATGTTTTCCAGGTGGGTGGCAGTGAACTTGTCATCACTCCTGGCAGAGGGGACTGCATCTGCAAAGACACTAGGACCTGAGATTGTTCAGCCCGTTGTTGGATGGAGGGGAGCAGAGAACCTGGGTGGGAACATGGAGGTAGATGGGCTAGGGGAGGTGGGCAAGAATCAAGTCACAGCTTCTGATCTTATGTTGATCCTCTCATCTCTGGTGGTTTGCTAAGAACCCTGACCAGGGCAGACTTGTCCTACCTGCGTGCTACTGTGCCCCGGGCTGCACCTGTCAGTAATGTACTTTTCAAATTACAGGTCACAGCTCATTAGTGGATGATGAAATAGTTTCATGTTTTCAGACTAGCATTTATAATTGTGTTTTTGTTTTTTAAGATTTTATTCATTATTTTTAGAGAAGGGCAGGGAGGGAGGAAAGGAGGGAGAGAAACACCAACGTATGGTTGCCTTCCACCTGCCTCCAGCTTCGGACCTGGCTGGAGACCTGGCTTGCAACCTGTTTATGTGCCCTGGCTAGGAATTGAACCAGCAACCTTTGGGTTCACAGGCTGGCAACTATCCACTGAGCCATCAGCCAGGGCCAGACTAGCATTTATTTTAATAATGAGATTGACTAGAACATTGCCTTTCACATGATCTGTTATGGACATTCTGTTCATTTTTTTTAAAGCTCCAATCTGTTATGGACTGACACTTTTGTAAAATACAATCAAACAATAAAAATGGATTACTAGAAAAAAAAGGTCATGCTTTTGGATGCCACATCAATGCCAAATTGCTATAAAAGTTTGTAAAAAACTCTCTTTTAGTAGCTTTATTGAGATATAATTCACATAGCATACAATTCATCTGTTTAAAATGTACCATTCAATGGTTCTCAGTATAATCACAGAGTTGTACACTGTCACCACAATAATTTTAGAAAAGTCTCATCAGCCCTGAAAGGAATTTTCTGCCCATTATCAATCAACCCCTTTCCCCCTCCAGATCCTGCCCCCCAGTACCCCCTGCATGGTATACCCCTTATCTAATCTCAGCTGATGGGCACTTGGATTATTTCCACCTTTCAGCTAGTATGAACATGCTGCTTTGAACACTCACGTTGGGGTGAGCATATTTCTTCATTCCTCTTGGGTAGACACAGTGAGGAGTGGGATTGCTGGATCTCCTAACCCCAATGTTTGTCTTTTTGAGGAACCACCATGCTGTTCTCATAGCAGCCACTGCATCTTACAGTCTCAACAGCAAAATCCAAGGGTTCCCATTACCCCAAGTCCTCATCAACACTTGTTACTGAGGTCATCCTAGTGGGTGCGAGGTGGTATCGCACATGGCTAGTGTCTGCATTTCCTTGATCGCTCATAATGTCAAGTATCCTTTCAAGTGCTAAACACCAACCCTGAATTTCTGCACATTCTGGCCTCTCTGGCTGGTGATAAGCCATTCACAGGTCTCGCTGCGAGTAGCACCCGACAGGCAAGCGTGAGCTTGAGCGCACTGCACGGGGTGAGGTCACGAGTTGTTTCAGCAAATGTTTGTTTCCGATAAGTGTGTGGGTTTTTGTGTTCAGGATCGAGATAGAAAATGCGTTTGTATTTCTCACTGCTTGAAAACCTCCTTGACATCCATCTTCAGCTGGAGCGAAGAGGGACATTGTCCTCCAAAATACATGGTGCGGCCAAGTGCCATGGACCCAGCCCTGGGAAGATTTGATTGGCAGCTTCCAAATACAAAGCTGATAACAAAGATTTGCAGTCAGACCAGGTGAATTCATAAGATAGATTCACTGTATGAACTCAGTGAAACATTTCAAAAGTAGTTTGAAAAACTATTCCCATTGTGGTTTAATGCTCTATGAATTTGATGAAAGTTGTAAACACCTCACATTGTCCCATGAAACGTGGTCACTGAAAAGAGCTCATTTGTTCTGAGGAATTCCCAAAGGCAGGGTGTGCCTGGGAGTGCCCTCCATGGGGGCTGTGCACACACGGCCCACGTGGATGTGTCTTCACCTCTTCAGGTACATGTACACACACTGAGATCTTTGCCTTAGCAGGTGCTGCTGCTCACCCATGTTCGTAAGAGTGTCGTTCACAACATCCAAGCAGTGGAAACAATCCAGATGTCCATTAAAGGATGAATGGACTTTAAAAAAGTGACATAAACACATGATGGAATGTTAATCAGACTTTAAAAATGAGGCAATCCTGTCACATGCTACAACATGGATAAAATTTGACAACTTTAAGCTGAGTGAAATAGGCCAGTACCAAAAAGACAAATGCTGTATGAACCCCGAAAGTAGCCAGACTCACAGAGACAGAAGGCAGAGTGGTGATGGCCATGGGCTCAGGGGATGGGGTGTGGGGAGTTGTTATTCACTGCATACGGAGTCCCAGTTCTGCAGGATGAAAATATTCTAGAGATCCGTTACACACTACAAAAATGCCTAATACCATTGAACTATACACTTAAAGATTAAGATGACAAATTTTATGTTCTGTATTTTTTTTTTAAGATTTTATTTCATTATTTTTAGAAAGAGGGGAAGGGAGAGAGGCAGAGAGGGAGAGAGACATCAATGTATGGTTGCTTTTCACCTGCCTCCAGCCACAGACCTGACTGGAGACCTGGTTTGCAACCTGGTTATGTGCCCTGGCTGGGGAATCGAACCTGCGACCTTTGGGTTCTCAGGCTGGCGCCTTATCCACTGTGCTACCAGCCAGGGCTGTTCCGTATTTTTTAAACCATAATTTAAAATGTAAAAAGAACTGTTAAAGATGATGCTATGTGGAAGTCACACCACTGAACAGACACAAATGGGATCTACCTCTTCAGAACCATGGGACTCGGGTAGATGATACGCACCCTGGACACCTGAGTGCTTTTCTGGTGAGTCATCCAGGGGGTTAGCTCAGAGTCAAGTGGCTGGTAAAAACGGAGGGAAAACTAAAGAGCTGTGTTTTCCATGTAGTGTGACACACAACCTACAGCCCCTTCCCACTGTCCTCCTGTCTGCCTTCCTGCCTGCCTGCCTGCCTGTCTGTCTGTCTTCTGGTCTGGGAGCCTATGTGCAGAGCAGTGATGGGACCAGCCGGAGCTCCCTGTGCAATCATGGTGAGCTCCTCTGGGGACAGTCTCTCAGCCACCAAAGTCTAAGTGACACACTCTGAAACAGGGCTTCCTGATCTTTGGAAACTTCTCTGAACCTCCAAGGGATCTAGTCTGGCAGATCCGTGTGAGAGCCTTTCACCAGCTCAGCCCGTCATCCAGCCTCACAGGAAGCAGCCAGGGACCTGCTGTGGGATTTTTAGGTGCGTTCCAAGCGACCCAGGGGACTTTCTGTACTCAGGAAAACTCCCCAGCCAATCAAGGCCCCATCCCTTGACTCTAGGCTTTGCTCTCATAAAATGCATGCATTCCTGAGATCATACTAATGCACTTACACTTACATAGCTTCACAGTTTCCTCAGTTTTCACATACAGAAAATCCATCCGTGATCACAGTGAGGTTGGGTTATAATCCCTGCTCTGATGAAAGAAAATTTTAACCAGCGCCTACCATACGCAGAACATTAGGCTCTGTCTCCCAAGGTACCTCCCCTCCCTCCATTTAATAAGCAGCATGGGGCTTTTCCCAAAGCACCTTCTGAGTTGTTCTCACCCCTGTGTGACCAGCAAGCCCTTGCAGACAGCAGCTTTTATTGCAAATACATGGCAGGAGGGAACCTAGAAGAGACTGGCCCAAAGGAGGGGTATGTAAGCACGCGGCAAGAGGGGAGGCTACAGAATGGGAAACCCAGCACCTTGCTGCTCTTGGGCCCCAGCCGGCACAGTGGCAAGCAGTGGCTTTTTGATCCGAAGTGGAAGCTGCACTACTCACTCAAAGTGCTCTGGCCTTTTGTTCAGAAGGAGTTGCCCCGATTGACCTGTTAGCCATGAAAGTGTCTCTCCCAAAATGGAGCTAAGATGTGAAAAGATTCTAGCTGTGTCTGCTGAAGGCAGAGCTGCACATTGGCACATGGGGCTGCTGTGGACAAGCGTGTTCTCACTAAGGAAAGATAAGCCGGGGAAGCGCTGGCAGTATTTCTCTCCATTTGGCCCAGAGGCCAAGGGTGGGGCTCTGGTGTTAGGGGCAAGGGCTGGGCACCGATCACCATCTTTCAAGAGGTTGCATGAGACTCTGGACACAAGCTCGGTCCTAGAGAACACAGGTGACAAAGGAGGCAGCAAGTCAGGAAATGCCAGCACCTCTGATGGCTGTGTGATTCTACTTTGCCCTCCTTTTTGTTGGGTGGCCCGCACCGTCCGTTCGTTTTTTTTCTGGAAAATAAAAAACACACTTTTCACTTCCACCAATAACTTATTAATTTAGATATTTCAAGTATGTCCGCTCTCTCCCTGCGGTATAATATTGATGGTTCTCAATGTCTCAATTTGATTGGTATCAACTTCAACGGGTCGACCTGACCGTGGAGCTGGCTCCAGCATGAAACTTTGCAAACCGCTTTTGACACATCCGGTCAGTCACAGCACTTTCTCCACACACTGTACACACTTTCCTGTGCCTTTCAGTTGTGTTTTCAAGAAATTGAAATAACAAAGCACAATATACTGAAAATGTTGCTCATTTTCTTTCATCTTCAATGTTAAAATGGCTACACAAAAATTCACCAATTCTGATAAGCTTTTTACATTTTTTTAAGGCATCATCCCCCCCCCCCATGACCGCTGTCACAATACAATCTAACAACATTGTTTCAAATGAAGCTAAAGATAACTAAGCACTCCTGGAGCCATCTTACAGAAAAGAAACAAACAAACTTTTTGGCCAACACCGCATTTCATAGGAAGCATTTGCCGACATGTAGGGGAGCTGTTGAGTAGGGGAGCTGTTGACTACAGGAGCCACAGCACCTTGGTCCGGGGCAGGCCAGGCAACATCTCTGCTTCTTGTCTACAAATGAGGTCCATAGTCCTTCCCCTTAGGTGATATGTATATAGAACCTGGCACAGCGTAGGTGCTGCACAGCGTCAGTGGTTTTCTGAACCACTTAGTCATGTGATTCTATCACCAGTGAATAATGAAAAATAGGCCAGTTCTTTCCCTGTTGTCCAGTTGTCTATTTCCATTTTCTGCCTTATCTTGCTGGCTACAACGGAAGTCCTTGTGGGGAATGGCGACCCATGTGGAAATTTCCAGGAGCTGAGGGAAGGACAGATGTGGGATGAGAGTGCTTACAAGCAGAGCAACATCTAGGAGGCTGCTGTAGTAAGTTACGTGTGATGGGACGATGGCTTGGCCGTGGAGAAAACCCTAGAAAATACAGAAGGCAGACACTGGCTAGGCCCATGGCAGGGGGGCCGGCAGCTTTCACTGGTGGAAAATCCCAGCCAGAGGCAAGAATCTGGTTCAACAAATATTTATGGCACCTACTCAGTGCAAAGAAGAGGTGCCAGCTGAGTCACTGGGGACCTCAGCGTTGCTCACAGGGGGACCTCAAGGGCCACTGGGGCCAGCAGGAGCTTTAGGCAGGGTGTAGAGCCAGGCCTAATGCTGACCACCGAGCGGTGCCCATAGGGACCGAGCCCAGCAGCCAGTTAGGGCCCCACCCTCTGACCAAGACCTTGTTGAGTCACAGACCACTTGGCTCACACTGAGCCAAGGCGACCCTGGGGATGGTGGGGATGGAGTAGGCTTAATGTGCTACCAAAACACAGCATGGGGGGTGGGGAGGCCTGAAAAGAGGCAGCTGCAGGCACGCGAAGCTACAAAGTCCATTTCCTTCTTCCGCTCCAGCCTCATCTCCCCAAAGCTGAGGATGCTGAGACTCGTTGCCACGGACACCCCAGAGTCAACAGTGCTCCCATGGTGCAGATGAGGAAACTGAGGCCCAGGGATATGAGCAGCCAGCCCCATCTCAGCAGTGGTTAAGGGGTCGAATCTGGACTCAAACCCAGGCCTATCTGATTCCAGACTCTTTCCGATTCAACTCTCTTCACCCAGTGGGAATTGGTCATTTGCTGTATCTGTGCCCTGCACTCACCCCACCCCCACCCAAGGCCTGGAGCCCTGCTCTTCCTCCTCCTCAGTGGCTGTTGGGAGGACAGGAGTCCAGAGCTGGTCCTCGTCATTAGGACGTAGCTCACATCCGGCAGGCACCCTGTCGTCTGGAGAAGCCGGAGACTCCGGAGGCGCTGGAGAAGCCAAGGCCAGCGGAGTGACTTCACTAGCCCTGGAGGCACCGGAGGATCACATGTGCTGCTCCGTCTTGGCCGCCCAGTGAGGACATGACTCAGCAACCCTTCACTCCACCTACACTGCTTTACTCACTGCCTGGACAGTTCCTGGGGCATCTTTCCTGCCTCCTTCCCTTTGTTCCCCTTTGTTTGCTGCCTCTGGAATCTCCCTGGAGTCATCTTGCTCCTCATTCCTGCCCAACCTGGCTTTTCCCTCAGACCTCTCTCTGCCCTCAGATGGAGCCAGGGGGACAGCCCTGTCTGAATCAGTGACTTACTGTGACCTATGGGGCCTTGTATTTGATGATGACAATGGCACCAGAGGTCTCCCTGCCCACTCTCCCTGAGCCAAGGGCCAGCATCACTGAACCTCCCTCTTGCAAAAGGAGCCAGCCCACTCCCAGGGGGGACCCCTGGAATACAGCTCCAGGGAGCCCTTGAGAGACAGCTATCCCAGCTTGGGGCCTGAGGAGCCTCATGCAGCCCCAACATACACAGGTGCGCGCCCACCCTCCTACTGATGCGCTCCCCAGGGGCAGCTGATCTTGCTGGGTCACTGGCACCTCCCCAGGGGCCAGCCTGGAGGAGGACACTGGCTCCTGCGACCAAGAGCAGCCCCTGCATCAGGCTAGGAGAGGTGGAAGCCAAGGACACATTTACGGGAGAGAAAGGAAATGAAAGCTTGCCTCTAAGTCCTGCCCTGGGGCGCCCCTGGATGCCGAGGCTTGGGGAAGGGGGCAAGGCGCTACGTGATTGGCACTGAAGGGGTTAACCTGGGCGACCCAACTTCCCTACAGAAGGATGTGTCCAGAGCCCTGGCTTCCAGTAAAGGGGGGAACCCAGGGTGGCCTGTGGGCTTTTCGCGTCCAGCCTCCCTCACATGGCCCCTCCCGAATCCTTGTCACAATCCCAGGAAGCCGCCAGGGCACAGGCTACTGATTCATCACCCACACCAGCGACAGCTGCGCACGGGCCCCCTCACTCGGGGCGCGCATCGCGGAATTCCTCCACTACGCCTGTGGGTGCTGTGCCTCCACTGCCCCGCTGCACTCCTGACTGCTCATCACACTCCAGTCTCACGGCCGGCGCACTGGTTTAGAGCCTTTCCCGGACGGCCCATGGCCCTGGCATGGACCTTGTGCTGCCGCCTGACATTCAGGGCCACCACCGTCAGCCATCCAGGACGAGATCACCTCTGCTCCATGAGCCCAGAACTCACCACTTCCTGAAAAGGCTCTGCTCTGTCACCTGCTCTTGTCCATACGATTCCTGCCCATCCATGGCAGTGTTGAGAGACAGAGAGACACAGAGAGAGGCAGAGAGACAGAGAGGGAGAGGTGTTGTTCCACTTAGGTACGCATTCACTGGTTGATTCTTATATGTGCTCTGACCAGGGATCGAACCCAAAACCTTGGCATAGTGGTACGATGCTCTAATTAACTGAGCTACCTGGCCAGGGCCAAAGTGCCAATAAACCCCTCTCCTGCCTCTTTTAAGGACAGAAAAAAGGCCCAGCAGGAAATTCCCTGGTCCCCATGACTTGAGGCTTGTGGCTCCCTAAGGGGCCCTGGGGATTAAACAAAGCTGTCAGATGGCTCCTAGGACCACTCAAAACCGCCTGGTGGGGTGGGGGGTGGGGGGAGTGGAGGAGGTACCAGTTACACCAAGAACAGGGACTCAGGAGTCAGACTCACCTTGATTCACCCCCTAGCTGCGTGAGACCTCCTCCCTGAGTCCTGAAATTCTGGTCTGTAAAACGGGCTAACAGTGCTGCCCGGAAGTGCTCACACCATCTAGTGGCAGCTGTCCTACCTGGACCAGGGAGAGCTGCCCTGTCCAGTGGGGAGACTGCGGGCAGGCCCCTCTCCAGGCTACCGCCACCTGGGCAGGGCAGCAAGGATGGGCCTACACACCTCACAGGCAGTGGCAGAATCAATGGGTTCATGGGTGGGAGGGGTCCTCATGGTCACACTCAGGCCACCAGGCCCAGAAAGCACATATTCACCCCCAGCTCCCCTGAGCAGCCTCAGAGGACAGGAAAGACAGTGGCCAGCCCAGTAGCTCATCCCCTTAGACATGTTTCTCACTGTCCAGGTGCCCCAGACACCTCGCCCCTGTCCTGTCCTCCTGGTCTCTTTCCTCTGCTGAGCAGGCCTGCCTGCCTACTTCCTTCTGGCTGGGGGGCTGGGCCCCAGGGGGGTCCCAAGGCTCTGATGGCTCCATGCTCACCGTCAGACCTACAGAAGCCAAAGTGTTCCGTGACCTTTAGGGGTCCTCAAAACCTTTGTCCAGTGCTGTGGGAGGTGCTCTGCTCTTGTACCCCCACCCCTACCATCATGATCTTCCCAGCAGGGGAGTCAAAATGGGGGAGGAGCAGACACACGGTGCAATGTGCACTTACTAGCTGGGTGGTCTTTGCAAAAGGAGGACACCCCCGTGAGGATGGAGGTAACTGTGAGTGGGAGGCTATCCATCACCCTGAGAACACTGTGAGGAGGCCTGAGGCGGGGAAAGGGAGCCTGTCCTCTCCGTGCTCAGACCAGCTGAAGTTGAATTGCTAACCCGGCCTAAAGGCAGCACAGGACCTGGTATCCAGCAGAGGTCACAGGACTAGGACAGTACTAGGAACTCTTGTCCCCAAAGGCAGACCCAAAAAGATTCCATCTTTTAATTACATGCTCAGCCTTCCTGGGCTGCTGGCCAGCCCGGGGCATCCTCATAGCCCTAATAGGGACACTATCTCCCTTTGTCTGACCCTGTTTAGAAAAAGAGGGGTCCAGGGAGCCCAGAACAGAGAAAAGCAGGGAGCAGGCCCAACCAAAACTGGACTTGGATTCTAGTCACTGGGGGAGCTGCAGGGGATGAGGGAAGGGCAATGGGGTCAAGATCAATTCAGGTGTCCCTGCATCACATGCCAACTGGGGCTCCACCGAGACCTGGGTGGGGCTGGATGGGAGCAGCATCCGTCCTGCCCTCCGGGACCTACAAACCCTCTGGTCCAGATTCTCTAAAGGCCCACTCAGTGCTCTGTGCAAGACAGTGGGGAGAATGATCTAGAGATCCATCCTCTCCCACCCAAGGAGCTCAAAAATGTCTTTTTAATGAGCTTGTTTTTCTGGGCAAGAATGTGTGGCCAGGCCAGGCCAGGTCCCAGCTGCTGGTCTGAGACCCCTTCATCTCCCAAGGATCCCGGCACTGACCCCACCAGCCCTGTCTGCGGCTAGTGGGGCAGAAGCCAGCCCTGGGGTCCCACAGGGCAGGCCCTCCGCTCTGCCCTTGGCGGCAGCAGCTTTTCTATGCAGTATCTCTTTAACTCTGGCAAGATCTCTGAGATGAGTCTTTTTTAACCCCTATTTCACCAGTGAGGGAACAGAGTTCTAGTGAGAGGTGGTGAGCGGGCAGGGGCTACAGACAGCACACTCCTTGGATCTGCAAAGCAGGAGCTTTGGAAAGGGTTTCCACAGATCAAGGCACACCGGATCCCCTGGCTTACAGGTGGAGCCAGGGGTACAGAGACAGTAATCCCTCGCCTCAAACCTGGAAGGATGAGGACCAAAGGCCAGGTGTCCTCACTCCAAGCTCTAGACTCCTGTTCATCTCAACCAGTGCAGCCTGCTCTGCACAGAGGCAGCCACTGTGGGTGCTACACTATTCATGCCAGGCCATGGAGAAGGCTCCTCCTCTTCCACTTTCCTCTCTGATTCCCCCTCGAAGGCAGGAGAAAGGGACTGCGGGAGTCTGGTCACAGCACCAAGAGCCATCCTCAAGGCACCTGGTCTATTTACCCACCCACTGTCCTGTCCCCAGGAGCAGGATGAACTAAGTTCAGCCCATGGCCTGGGCTGAGGGCTCACCTTGGTCTCTCTCTGACATCCATCTGAGGGCTGTGCCCAGAACCTAAAGGCTCCAGTTCCACCTTACTCACAGGCACAGCCTCTGCAAAGGCCCCAGCAGGGAGAAAGTGGACCGCACCGAAGCACATGCATGCTGGGGGAACATGATGAGTCCCCAGGCCACTGCAGCCTTACCCTTCAGAGGGCTATATGGCATCTCTGCCAGTCAGGCCCAAGTCTCTGCCTGACCCTTGCTCAAGACAGCTCACCTGGTGAAAGAAAAGGCCTCAGCCACCAGCTGTCTAGTAGTAGCCTCCCCAGCACACTCCAACAGCCAAAACACACTATAGGAGGTGAGGGTAACCTTGGAGCCCTTCAGCCTCGGTTTAAACCCTAGCTCAGCCACCTGTTAGCTGTGCAACTTTGGACAAGTTCTTAGCCTCTCTGTGCCTCAGCTTTCTCATCCTTAAAATGAACATGGTAATCTAGTACCTGCCCCCTAAGACAGTCCTGAGAAGTATATGAGTTAATACATGTAAGGTGCTTAGGACACATTGTAAGAGCTACATAAATAGTTGACTTATTGTTAATATTATTGTTATCATCATTTTCTGACCCAAAAGACTGCAGATATCAGAGCAGGAGAAACCCTAATGCTCTTGGGCATGTTTCATGGGAGGAGGGGAGGAGGCCTGTTACACAAGGGACTGTCACCCTCCACGGTCAGGTGGCTCACCAAGAGAATTACAGCAGATGGAAACTGTCATTAATAGTAGTTCCCTCTTCACAAACCCACAGAGCATGAGGCGGTGAGAACTATCACTACTAGGAGTGTGGAAAATGTTACTACCAGGCAGAATTCTATTTTTAGAAACGGGGAAGCTATTTTTGAGTGAGAGTTGGTACTCATAATTTTGTAATAGCCTGCACACTCTAACAATACAGGCACATACTTGCTCTTAGGAGAAATCAGGGCACAGTGGGGAGCCCTGCCATGCTTCTGTGGTTGCTAGGCAATGCCTCTGGCCTCCCACCAGAGCCAATGCCCAGTGGAGAGCCAAGGGTGAGCTCCAGGAGCCTGCACTACTCCTTGGCACAAGTGCCAGAGCCCACGAGATGTCTCTGAGGCCCTCTCAGGCGTGCATAGAGAAAGCAGCCTCATTTCATTTTCAGGCTGAGCAGTGTGTAATTTGGAAGGCAATGAGCAGGGAAGAGCATTTGGACAGCCACAGGCATGCCTCAATTTTCTAGAGCTATATATGTCACAGTTTCCTATTACTGCTGTAACAAATTATCATGGACAAAGATTTGGTCTTCAGGTTGCAAGCCAGCTCTCCAGCCAGATCTGTAGCTGGAGGCAGGTGAAAGGCAACCAGACATTGATGTCTCTATCCCTTCCCTTCTCTCTAAAAATAATAAATAAAATCTTTAAAAAGAAAAGATAACGTAAAAAAATTTGTTCTTTCTTGGTGCTGGAGGCCAGAAGTCCAAAATCAGTACCACTGGGCCTAAATCAAGGAATCTGTGATGTTATGTTCCTTGCAGAGGCTTTAAGGGATCGTCTAATCTGTTCCTTGCCTCTTGTAGCATCAGGTAGCTGCCAGCATTGCTTGGCTTATGGCCACATCACTCCAGCCTCTGCCTCCATGGTCATGTTCCCTTCTCCTTTTCTTTATCAATCTCCCTCTACCTCTCTCCTGTACAGACCCTGGTGATTGTAGTTAGGACCTGCTTGGATAAATTTTAAAACACCTCCCCATCCCAAGAGTCTTACCTTAATCTTACATCTGCTAAGACCTTTTTTCCATATATGGTAATATTTGCAGATTCCAGTGAATTAGAATCTGACATTTGAGGATCATTACTGAGCCCAAACTACCCAAGCCATTGACTTCCTCCAACAAAACTGGATAGCAAGTCATCCCTCCTCTACCTGGCCCCACACACCAGGTGGAGACAACCAAGCACACAGTGCTGACCCTGAGGCCCCGCCCATCCTTGAGGTGTCTTGTACAGACAGGAAACAGGCCAGCCTGAGTTTCTGAGAGAAGCAGGGTGTTGGACAACACACTCAGCCAATGACCTCCCTTAAGGCTCCAATTACTGCCACCAAAGGAAATAGGAACTAAAAACCAGAGGCCAGGGCTCTTAGAGCTTTAGAGGAAAAAACAAACAAACAAAAAAACACTTTATTTTTTATTACACCATAAAAATTCCATTGAAAATGGGGAAAACAGAAAATGCTAATCCTTCAGCATCTTAGCCTCCAGAAATAATTAAAAACTTGTATAAAGCAATCTCCCTCCTAGACCTTTTTTCATTCAGAGAGAATGAGGCTATACCTATGTTTTTTAAAAAGTAAAAGTGTAATGGTACTATGTACACTCTGTTCTTCAACCTGGTTTTTTCAATAAACGGTGTATTTTGGGTCCTTTCCTTGGCAGTACATGTAGCATTTCTAAGGGCTCCTGAGGATAACACTGCAGATGGACAGTGAGTAGTTACCCTATTCGTAGGCATTTGGGTTGTTTGTAATTTTTCTGCTGAAACACGCATGATGAGATAATTCACTGAGATATTAATATCTGACTTGCTAAAGGAGGCTCACTTGCTAAAGGATAGAGAGGCAGATTTCTCCCTCCAATCATTCCAAAGCAGTGGAGCCTTGGGTGAAAGAAGTCAGGGGTTCCCTCGCTCCCAGGAAGAATTAGTAGGCCTTTGTTTTCCAAGACTGAGCCTCACAGAGACCAGGAACCAAATTTTCTAAGACAGGGAGGGGCTCCGTGTGTGTGGAAAGGCTTCTGCTGAAAACACACAAACATTGCCTCTCAAACTGGCTGAGACAACAGAGGGAATGTACTGTCTCATCAGAAAACCCTGGGTGGGATTCAGGTTTGGTTTGATCCAGGGGTGCAAGATATCATCAGGCCCTGGTTTTATTTTTTGCGCTTCTTTTGTCACAGTTCTGCTCTGTGGGTTAGCTTTGCCCGCGGAATAATTTCATCTTTGTAGTTAACAGAGCGAGAGCAGGTCAGGGCCCACATCCACTCACAGCACTATCCATAGGAAAAGTAAAATCTCAGACTTCCAGCAAAACTCTTGAGATGTATCCCAACTGGATGAGTTCTGGTCACATGCCCGCACTGAACAATCGCTGTGGTGGGGATAAGTCCGGACAGGCTCACTTTAGGCCACCCTATGAGCTTAGAGGTGCAGATGGTTTTTATTAATCAGAGGATTTTCCAATAGAAATTAGGAGGTTGGGAAGAGGAAGAAGGGAAGGAGATAACCACCGGAAGGTCAGTTCATAGGAGTGTTAGGGACGTTTTCTAGACTGTGTAAACCCATGCTCTGGTGCCTGTAGGGTCCCGAGAAGGTAGAGCCCAAATGCAGTGTATGAGGGACAATTCCGCTCCCCAGAACGCACCATGAGCATCCTGGGTGTGAGTGTTTACCCTTTTTTCTGGGATAAATTCCTAGAAATACAAGCACTAGGTCAAAGGACTTACATAGTCAAACTTGAAGAGATATTGCTACGTTACCCTCCAGTATAGTTTTTACCAATTTCTCCTTTGAACAATATAGGTTATGAAAATGCCCACTAAACCACATCTTGTCAATGCTAAATATTATCCATCCTTCTCATGCTTGCCATCTTGATAGATTTAACTTGATTTTCTTTAACTATAAGGTATGGTGACCGTCTTTTCCTATGCTTATTAACTAATTATAATTCCTGTTCTGGAGATTACCTACTGGAGGCCTTTGTTCCTTTGTTACTGACTTGTGAAAGCTCTTTGTAGATTAGGGACACAAACCCTTTGTTTTATCTGTTGCAAACATTTCCCCCTGCTTGTTGCCTGTGTTTTGATTTGTATATAGATCTTTTGTTGTCCAGAACTTGCCGAATTTTATGTGGTTCAATGTATCAGGCTTTTGTGGTTTTCTGCTTTAAAAGGTTTTATCCACTCTAAAATAACAAAACAACCCCCCACCAAAAAAAGAAAGCCACCCTTGTTTGCTTTTATGACTTCAGTGGTTTCTTTAGATGTCTATGTTCCTTATCTATCTAGGATTTATTTTATTATGTTATACATGAGGCAAGCATGAGTTTCTGTTTTTTTTCAGAAAGATAACTGATTAGGATGTAAGGATTTCAGGAGGCTGCAGAGCCTCTGTAACTTTCCTGGGGCTCTGATTTTAGTTAACATCTTGTTTCCATCGACTGACTAGAAGGGATTAGAAGGAAAATGGCTGGTGCTTGGTTTCAAGTTCAGGGAGATCCAAGAGAAGCGGATGAAGCGAGACTGGGATGCAGTCCTCAGACAAGGTTGGGAGGAAGGGGTGCGGTGCTCAGAGGAGGGGAGGTGGCCGGCTCCCTGCAGCCAGGAAGCAAGGAAGGCAATCGAGTCATGCTCCCCAGGGAGCAAGAGAAAGGTCCTCCTGGAGCCCCCACACCCCACACCCCAAACCAGGGAGCATTCTGTACTTACTACACCCTGCCTCCCAAGCATTCAGCCCAGAAGGCTTGGCTCATTAGTGTGTGTTACTTCAGCAAGTATTTATTGGCCACCTTGCTCTGCACCCAGGAAAGGACCATGGTGTCCGGTCTAGTGATAACAGGAGTACGTAGGAATAACCCTGAAACAGGGAGAACGCTTGTGGGCAAACGGCCCTGGTGTGGGAGGCAGGAAGTCATTTTTTTAAAGCTTTCCCTCCGATATGGCTTTTACATTTTTGTCTTTTAAACCTGAAAAGGGAATTCCCTGACCTTCAGAAAAATGAACATGGCTCTATGGTGAACTGTAGTGCCCACTTGAACTTTCCCAGAGGGGGCTGCCCAGGCTGGGTTACCCTCCTCCTTCGGGAGAGGCTGGACTTCAGGAGCATCCTGAGAAAAGGGGGCCACCAACAGCAGCCATCCTGGTCCCTGTCACCAGGGCTGGAGGTCAAAGGCTCACAGGGAGCTTGTCCTAGTCGTTTCCACAAGAGCATGTGTACATCTCTGTCCCTATACAACCAGGTCGCCTTGCAATCATCTTACAGGTGGCCTCGCCCATGGGAAGGCACAGCTCATACATCTTGGTGTGGTAGGTGCTCCATTAGTGGCTGAACAAATGAATGAATGAATGAATGAATACATCAGAGATGGCTGAGGACCACATGGGGGCAGAGGGTCACCACAGGTAAGGGGACCTGAGCGCAGCCTGTGCAGGAGTGTGGCCCTACCTCTGCCTCACTGTGCACGGTGTTGGCTGAGAAACCACCAGCACTACCCCGTCCTCTGCCTGTGACCCTCAGTTCCCTGGGCACAGGACCTCTAGCAGGCAGCCCCTCACCATGAAGGGCAGCTGCTCCTCCCTCGGAAGCTTCAGCAACTGCAGGTCTTATTGGTCACCCTCCCAAATTCCCGGATCCCTTTCTTGCTCACTCACCCCCTCCTAGCTTCCTACCAGCTGGGCCAGTGGAGGCCAAAGGGAAGGAAGGAGGGGGCTGCAGTGGCTGCCTCAGGACCCAGGAATGCTCACAATTCCCCAGTTTTTGCTGCTCTGAAAAGAAACAGGCTGTTTAAGGGCCCAAGTGAACCCTCTTTGCCTGACTCCGACACAGCCTGGCCCTCAGCAACCTCGTTTCAAAGAACGAGGCTCCCAGACCCCTCCCTGACTGCTGTGCTAAAGCACCCTCACGGCATGTTCCATGTGGCTGCCCACGGCCCGTGCCCTCGTGGGCAACAGCCTGCGACTGTGTGGCTGAACGTGCCTGTGATTGTGTGGAGTGGTGTGCGCCTGAGCGCACGGCTCAGAATCCCTATCACACCTCTCTCCGAACCACACAATCCCTGTATCACACTGCGCAGTGCTGTGCAGGTCAGGTGATGAATGGGCAAGCGTGAGAGCCTGTGCAAATCGCTGATGCAGGTGTGCGATTTCGGGTGACTGTCCTGGCCTTGCTGGGCTGTGCTGGTGTGTGATTCTGTGTGGCTGGCTGCATGCTGCCGAGCGTTTGGGGGTGGTTGTGTGTGACCGAGGGATCTTTGCATGGTTCTTCAGGACTAAGTGCGTATCCCGGGGCACAGGCCCAGGAGGTTAGGGGTCTGCAGCACCTAGTCAGTGATGCATGAAGGACAGGCGTGCGTACACCCCCTTTTTCTAGGTTTTACCCCTGAGGCGCTCATCACAACTCCCACTTATGCAAGGGAACGGACGGAGCTCCACCCCAGGGTCACCAGCGGGTTTTCCAGTGTCTTCTCGGAAGCCAGGCTGGGGTACTGCCAGCCCCTCGGAGCTGTCCCAGAGCTGGCTCCCGGTGCTAACCAAGTCTCTGGCCCCTGGCTCCAGCCCAGGCTGCCTCCACCCCCGAGGGGACCCGCCATCTGCTCCCACCCTCCCCATACCCGATCTGGATGCAGAAGCCACACAGGCACCCAGCCCCCTTCCCTCTCCCACTCTCCTGTGCACATCTACTTATTTTGTGTATGCATTTGTGTGGAGGAGGTTGTTTATTGCTTTGGGGTTTGAGGGTTTTTTTTTTAATCACTTGGACAGAACATGCTTTTAAAGGTGTTTACCACCAACCCCTCGGAAAATGCAGAGGGCCTAATAAAATCATCCCACGCAGGGGACTTCAAAATGCTTCAGAATTTAGAAACGTGCTCTGTCCTGGCCCCTGGGCTATGGCCCCCACCCTTCTGCCTGATGGAGGGGGGTGGCTCTTGTCAGACTTGCCTTACAGGCCC
The DNA here is from genome assembly GCA_004026585.1 of Noctilio leporinus. Classification (NCBI taxonomy): domain Eukaryota; kingdom Metazoa; phylum Chordata; class Mammalia; order Chiroptera; family Noctilionidae; genus Noctilio; species Noctilio leporinus. Next base: position 383,013 of record PVIW01000599.1, read on the forward strand.
CCTGCCCCTGACAGATGAGCTCACTCAGGCAGGCCCCTGGCTCACCCCCAGCACCCCTGTAGCAGCTGAGGTGGTCCTGCCTCTCTGAAGAGACTCCAAGGCTCTTCCCAGAAATGATCCCTGTTTTGCCTTCTGCTGTTCAGAGTTAGGCAACAGCTGCCCAGATGTGTAAGCCTCCAACTGCTTCCCTGTCCACTGGGGAAGGGTAGGCTAAGGGTCTCATGACAGGCATGGGACAGAGCCAGCAGGAGGCTGGAGCACTGACAGGAGAAAATGCAGGAAGCCAGGCCACCCTGCAGGGAGAACGGGGCTCCCGTCCCCATTGGCAGAGTTGATGGAGAGACAGAACCCTGGACCAGCAGCTCGGGATAGCGGGTTCTATCCTAACTCTGCCACGGGGAGCTCTGTGACCAGAAGAAACCACCCTTCCTCTCTGAGCTTTTGTTTATCCGCCCAGAAGATGGAAATGACAGAGGAAATGAACAGGCGAAGTGCAGAGCCCAGAGGCGTGTGTAGGTAGATGCTAGACAGACATGACTCTTCATCCTGCATCCTGAAGACAATGGTTGACCCCTTTCCAGGGGGTCTAATGTCCTTCTCCAAGGGTCCATAGCCCTTCCCAGGGGCCTAAGGCCTTTCCCAGCCCAGGTGGTCTATGTTTTGGAAAGAATCAATCCTCTTCCCTATTAGAACTGGTAGGGCCCCCACACCCAGATCCCATGAAGACCCTGCTCGGGGGCGGCAGGAGCGAGCTGACCGTAGGAGGGGAAGAAAGCCAGGGGCAGAAGGATGTGGGCAAACATGGCATCTAGGGCAGGGGCCCTGGTACCTGCCAAGACCCTTCCCCTGCACCTCCCTGAATTTTCCATCCAGCCTGCACCCGCTCCCTCCTGCCCACCACCCACCCTGAATCCCCTGGGCTCGTTCAAGTCATTCCGCTCCATGCTGTGGCTCAAAGCCATGGAGCCTCCAAGCCAAACCCATCATGTTGAACCCAACGAGCTAAGCATCAGAGGCTAGAAAAAGTAGTAAAATACAGGCTCCCCTTCCAAGAACTTTTAAGGACCGTCTAAGAACACCTACCGACTGCGAGCTAACATCAGATGGCAAATTCAACTGCCTTTGATGTCCAGACCGATGATGTAAATGGCTGAACCAGCCTAGTGAAAGCCAGCAGGACATGGCAGGAGCTAGAAACCCAGTGCAGACCAACACTTCCTATTTCAAAGCAGGCTAATGAAAAGACAGCTGCTTCTTGCTGCCTTCCGTGACCTGTTCTGCGTTCACAATGCCAGGCGTGGTGTGACATGCTGCTAAGCATTCTTTCACTAGAGATAAAGATTGTGAGAGACTGACACTGAGGTGATCTCATCATCCTGGTGGCCTCGTGTTTATGTCTCTGTGTCCTCCCCTCCCCTCAGGTATGGCCAGGTCCTATAACCTATTGCTAACTGAAAGAATAACCTATGTGCCAGTATCTAGTCAGTGTTGGCCAAGGTGGTGGGATGTTACTCCCAGGATGGAGGTGTGTTATGAAGGCCCTGGTCCTGCCAGCAGACTGATGCAGAGACTTCCTCTCTTGCTGAGTCTGAAGAAGTGAGCTGCCCTGTTGTGAGAGGGCCCCATGGCAGGAACCCTGGGCTCTCCCCGCCAATAGCCAGCAAGCCTTCAACCCTACAACAGTCAGCGATGGATTCTACCAACGATGTGTGTGAGCCCAAAAGTAGTTCTGTCTCCACTAGAGCCAGTGAAGCAGAAGCCAGCCGTGACTGACATCTTGCTGAGGGCCCAGCTCCGAGGTGCCCAGAGTCCTGACCTCAGACACGGTGGATAGCGAGTATGTGCTGTTTTAAGTTGTCACATTTAGGATTATTTACTATGAAGCAATAGAGAACTAATGTTATCACCCCCACCTTACAGGGGTTGATAATTGTAAGCTGAACTATTAGTAGGAGGCTCCTTGGACCCATGCTCCCCCCAAGGCCCAGCCTGCCACGGGGGTCATGGCTCTCAGTGACCACCGAGGCACAAGGGGGTTGGTCATCTGCACAGTATTCACTGAAGGAATTGAAATTTTTCCATTTCTATTCAACAATGTGTTGCCCCCCTACCACATGCCTGGGGGAGGTTGTGAGCAAGGAATAAGGGATGCCAATGTGGTAAGAGTTATAAAAAAATCAAGATGGATGGGCTGGGCTGGGCTGGGCTGGGAGCACAGGGTGAGCAGCCAGCCTAGGCCAAGGGCCAGGGGCATTCTGTTTAAGGGAGTGACACGCAGGTCTCCGGGGGATTGGGGGCTGGCGGGAGCCCCCCTGCATTGCAAGCACATGCGTGAATGTGCAAGTGTGTGAGCTCTCTGGCCAAGAGTCCCCAGGGAGCAGGGCTCCCAGCAGTGTGGAGTCACCCTGTTTCTGGGCACTGGCTTCCAAGACATGTGGTTGCAAGGACCCAAGGCCCCTATGACTGGACTGTGACACCCAGGACCTTGGAGCATCACTTCCTGGACACAGGATCAGTGAACAGGGTAGGGTGGAAGCTGCTCATCTACGACACTCATACCCTAACCATCCCAGACACCTGGCAGGGAAGAGATGCAGGTGGGGTGGGGGTAGAGCAGACAGAGGAGGGATGAGGGGATGGGGGGATGGGCAGAGCCAGAGGGAAGAATGGGAATCAAAAAGGAAATGACCTGACCCAGCCTCAGATTCAGTCCCCAATGACTCAGCCGACTAAGGGTCCTTGCTGAGGAGCTGGCAGGGTCCCAGAGGAAGCAGAAAGCACATTCCCTAGATATTTTTTCTTAAATTTCATTTTCCAGTTATAATTTACAGTCAATATTACTTTGTATTAGTTTCAGGTGTACAACATAGTGGTTAGACAATCATATACTCTAAGTGATCCCTCTTATAATTCTACTACCCACCTGGCACCCCGTACGTAGTTATTACAATATTACTATGCTTCCTATGCTCTTCTTGACATTCCTGGGATTGCTTTGTGACTGTCAGTTTGTACTTCTTAATCCCTCCAGTTCTTCTTCACCCAGTCTCCCAGTTCCCCTCCCTTCTAACGACCATCTGTCTAGTCTCTGTGTCTGAGGTTCTGTTTTGTTTGTTCGTTTATCTTGTTCTTCAGATCCCACATTTAAGTGGAATCATATGGTTTTAGGGATTCTTTTCCAAGGGAAGGGAAGGGCCTTGGAAAGGATGTGGGAACCATCCTGCAGCCAGACAGCGGCACCCACAGCAGGTGTCTGCTCCTCAGTGCTGTGGGTGCTCCCCACTGGCCGAGGCCACCACAGGCTAGCCTCCCGGACGCATGGCAGGGTGGACACGTTAGGGAGCAGACCTGGAAATGAGAAGAGACCCAATGGCCACTCCACCAGATGGGCCTTGGCTTCCTTTTCTATAAAGGAGGGATGGTGACTGTGTTTACAGTGATCCAAATTTGAACTGCAATTATGTATGTAAGGACACCAGCTTAGAGCCCCACATGTCATCGGCTGGCTGCCGGCCCCTGTTTTCTAAGAGTCAGGAACAAGAACCCCAAATCAGAGCTACTGAGATACCCACCACCAACCCAGAAACCCTGGGCCCTGCACCATCAGTGTATCATGGAGAGACTCACTCGGTGGATCGTGGAGTCCCTGCCAGGATTGGAACCCAGAGAACTCTTCCCACCTCTCTCTGCAGGGGCAGGGGGCACACTCTCACACACACCGCCTGCAGCCTTTCAGCCTCTCTGGAGGGTGCCAGTCTCAGGCCTGCCCCAAGCCCAGGGTCTGTGCTGGAGTTGTATCAGGTGTGTGAAGGGTCGGACAGCAGGACCAGGTGGCCCTGCTGTGCCCAGAATCATGGGCCCACCTGGGAGCAAACCTGTAGCACTAGGCCCCTACCGGTGTGGAAATCCTGGGAGCCCCTGGGAGGGAGCCCCCAACAAGGGCCCCGGAAAGTAGCTGCTGCCTTTGATACCCACTGACCGAGGGCCAGACCAGCCCTGAGCCTGCCTGGAAGAGCCCCGACCCCACCTCTGCCTGGCTGTGATGTGCGATGACAACCGCAAGCCTCTGCCCTTTATTTCTTTACCACCACATCTCAAGTGCATAGGAAGAGTGGTTTTCAAAGCATCAAAGTCTGGTCTGTACTGAGGTCAGGTTTTTCAAAAAGAAAGAAACCAAAAAGGATCAAAGCAGTGCAGGTGCTGCAGATTGAGGTCCTGCCAGGGACGGAGGGGGTGAAGGGAGTGAAGGCTGTGAATACCTGGGGAGGAGGGCTACCTGCCCAGCTCTTCAGGGCCCAGATTTGGGGGGCGGGGGGGGCTCAGTCCTGAGAAATAAGGAGGGCAAACTTCCCTGCTCTAAGTCACATCATCTCAGCTCATACTGTGGAGAAGGGCATGAGGCAAAAAGTCAAGCTCCTCCTACTCCCCCTCCAACCTAAAATCCACTCCCCTGGAAGTAACAATTGTGCAGGCTACCTATGAATCTTCCGAGGTCTTGTTTTTTTGTTTTTTTTGGGGGGGTTATTTATTTATTTATAATATTTTATTATTTCTAGAAAGAGGGGAAGGGAGAGAGGCAGAGAGGAAGAGAGACATCAGTGTATAGTTGCCTTTCACCTGCCTCCAGCTACAGACCTGGCTGGAGACCTGACTTGCAACCTAGTTACATTGCTCTGGCTTAGAATCGAACCAGTGACCTTTGGGTTCGCAGGCCAGCACCTTATCCACTATGCTACCAGGGCTGGGTTGTTTTTGTTTTTGTTTTAAAGATTTTATTCATTATTTCCAGAGAGAGAGGCAGAGAGGGAAAGAAACATCCACGTATGGTTGTCTTTCACCTGCCTCTAGCTATGGACCTAGCTGGAGACCTGGCTTGCAACCTGGTTATGTGCCCTGGCTGGGAATTGAACCAGCAACCTTTGGGTTTGCAGGCTGGCACCTATCCACTGAGCCACCAGCCAGGGCTTCGAGGTATTTTTTTATATGTAGGAATTATATGATCTGGTTTTCTTGCTGAACACAAATTAATTTACACTGTGCATACCATTCTGCAATGTGCCTTTTGTTTCTGGTTGGTGGTGGTCCTTGGACTTTTTTTCTATACGACTGCTACTGGATCTACTGTATTCTTTTTAACAACTGCATGGAATTCCACTTTATTTAATAGTTTCCCAGGAATGGGCATTTAGGTGGTTTCCAAATTGGCTCTTCTAAACAAGCCTGCACTGAACATTCTTAACAAATGTTTGCTTACTTGTGGGAATTCTGTATACTATAGAACAAATACTGAGAAGTAGAGTTTCAGGATAAAAGGGACTGACCATTGGATATCTTGAAAGATATTGGCAACTGTCCCACTAAAAATGACCAACTTCAACACCAACAACATGGCAGAGTTCCTGTCTCCCATGTCCTCAAAAATGCATCTCTTCATACCATTATCAGCCTCTTATTTTCTTGAACTGCTGGCTTTTATCTTTGTCCCCTAGCATTTGATGAGTTTATTTTATTTTATTTTTACAGTTGAGTTTTAATCCTCCTGGAATTAATTTTAGATGGAGCAAGATAGCTCTTCTTTTCAACGAACATGTATTGATGTTTCTGCTCTGTAAATGGGTTGAATTAAGCACCAAGATAAAGAAAAGCTGATTTCTCCCCGCCTCTGACAGGCCACAGCTCCCTGATTTTGCCTCCATCCCCACTTAGAACTCATTCACCTCAAGGCCGTAGGTGGAGTAACGGAACATCCTTAATGGACACAGATGCTCTGCAAACATCCAGTTTGTCATTCTAGTGGCTGCTGTCACCGGAACTTTGGTTTTCCCCACATTTGGGAAGAGGGGTACACACATATCTGGTGGCCAGAGGGGTGGAGCATGACAGACTACACACATTCCACCCAAATCCATTCTCCCTCTTCCATTGCAAGAGTTGAAGCTAGCCCCCTGGCTGCCTAGCCAGGAACAACACTGCCCAACCTCTGCATTTAGATGGGCCTGTCTGACTCCATTCCTGCCTGGAAAATGTGAGCAAGACTGGCCCGGGGCCTCTCCATCTGTCATGGATTCTAAAACATGCCACAAAATCTTCAAACCCCTTCCTGTCAAGAGGTGGTTGTCTATGACCCTCCCCTTGAACTTGGGCAGTCTTCAACCGGGGACCAAGTGGGAAGTAAGGCAACTTCTGGCGTAGAAGGCGACTGGCTTCCAACTTGCTCTCTGAGAATAGTTGCTCTGGGGGCCCTGAGCTTCTGCAGAAGGAGTCCACTCTCCTGAGGCTGCCAGTGGGAGAGGCCCTGTGCTGGTGCCCCAGCACAGGCCCCCTGAGCCCCACCTTCCAGGCAAGCGCCAGTGAATGCAGATGCTACTGGATGGTTCAGCCCTGGCTGTGCCATCTACCCTGTCCTCTGAGGCTTCCCATCTGAGGCCCCAGACGTTGTAGAGCTGAAAGAGAAGCCTGTCTCCCTGGGTTCTATCTAAATTACCCAGCATCACCCCCAGACCCACATAACCTGTGAGGACAAGGACATAGTTGGTGTTTTGTAGCACTAAGTTTGGGGGTAGTTTGTTCTTCAGTAATAAGTGTCTCGAATCCAATCAAGACCTGGGAAACTCTTCCCCCTCCCTGCTGGCTCCAACCCGGATTCGGAAATGGCCCAGCCACAACTCTGCAGATAATGACTCCCAGAGGTGACAGAGTCGCAGGATGGAAGGGACCTGGATCCCTAAAGGACTGTGCAGAGTACAGCTGCCAACTGATAAGCACACACCTCAGGGATTATGGGAGAAAGAAACAAATGTCTTTATTTCAAACAAACAAAGTAGAGATACAGCAGTGAGAAAGGCAAATGTAGTCCCTCCCTTTCCCTGGGAAGGAGTCCCAACAACAGATCCAATGCCCCAGGTTATACAAGTGGCTATTTGGTGACAGTTGTCCTCAGTCCTAAGCAGAGAAACACAGAGGGCTGTAAAACCAATTCACTGGGACTCTGACCGAGTGTGGGTGGACGTGGAAGGTAGCCCTGAGGAAGTGATGTATTGAGAATATAAGGGTGGGAAGAAGTTAAGCAGAGTGGTAGAAAGGGAAGAGAAAAATGTTCTGGCACCAGAAGTGGGTAGAACATGTTCAGAAGCTCTGAGTCAGGAAGCAAGGGGGTGAGTTTGAGGGAAACACTAGTGGGCTTGGGGTCAGGCTAAAGATTTCAAGTATGATTTCCAAGAAATGAGAATTCACAAGATCACTCCAGGAGAGTGACCCTCTGTAAACTGTGTGGGGAACAGGATGGGGACAGGGAGACACCCAGAAAGTTGATGGAGACCCTGTCTGTAGTGGGGGCTGTGGAGAGAGAGAGAGAGAGAGAGAGAGAGAGAGAGAGAGAGAGAGAGAGAGAGGGAGGGACACGCTTAAGCTGGAGAGAGATTGGGGAGGTGGTTGGTAGGATTTGAGGGGTAAGTAAAGCTTGTTGAGAAAGAGAAGCCAGGATGAACCTTGGGGTGAGATGATGCCTGGTCAACGTGTACATTAGAATCCCATGGCCAAGGGGAACCTAGATGCGGTCAAGTTCAAAGGTGGCTTAGAGCAAGAGAGAGGGGATTGGAAGACACCTTTCACATCTTTACACTCCGGCCTATGATATGGAAACGGACTTCATCTACCACACAGCTTTAAGCTTAAGGAAAATGGCTACATTCATTCGCTCAAAAGCACTTAGTGACCAGTACCTATGGAGTTCGATAAATAAGATTAATACACCACGCGTGTATGGTGTGTTAGGGACAGGACCAAGGGATGTGTGAAGCTGGGGAAGGAGGTAGAAGGAAGAGATACATTTTCAGATAGGAGGTTGAAGGTCCTAAGCAGGGAAATCCAGTTTCTTTGGGATCTAAGCGATTTCTGCTTTAAAAAAAAAAAAAACATAAATAAATCTTATTTTTTCAAATTTCACACAAAAAAATACGCATTAATATGAATAGATGTTTAGGGCCATGAGTGGCACAGGTGTGAGGGGTTGCAGAGTGTAGGCTCCAGGCCTTTCCAAGTCCAGCTCTGCTGCTGAGTCATAGAGCTGCGGAACAGGGGGCGGTATGACTGTGGGTGTCACAAAAGGAACCTGCTTTCTATGACTTGGAAAGTCACTCAATTACTCTGACCCTCAACTTCCTGATCTGTAAATTGGGGAACACATCTGTCCTTATACGGTTTTAAAGAATCAATAAGGGTATGTAAGTAAAGTTCCTGGCTCAAAGAACTGAGTGGTAGCTATTGTTTTCATTTCTATTGCCACCCCACTCAGATGGTGAACAATGGTCTCAGCCTTGGGGAGGGCCTGCACTGCCTGTGAGCATGGGGCTTGGTGGCTCCAAGGTGCCCATGCTGTGTGTGTGGCCTTTAACCTGTGTGTGGTCTGTGGCGATGGCCCCCATGTGCTGCACTCTGGAGCACAGCCCAGAGACCACACCCCAGTGAAGACCCGGCCACCCCCACTGGTGAGAGTGTGTGAACAAGATGAGTAGGTAAGCGGAGGCTGGCATGCAGCTAATGCTGTCTTCTTCCCATGACTATTATCGTCATCCCCAGAAGCTTCTCTCTCCTGTGAGCATGACTTTGTTTTATTGAGACAGGAAACAAGGAGAGAAACATGGATGTGAGAGAGAAACATCGAGCAGTTGCCTCTCATAGGTACGCCAGCCAGGGACCAAACCCGCAACCCAGGCATGTACCTTGACAGGGAATCAAACCAGTGACCTTTCACTTTATGGGATGATGCCCAACCCACTGGGCCACAATGGCAACTCTTAATGTAAAACTGATCGTTGCAGAAGAAAACAAGATCACTTGAACGGTAATGGACAAACATGCCATCAACATTCTGGAAAGTCTCTGCCTGATGAACTTGCCCTTGCAGATGTTTTGGAAGATAAACTCAAAGGGGAAATGGTGCACCTACAGCATGGGAGCTCATTTCCTGGCACCTAAAATTGTAGCAGATAAGGATTGCTCTGCGGCCACCAATCCTAAGATCATGACAACTGAAGAGCGCTCTAGCTAGAGGGAGTCACCTTAATCTGATGCAGAGGAACATCAGTATCTTCAAATTCATTATCTGTCAGATCACCAAGTACAGTCCTGATTGCATCACAATTCTGGTTTCCAACCCCGTGGATATTCTCACATGTTTCCTGGAAACTTAGTGGGTTACCCAAGTGCCATGTCTTAGAAAGTGGGTGTGACTGTATCTGTTAGATTTCCCTAGCTTTTAACCAAGAAACTTGGCATTTGCCCCAGTGGCTGCCATGGGTGGATTTGGAAAGAACGTGGCACCTCGACTATGGCTGTGTGCCGTAGAGTGAATGTGGCTGGCACCTCTCTCCAGGAACCGAATCCAGAACTGAAAGTGGAAATGAGAGTGAGAATTGGGAGGAAGGGCATCAGATGGGGGTTGGAAGAGTGCCTATGAAGTCATCAAGCTAAACAGATACACCAACAAGGCCACTGGATGAAGTGTGGCTGATCTCACTGAATCCATGTTGAAATCTCTCCAGGACCCAAAGGGCATCAGCACCAGCGAAGGGGGTGCGTGGCACTGGGAGTGCACTTCCCGCGCCATCTGTGCACCCTGAATGCTCAGGAATCAATGAACCCGTGACACCTGCCAGCAGCCAGGGGCGGCTAGTGCAGATGCCCTGTGGGACATCTGGAAGGGCCTAAAACATCCCATGGCCTCTGGGTTCCCAGGCTTTAGAGATTCAAAATCTCCAAGTGTTTAACCATGAACTGTTAGTTTTCATCCATGTGCACAGATCACACATTGCTTTCATCTTCCTAGATACATGAATCGGGGCTCAGAGATTCAGAGTGCAGGTTTGGTTGAAGGCTTGCAGTATGAGCCCTTAACCAAATAAAATGAACTATTGGAGGGCGGAGGGGGGTGGGGGCGGAGACAGAGACAGAGACAGAGACAGAGGCAGAGGCAGAGGCAGAGAGAGAGAGAGAGAGAGAGAAGGCTGGGACCCAGCCAGGCCTGCATCCCACTCCTGCCCCTGCTGGCTTGTGAGCGTAGCCAGCGACTTCACCTAGTGCTGCTGCTCAGGGCTGTGAGGGTGCAGTACACAGGCACGGGGTGTGAGGTCGCTGCTTCTGCCGTTTTCTCTTCCCCATCGCACTCATGCTCGGGCCCTGGACCAAGCTGGAGCCGAGACTGCCATGGGTTCCAACACCGGGTGACAAGATTTTCCCGGGCTGTGAGGGTGTGGCTGCCACAGCTAACAATCCTCGGCATAGTGCAGCGCAGGCCAGGCCCATGCTGGGTGCTGGTGGGGTTTGAGGGCCTAAAACAACGGAACCTGCGATCAGAGGGCGCTCCCCCTCAGCTACTTGGCTTGGTTTGCCCTGGAGTCATGGTTATGCTCTGGGAGTGTCCGCCAGCCATTAGCCCTCAGAGTTCTGTTGCTAAGAGATTATGAACCAAATGGTGTTTCCAAAAATAATAATAATAACCACTACAAAAATGTTCCACAATAGAACCATAATAACAGCCCAAATGGAACAAATGTACTGTTATTGATAAAGAGCTGAAGAATGGGGTGACCGGGAGGCTGCCTGGCCGTCATGTCCTATGAAAAGTACAGTTCTGCCAGGGTTTTGAATATAACAGAATAGAGTCAGTGTAAAACTGTGAGGGGCATTATATAACGTCTTCCTGATTCCAAGAGTCCTCCAATCAACCGTGATGGATTTGTCAGGGGCCTATTACATGCCTACTCCGTGCGTGCGTGTGACCTTCTCAGCCACAGACCGTTGCAGGCAGGCAGTCTAGGACAGCTGTAACCACCTCTGGTTGGCATAGTGCCTGTGGACAACAACCGATTGAGGGAATTCACACAGCCATTTGCAGCCACCTCAATTATTGCTCTGTTGCTGGGGCAACAGGAACCAGTCACCTTGCAAAAGCCCCAGATAAAGCCAGACTGAGCTGTCACTGACAGGAAAGCCAGCAAACAGGGCCCTTTCAAAACACTAAGTGTCATCTGGGCACCTTGAACCGCTCCACCCGTGGCATTTTCCTGGGACTATGCAGCTATTCTGCCCACCAAAGGCTCCTGGGTCACAGGCAGATAGATGGATTGATGCAAAGGAGCTGTCATCTGTCAGGAAAGGAAATCCTGACAGATGACACCCTGCCTCTCTCCTGACGTGGGAGCTGGGCAGCACTACGCCAGCCTGACTCGCCCTCACCCCCCCACACACTCTATCCCCCCCCAACCCCCTCTGCCTTCTCAATGGGTAGGTGATGGGGGGGCAGTGCTCTTCTCTCTCATTTTACAGTGAGGGAGCCAAAGCTCAGAGACAAAGTTAAGTGTCAGGGTCACACAGCTGGTAAGTCAGGGGGCAAACACATGCCTATAGCATGACAAATCCCACGACCTTCACTGCTCACCAGACCCCAAGCAGCCTGCCATGCACTGCTCAGGAAACTGCCCCCAGAAGGGGGTTACTGTTTCCATGGGCCAAGCCTGGTGACCCCGGGTCACCGTGTAGCACCTAGGGGATGGGTCAAAACCACAGGCCCTCTGCATTCCTCCTTCCTCCCTCCTCCAAGGCGCAGAAGGAGGTCGTGACCAAGCAGATCGTTAGGATCCTAGCGGTGGAGGCTTCTTCCACACGCAAGTCCTTCACTTTCTACAATGCTGCTTCCTTTCTAAAAAGAAGTGCAAGGCTAGTCCCTCTCTACTTTATAGGGTTAGAATGCATGTGATTACATAGTGAAAAGGCGTTAGCAGGGTGTGTGGGGAAACACTTTGATAATTGCTAACAGCAGCAGCAGCTATAGTTATAACAACATTATCATTTTCACCATCACAGTCCTCCACTTCCAATCAGGACCTGGGGGGCCAAGTGGACAGAAGGCTGGTGCCAACTGGGGTGCCATTGCAGTCCCCATAGTGACCAGCCTGTGCCATGAGGGACACATTTCCCAGGGCTTCTGGTGATAGATCTGGTGATCAGGGACCCATTTCCCAGGGTTCCTGGTGATAGATCCTTAATTTTTTAGAAGCTGGGCTCAAAGGATGGAGAAGTGGCTTTGTGAGTTTTTAATGCCTGTCTAAACACACGTGCTTCCAATTGGCTCAAGCTGGAATTCCCCGGGGCCCTGCCTAGCCCAGGCCAGCTCCATCCGCTGCCCCCGGTGCCCCCCACTCTCCACCCTGCTGGGCTCCTGTCCTCAGCCAGGCCTGGGAGGCTCCCCACCATTTATCAACTCCTTCCCCAGGAGCGGGTAAGAGCCAGCAACCCAGGATCCCTCCCAAGCCTGTGTGTAAATCGCTACTCAGAGAATCGGAAACACCGCTGAGAGAAAGGCAGATCTGAAGGGCTGGGGGAGGAGGAGCTGAAGCCTGGAGAGGGAGGTTGTCATGAATTCACCAGTCTTGCCAGCTGGCCCCCACCCCCACCTCAGTGGCTCTAGTTATCCTGTGGAGTCAGGATGCTGGTTCTGCTGAGTCATCCTTTCTTGCCCAGAGGGATCCTGGCCCACAGCCACATTCCTAGTAGGGTCTGAGCGCCACAAAGCCAGGGAGCATCCTTCCTCGCCAGCTCCCAGCGCCTCAGCCCCACACGCGGGCCAATCTCTCAATAGCCTCTGCTATTGTGCAGCAAGCACATTCCTCCTAGGCTGTGTGCCCCCCACCCCATACCCCACCCTCTGCTCTGGCCCACCCTAGACCCTGAGCTCCAGGAGAGCAAAGAACATTCCATGGGACCAAGGGAGCCAATGCCGGAGGGAAGGAAGGAGATGCGCTTAGGGGAGGGGACAAAGGGGGATTAAGGAACTATTTACAATTTTTGCCTGTACTTGGCAGCCTTCCTGCCAGAGGGGGTCCAGCAGGTCCATTGGACAGGCCTGGGCAGGGACCAGATCTCAGGTCAGGGAGGAGACAGGCAGTCTAGGAGGCTTCAGCACTGGACCTGTACTGCCCCTGACCCAGCAACTCCCACCTCCCCTTAGTGTGCAAAAAGCCGCAGTGTCCCAGGTGGGCAAGCTGGCCACCCCGTCTGCAGGGTCCATATCTCAGGAACACAATCTGAGCACCTACTGTGTGGCCAGCACTGTACTGAACGCTGGCCCCTCAGCAGTGGGCCAGGCAGATGTGGCCCCATGCCTGATGACTCCCCACTCCTCTCCAGACCCACCATCCTTGCCTCCATGAATGATCTCACCGAAGATTGCTTGGCTCCCCACTCCTGGCTGTGTGACCTTGAGCAAGTTACTTTACCCCTCTGGGCCTCCATTGCTTCATCCACTACATGAGGGCAAGCTAATACCTACTGCATAGGGATGTTAAGAAAGGTAAGCAGCCCTGGCTGGTGGCTCAGTGGATATGTGCCAGCCTGCAAACCGAAAGGTTGCTGGTTCAATTCCCAGCCAGGGCACAAAACCAGGTTGCAAGCCAGGTCTCCAGCCAGGTCCTTAGTTGGAGGCTGGTGAAAGGCAACCATACATTGATGTTTCTCTTCCTTTCTTCCTCCCTCCCTGATCTCTTCCATCTAAATAAATAAAAAGTAAGTTAATAATGTATGTGAGATGTTTAGAACAGTTCCTAGCACAAGGAGCTCAGTGTGTGTGCGCGTGTGTGTACATTTGCTCAAGCTGTTCTCTACCTGGAATGCCTTTCCCCTGTCCTGTGGGAACCTGGAAGTGCAGCCTGGGCAGAGTTTCCAGAAGGGAGGATGTGGGGGTTGGACCCCAGGTCAGGCCACCACCCTGCTAAGATCATTAGCACCAGGCAGAGCCTTGTCCTGTTGGTCCAGGGTTTCACACACCCCTGTAAGAGGGATGAGGGAAAGGGACTCAGGGAGGTGACGCTGCCCACTGCCCAGGGTCACAGCTCTAAGCAGTGTTGCCTCTGACAGTGGAGCCCATGCCTTCTGACAGAGGGTAGCCTGTCCCTGCCCCACCACCCCATGCGGGTACCTCAGATTCAGATAACCTGAGGCCACCACCAGAATCTCAAAGCTTTCCCACAGCTTGGCACCCAGGGGATGGGCCTTCCTGGCCCTTCAGTGGCCCTGAAGTCAGTGGGGTTTGTCTCTCAGAGTTAGACAGGGCCAAGGCAGGTCTCAGGATAGGGGGCACCAGCCTCAGGACAGGGGCTGCTGGCCTCAGGCCGGGGGTGCTGGCCTGGCAGAGCCCTGCAGAGGCCCCCGCAGGAGGAGCCCAGCCCAGGAAACGCTGAGCAATGCTGCCGACCACAGGGCCCCAGGCTTCCTGCCCTCTCCACACAGGCTGCCCTGTCAACGTCAACGGGTTTGTGAAACCCATCGGGTGGGCAGTAGGAACTCAAGGGGCCCCAGGGTTCGCTGTCTGTGGTCACCCTGTTCCTTCGCAGTCCAGGGGAAGGTGGCTTTCTAAAGACCGCAGTCCACACTGTAATTGAACCCAGCTGCTGTGGGAGATAGGCAGGCACCTGATGGGACCCTAGCATCTCAGGTCCCGGGGCTCCACACCCCAGCACTCCTCCCCAAAGGCCCCTGTCTCCTGAGCTTCCCCAGAGGCAGGGACTCCCTGTACACAGCTGTAGGGTGAGATCAGGGCGAAGGACTTGTGATGGAGAGATATCATGGGTTTTAAGCCCAGTTCATAGCTTTGCTTGCTGTGTGACTTTGGGCAAATTGGGTAACCTCTCTGTGCCTCGGTTTCCTCGTGTGAAAAATGGTCATGAAATACACCTACCCTGTTGCAATTAAATAGAATAACGTCTATGGAAATAGCTGGCATGCAATGAGCTCTCAATAAATAGAAGCTGCTATTTCAGAAGCCACTCTGAGTGGCTACAGAAAACCGGGGTGCCACATGATTCCATTTCTTTGATTTTGCAGTTTTAGTTCAAACCATCCAGACCCAATTTACTATACTTGACAGAAGTTGATACATTCCTCTGGAAGCCTCCTCTCCCTTTGAGTTGCCCAAGAACCCTGCATCTTACATGCCCTCAAAGAATAGGAGTAGAAAGTCCAACCTGTGCTCTGGGGCCAGAAGAACTGAACTCTGACCAGTCCCACTGCCTGTTGACACTGTTCCCACCCAGTCAAAGGGGAGAAGCTGATCCTGTGCAGCCCCAAGCCCCATGAGGCCACATCCAGGGGGCAAGACTGCAGGGGAGGCTCCCAGGGTGGCTGCCCGCACAATGACCTGTTCACACCCGTACATGGCTGCTACCAGGGCTGGGTCACTTCTTCCCCGGGACCCTCACTTCTGCGTTCCAGACCCTAGCCACAAACAATCTTATTACCCGTGACAACTCGACTCAGCGCTGATGCCCCTGCCCTGAGACCCCCAAGGTGACTCTCAGTCAGGCCAAAGAAGAGACTCCCACTGGGGCATCAGGCCACATTGTCTTCTCAGTCAGTCACCAGACAGCAGGGAGAAGCAGAGCTAAGGCCAGGGCAGCAGTGGATGCTCCTCCTCCTGCTCCAGGACCGCCAGATGTGAGCATCTGGAACAGGACCCAGAAGGTTGCATTCGGGCCCCCAGGGTCTAGCTCCAGGGCCTCAGCCCCACCCAGATGACCATCTGGCTTGGTGAATGCCCGGTGGCCATCAGACTGAGAGCCAGAAGCCCTACCTGCAGGAGGGGTCCAGCAGGGACGCCGGGCTGCACGGAAGAGGGGAAATGGCCCAGGAACCAGGGCCGTGAGGAGGCGATGGGGCTGCGGGAGGGCTGGGCAGCCTTGTGGGAGCAGAGGAGAGAGGGTGCATTTCTAGGGAGGCCTGAGGATGAGGGCCAGTCAGGGTGGGGCAAGGGAGGCATCACTGAGAGAACTCTGGGGATCCCTGGACTGTGGGTACACAGTGGGGCTGGGGAGCATGAAGGCTGCCCTAAGGAGCTACAGGGGAGGGGTTCCCCAGGGGGATTCAGAGACAACTGTCAAGTTTGTAACCCCCCTCAAGAAGGGACCCCTGGGTGTAATTCAAGAGCAAGCACACCGCCCTTGACGGTCCAGAGCTCAGCTGCCTGAGAGAGGGCTCCCAGCACCCACAGGCTGGTCCTCCATTCTCAGTGTCCAACTCAGGGCCCTCTGGGGCCCTTGCAGCCTGGAGCGGACCTGGGAGCCCTCAGGAGCAGTGGACACAGGGCATGTCTAACGGGGACAGGAGCCACAGCCAGGGCCCCCTGCCAAGGACCACTGGATCCTGGTAACCTAGTTCAACCCCCTGTGCTGACTGCCACCTACCAGCTGTGTGACAAAGCCCCCTCCCCGAGCCTCAGTGCTGCGCCCTGCCTCCAGGAGGGACCTTCTCATGAAGCTGTCTGTCAGATTCAGGGAGAGGATACAAAGCACTCAGCACAGAGGCCAGAGAGGCACACCGGATAATGGTAGCCCTGTTTGCAGCTATGCTGGGACAGGTGTGCCCAGGAACCAGGTAGGGTGACAGAGACCCCTCCCAGCCTTGTGCCTTCCAAGAACCTACCAGGCACCTCTCCTTCCTGCAGCTGGGGCTCCCAGCTGGGCCTTGGCCTAGGAGCCCAGGAGGTTTCTCACCGTGGCAGGGAAATTGCTGGGTTGGGGGTATGGGCAGCCACAGTGACCATCTCTCTGCAGGACGGATGCGGCTTTGCTGACAGAGAGTCTGCGGCCTGGACATGCCAGTGGTGCAGGTCTGAGGTCAGCAGTGGGGAGCCGGGCCCACTGCGGCCTCGCCCCCTGGGCAGGGACCCACCAGGGAAGCCATCTGCTTTCAATCAGCTGCCCTTGGTCCAGGGACGGGCACGGGGCTGAGACCTCCTCCCTAGGCCCAATTTCTCACCACACAGAGCACAGACAGAAGGACTGGAAACAGAGTTTATTGTTGGTAGATTCCTTCGCTAGTGCCCTTTTGCAAGACCATGCCTAAGTCAGGCCTCCCGGCACCCCCCAGGCTTATTCCACGCTCCAGGGGACCCTGTGCACCCCTTCCCTGCTCTCCGCACAGCAGACACCCAATTAAGTCCCATCTCCTCAGGAATACCTCCCTGACCCCACGTTTGATTGCCACTGAACCACCTTGGCCTTGTGTACAAGGTGGGCAAAAGTAGGTACACAGTTGTGAGCATGCAAAACATAGTTTTTCTTGTGGTCTTATCCATTCATTTCTGTATGATTTTCCATATGAAAAACTGTACACCGACTTTTGCCCCATCCTGTACTTGCCTAGGTCTAGTTCTCAAATTTCCCACGTTCATTCATGCATAAGTGGGACCTTGGCTTGTGGCAACTGTTCCATCGCGGGGACTGTGCTGATGCCCATCTGGTCTTCGATGTAAATTCAAGGCCACCATGGCAGCCGAGCCTCTTACTGCCCATCCCAGGGGGACCCTGCAGCCCTCTGTGCCACCAGGGCCCGAGTACCCACAGCCACCAAAGCCATCTCCTGCTCTCTGCATCACCCCGCCTCGCAGGGACCGTGGGAATGGTGTCTTATTCTCCCTTTTTCTCTGGGACCCATGGCCCCTGTCTGGACCTAGACACAGTGTATGGGGCCAGCTCAGTACATGTCTTGAGGGAATGAATTAAATAGAAGCCCTTGATTTCATGGGTGGCAGAGGAATTTTAAAAATCCCCAAACCACACCAAACAAATTGAGAAGCCTTTGGTTTGTGGCCTTATCAAGGGCTACATTTTGGTCACATCTACACCAACACACATACACACACTGCTCAGGCAGCTCCGGAAAAAAAGAAAATGGGACAAATGTTATTTTGGGAGACCCAACCCCCACCCCACCCCACACACACGGCCACACTATGACCTGTCCCTGCCAGGTGTGGGACAGCCTGTAGCCCTAGATCCCACATGGCAGGGCCAGGTATGCTTCTCATCTGCCCAGCTCTGGCTCTGAGATGCCATGTGTTAAGTGTCATCACCAGCTGTGACAGGTGTGACAAGGACCAGGATAGAAGAAACAAACAGCTAATCTACCTATCGAGTCTCATGCCAGCACCCTTCAAATTCATTGTCAAGGGCAATTTGTATACTTAGGGAGATAACTTTCCCCAAGTAAAAAGTAAACCACTGGAAGAAGGCAAGGTGCTTTCTCACCACCTGGGGCCAGGTGGGCTGACGGTACCAAGGAGATGACACTGAAGAGAGAGCGAGGCACTGCGTACAGTACCTCCTGGTCCCCTTTTAAGGCTGAAGCTCAGGCCCCACAGGTGAGGACCTGCCTGGGGAACATTCCGAGGACAGAGCCCCAATCAGAGAACCTGCCTCTGGCCCTTGCCCTCCCTGTGCCCCCTCCAAGCCTTGGGTCCACTTACCCAGAAGGCAACAGGGCAGAGCCTCAGGCCCCAGAAAGCTGGGGGCACTAGTGGGAAGATGCCAGAGAACTTCTCTGCCACCTCAGCTCCAGGTGTCCTTCCCCAGCCCAGGTGGGCGTCCTGGGTTCAGGTGCCAGGCCTCCCTGCGCCCGCAGAGCCCTGGGAAGCAGGCCCCCCCAAGTTCTTTTCCTGCAACTCTGCCTCCTGCTGCTCCTGCACCATAGCCAACCCCCTTGATCACCTTCACACACCACCCCCAGGGGGCAGCCATCTCATAAGTCAAACCAACCAACCTGGAGGCTCCCCCAACCCCACCCAGCCTCAAGGCTCCACCAGGTTTCCAGCCTCCTTCCTCCTTCCTCGGCTCTACCCCCACCCAACTAAGAACTCGGGGTCCCCTCCTGCACAACACCCCGAAACCAAGAGAAAACAATGTCCCCTGGGGGTGGGTGCCCAGAAGTCTGAAAACCACCTCCCCCCACCCAGGGCCTCCTCTCCCCACCTGCTCCCATCTGTGTTGCTCATTTTTGTTCAGGACACACAGGGGTATCTGGTGTCTAGCTCCCTACTCTTCTCTCTGGGGTGCCACAAACCAAACCTTATTCTGCCCCAGGGCCTACACCCACCCTCAGGGCATCAGGAGGTGGCTCTGGGGACATTTCCCTAAGGAAGTAGGGAGGTCAGAGCAGCCAAGGCCATCTGTGAAGCCCTTCCTGCCTGCTCCCTGCCCTCCTCTATCTCCTCAACTCCCCAGATCAGTCAACTCCCACTGGGCCTGGCCTGGGGGCGGGCAAAGTCCTGCCTCAGGGACTTCCGGGAAGGGAAAAGGGACCCACACACCTAAGTGCCTATATACAAAGGGAGAAACAGAAAAGCCACTTACTACTTCAGAAAACCTGCGGACACCGTACACTTGGCAATGGTGAGACTTCTGGGATACACAGAAATCCCAAGGCTTTGCTTTTGGCTGGAACTACATCAACTCAATGCAAAAACTCTGGCCATCGTGTGCTGATAAACATTCTGAGGGTCTGTATACAAGTATCAGATGGAGAAAAGCAGCTGAACAACTGCTAACTGCTGTTAAACAAAGTCTTTCCAAACACTGAGTTTGCATTGGCAGAAATAATAAAACGGATCTGAGATGCTTATTTCTTTCATGTACAAAGAGCTCCTATAATGGAATGAGAAAATGATAAATAACCCTCCCCAAATAGTCCAAGACCAATAACATGGGGTTCACCAAAAATGGAGAAAAAGATAGAGAAATTCAAATAGGAAAATCTGCTCAGCCTGACTCTTAAAGGAATTCTTTACATTTTAATGAGATAGCATTTCACCTGTCAAATCAGCAGAGTTAAAAGTTTTGAAACTGGGAGAAGCTGGTGTTTGTGCTGCCTGTCACCTACCAGACCCAATAAGCAGAGGCAGGGACTGAATCTTTATGGGAGTTTCATTCAGATGGTCAGTGAAGATGGCAGGTTTGTACCCTAACAGACCATCTTAAATTCCTTTATAAATGGGCCCTTTTTATAAGAAGAAGAAAGGTATAAGTAAAGGGTTTGGAATTCAAGAAAAAACTTAATCAGATAAAAACTGCAGCATTCTTTCTTCTGTGTCCTGAGCAGTGGTCTTTGTGTCCTGGATGGACACATAATGGCTCAGATACCATATTGATTGCCTGCAGTCCTCCTGAGGCACAAAGGTGGAACTGCTTATGGTTTTCTGGAGTCAAAATAGGCCATTCTTCCAGTTCCTGAAACAATAGCTTGTTACATACATTAATGACTCAGCTTATTAGCTGTTACCTGAAACTAAAGTTTTCCAATATTTGAGTCCCCCATCAGTTTGATACCACCAGAGTTGGTACAGATGTGAGGAAATGGGTACTCTCATACATTTCTGGTGAAACTGTAAATTGTTACAGGGATTTGCAAAGGTATTTGGAAACATATATTTGAATTTTAGTCAGCTGGCAATGAATCTATAACTACAGCTGTTCATCTCAGCAAAAATAGCAAGAATAAAAAAAGGAAGACGCCTCAATGCCCATCGAAAAAAGAAACTGGTCACTCAAGACTCTGCAATGACTTGATCTATAGATGCAAAGAATGGGTAGATCTATAGATACTTGATATGCAAAGATATATGAAATTAAGTGAAAAACAAGTGAGCTAGCTGTAAAACAATGTGGTTACGCTATGGTCTCATTTTTTAAAAACTCACATATAGTGACTGTAGCTATAATACATGCTTCTCTTATAAAGAACATGCCTTAGGGGCTAACAAGAGAGCATTCAGAGGGGTTCCCTGGGGAACAGGATGGGGCAAAGGGAAAGGGCGAGGAGAATGCTTTTAATTTTTATACGTTCTTCTCTATTGCCACAATTTTTATAACTTTTAATTGGTTTTTATGAGGTGTAATTGACACACAACGTCATATTAGTTTCAAGTGTACAACATAATGATGTGATATTTGTATATAAATTGGTTCTTTAAGGTGACCCTGGAAAAAAAAAAAGAAAGAAAGAAAAGAAAGGTCATCGCTCTGTTAGGCCTGAGACAGGCCAGAAAGCCAGGACAAGTGGAACAGAGAGCTGAACTGGCCCAGCAATTCACAGCCAGACACAGAAAGTCACCTCCCTGGAGACACCATCTAGGCCTCAGATGCATTTCAACTCCTGGCCTAGAGAAGCAGCCAAACCAGGTGGGTGACACCAGGACCAGCTGCAGCGACTAATGACACCCCTGGCACCGACAATCAGTGGAGACCGTGACCCTGAAAGGGTTCCCTGGAAAACTGACACACATTCTGCTCACCCCTCCCCTGGGACTCCCTCCTGCAAGAGGGCGATAAAAGCCTCAAGACCAATGTGCCCCAGTGCGCCTCTCCCTACCTCCTCTGCTTCCCCCAAGCCATGCATCTCCCAACCTCTAACGGTCCCCACGAGACTTGCCACCAGGAGAGCAGCTCCTCGCAGACTAACCCCCTGAAGCTGTTCCCCAAGACCCCCGTTGCTCTGACTTCCCAGGAGCTAAGGCAGCCCTGCTTAGCCTCTCCGTATTTTCTTCTATGCTGAGCCCTCCCCTGTTTCTCTGTCCCTGGCTTTATTAAATGCATCCTCAGTCACCTAGATTCATGCTACAAAATCTTCCCTGCACGAAGTCAAGAACTCACACACGACAGGTGGACCCTGGGCAGACCTGCTCAGAGCCAGGTCCCTGGTCGGGGAACAGAGGATGGAGGGTTACTAAGGAGGCACCACTGGAGGCTGTGAAAACGACCGCAGGCCGCAGCCTGGCCCAGAGTGGGGGTGGCTCGCAGGGCCCTTTGCAGAGGCAGGGAGCCAGCCCTGTTGCACAGGCCTCTCTCTCACCTTGCAGGAGGAGGCCCATGGAAGGAGGCCCACCCTCACAGCTGTCCTCCCGCCCAGACAGCAGACATGGAGACCAGGGAGAGAGGCCAACTCTTAAATCCCAGCAAAGCCTTGGGGAGGCAGGCTGGCTTGCCCAGGGGGTCCAGGCCAGTCCTTGCTCCTTTCACCCTGCCTTAGGGGCTGTCCTTCCCTTCCTCTCTGACCCAGGCCTGCACAAAATCTCTGACACACAAGGACTTTGCTAAAAGGAAAAGGAAAAGGAAAAAAGCCAATGGATAGGTGCCCGTTTGAGAGCAGATTTCTCACCAGATCTTACAGCCTGGCCAGAAGTGCTGGACCAAGGGTGAAGCCCTCTGGGAGAGGAGGACTTGGGGGGGTCATTGTGTGATTCCTCCTACCCACCTTCTCATCCTACGGACTAGAGTGCAGCGACAGGGTCATGACTGGGGTGTCACTTTGCTTCCAGGACCCTCAGTCATTTATCAAGTGGGGATCAGGGCACCTCAAGGGTTGGTGTGAGCACTAAAAGTAATATAAATAAAATACATAGCATGATGTTTGCCATGCAAGCGGTCATTTAAAAAGCACATAGTTAACCAACCTGATTGTGGCGATCATTTTGCAACATATATGTACATATGGGGTGGGAGCAAAGTGGGTTTATTGTTGTGAGTATGGGAAACACAGAGTTTATTCTTATATCATTATGTGTTACTCTACTATTTTCCACATAAATAACTGTAAATCTACTTTTGTCCCACTCTACCTATCAATTCCTGATGTTGACCACCTTAAAATTACATAACTTCATATGTCAATTATCTGTCAGTGAAGCTGTGGCAGAATCACGTATAACCGCGTCTGACCATCAGTGTTCTCTAAAGGCACCGAGGTCCCTTCACTCAGGCTGGTGCCCTGGCTGGAGGCGGCCACCCTTTCTCTCCATCAGGCAAAACCCTACTGTGGTCCAGGCCTCACTGTGTATGGCCTCCTGCATCAAAACTTCCATCAGGCCTGGCCAAACGGAAGCCTTCTCCCCTCTGAGGGGGTCTCAGGCACTTTGTTCAGGACTCATCCAGCCCTTACAGCCAAGTCACAGGAGCTGCTTACCCTGTGCTCTGGGGGCCCACGGCCATGATGGTCCCCCAGCTGAATGCTGCTTTTCCACCTTTGTGCCCCTGCCTCTGGCACTGAGGCTGCCAGTTAAGTCTTTGTCCAATGACCGCCTTCCCTGGGCCTTGGGATGGGAGTGCTCCCTGGTGACGTTCCTGGACGTGGTTGGTCCCCAGTTCAGGTTCCTAGTGATGCTAGGGCCCCCTCCACTGCGAGGGAGGGGATGGGATGCCAGAGCTGGAGAGCTGACTGTGGGTGGGGGGAGGTGACCAGGAAGGAAGGGGTGCCCACCCCTGGGTTGTCCCATCAGGTCACCTGACCTGGATGCTTCAGTGGCCCCACATTGGCCTTTTGAGGAAAGGAGCTGGCCTGCCTCTCTCCCATCCCCAACCCCAGCTGTGCACAGCTGGCTTGCTCCCTCTGGGCCTGGTACTTCTCCCCACTCCCAGAAGGGCCACTCCACCCTGGACATGGGCTAAGGAAAACTTTGAGGGCCAGCCCTGCCCCCTGCTGGCCACTGAGGGAATGGCATGGTTGGGGGGAAGCTCCCCATTTCTGGTTCAGAGGTCCCTTTGCAAACTGATTTCCCATCAGTCACTCCCAAAGCACCTAGTCCCAGGAAAAGCAGCTGCTATTTGTCCCCGAACACACTCACCCATGCTCCCTGGCCTCCCGCCTCCGCACAGGCTCTCCCCTCTCCCGCAATGCCCTGGCCTCTTCTCTGCTCGAGACCCAGTTCCAGTCTCAACTTTAGCTGACTGTCGGCTCCAGGCACCCTCACCGTCCTGCCCCTGTCCTCTCTCGTGCTCTGCCCTGTCCCCGGCGGCTGTGCCCTCCTAGTCCCTCTGCAATTAGACCAAAGGACGGTAACACTGGAGCGCACACAAGCTCAGGGGTCAGCACATGATCAGCACCTAATCTGTGCTGTGTGGGAAATGTGATCAGTCCCAGCACCCCAGGCTCGCATCCCTCTCACCAGCCCCCAGGGCTCAGGGTGCTGGCTGGTCCCACTGGACAAGAAGATGATCTGGGTTTCATGTGTAGGTCCCTGATCAGCCCCAGGTCCCTTGCCCTCCAGTAGCTAGTGTCCAGGAGTCACCATCTGTTGGGGGAGATAGTAAAAAAAGAAACCCCCCTACATGCCGCTGGACCTGGGAGGGATTTGGACCCAAGAGACAGATGCTGACTCCCTCCTCAGAGCAGGCTTCTGGGTCACCACCTCTTCTGCCACTTCTCCTGTCCTAACCTCTGGTTCCTTTCCACCTTCTTTGTCCATTCATTCATTCACTCACTCACGATCACCTACAAGATGCCTGCACTGGCTTGGCTACAGCTGTTTCGCAGCAGAGACAAGGCCCTGTCCTGGAGCATCTCACTAACCAGTGTGAAGAGAAAGTTAAGATCTTCCCAGTATCTTTCATGAAGGCATGAGACAGAGATCTAGGAAGAGAGTGCTGTCTCAGATCACAACCCCTGGACCAGCTGGGGGTTGGGGTGGGGTGGGGATGAGGAGCCCAGGGGCCCTTCTGGCTGACAGTAGGTTCAAGGTGAGATGAGGGAATGAAGCAGTGTAGCCAGGCAAGGACAGGAGTGAGGTCTGGAGTCCAGGTGGCCACAGGAGAGGAGGCAAAGGCAGACTTAAAGTGCCATGGGCACACCTAAGGAGTTTGATTGTTTTGTTTTTGTTTCTTTCTTTCTTAAAGCAATGGAAGCAGCTAAGGCATTTGTAAGCAGGGGCATGATGTGTGTGGATCTGAATTATAGAAAGGTCTGTTGGCAGAGGTGGGGAAGGGTCAAAAAAAGGATGACCTGGGAGGTTTGAGGGGCTGTGGTGGAGTAAGAGGTGGAGGGGAGGTATGTCCGAATGAAGGCGGCAACAGCAGAGAAGGAAAACCCCGGGCAGAATAGAGATTTAAAGCGGGAAATGGAACTAGGTGACTGGCCTGGGGATGCATGGTGGTGCGGCAGGCTGAGATGGGGATGCAGGAGGAGGAGCAGGTGGGGGCTGTGTGGAGAGCAGGCTCAGCTGGGAACCGGGTCGGCTTGAAGGGTTTGAGGAACATTGAGCTGGCTGAAGAGCTGGGTCAGAGGTGCAGAGAGAAGGATGGGGCCTGAGCCATCTGCAGGGCCTTCGGCTCCCAGATCAGGGCTGAAGCCACAAGAGTGAATGCACCCGTCCTGGGGCAGTGAGTAAGGAGAGGAGGGAGGTTGAGATGGAAGGTCCTGTTCATTGTTGGGGTCCCATAGCTGACCACTGAGGGGACAGGAAGCAAGAGCAAACCAGAGGCAGTGCGGCCAGTGAACAGAGACCATGAGTCTATCCAAGCTCCTCCAGCCATGTGCCCATTCCCTTAGCTCTCCAAGCCCGTTTCCCCATTCACACCGTGGCCCTGTCCATAACTCCTTCGTAGCATTACGAAAATGGAACTGGCCTCAGTTTCCTCCTCTGTGAAACACTCACTGGGACCAGGTCATCTCTGAGGTCTCTTGCCCTGGGACCACGACTTCCCCCTGGTCCTCTGGTCTCCTGCCTGCGATTCTCCTGCTGTCCAGAAGAGGGGGCTCGCACCTCTCCCCAGGTGGCCCGAACCTTCTAAAATTTAGGTGACAAACAAGGATCCAGCCCTCCACCTGGTTTTATCCCACCCAGCATCTGGTACCTTTGGCCCAGCACCTTGATTCTACCCAGCTCGCTTCACTGTTTAGGAGTAGTTACATTTTTACACAGTCCTAAAATGACATTCGGCCCCTTGAAGGCAACCTCAAGGCTGATATGGCCCCAGTGAAAATGAGTTTGACACCCCTGTAAAATCTAAATCAGGGCTGTGCCAGATGTGGGATGTGCTAGGTGCAGGGCCTGACCAAGCCCAGCCCTCAATGAGTAAAAGCCCTGGCGTCTCCATTTCACAGATGAGGAAACTGAGCTTCCAAGGGTTCAGGCCCTGCTAATGATCTGGGCAGCTCCAGGAGAGCGTGATACTATCTAAATACTGCAGGCTTGCCTTAAAAGCCCGGGCCTATGCTGGCCTGAGGAAGAATGCTCTATTGGCCATAGCTGGACAGCAGGGACAGGGATGTCCTTGAGGTTTGCAGGCACACTGTCCTCGAGAGTGTTTCAGGGGATCAGGAGGGAAGTAACGGTGTGTCTATCACAGAGCCCCTCCAGCCCAGGGGGCCACAGACTGAGAAGATGAATGGCCAGGCCCATTGGGCACCTGCCATGGGTCACAGAAGCCACCGCTCTGCTCCACCCAGGGCCTCACCGCTGAACACCCTCTTCCTGGCATTTTCTCTGCAGCTCTGGATCCACACACGGGCTGAGGGGCAGCACCTACGGGCTGTCCCACAGTGGGCCCCTTACCTTCTAGAATCCTGGGCAGGCCTGCCCGAGCAGGGCCTTGGGTGGCCTGACTTCTGTGCTGTGTTCCCAGGGCTCCGACACCTCCGCCTGCTGGGGTGCGGCTAAGCCACAGAGCAGCTGGTCAGGCTCGCTCTGGGAGCCCCTCAGCGCTGCCCACGCAGGCCTCTCCACGGACAGGCACTCGGGACACAGAATCCACTGAGGACCAAAGTCAGGAAGCCACAGCTCCTGGCCCCACCGCTGCCCCGTTTCAGAGCAGAGCATGGCAGAGCGCCAGAGGCACGCTGTGTGGCACAGGCTTACCCAGAGGCCCGAGCGGGGAGAGCAGGAGGCAGCCAGGCACACAGCCTCTCAGGTCCAAGCTGGTCGGGCAGCAGCCCAGTACCGGTCACTTCTGGGCCACAGGCTTGAGGCAGGACATTGCCAACTGGAGGACAGTGGAGCGCTGGCTCCAGGGGAACCCTTGGGAAGGCTGTAAACATGTGCATATTGGAACTCCTTCCTGGACCCCCCATGCTGACCAGGGGTCCCAGAGCCAGTGCCTGAAGAACTGCCCCGGAGAGACCAGGATGGCAGCTAGCTGCACCCTGAGGTGGCTGAGGAGCTGGGTGGAGCCTGCCTGGAGAAGAGGCGCCAGGGAGGGACCGGGTCTGCCTAATGGCTCCACAGGGAGAGCGGGGAGTGGAGGGAAAGGCTTCCAGGAAGGCCGACACCGGGGAGCACGTTAACAGAGCCCTCTCTGCTCCAGGCTGGTGACCTGTGCTGTCCGGTGTGATTCTCCGTCACCACCAGCCCTTCTGACCAACAGTGAGGCTGAAGCCCAGACAACTGGGGCTCCAGGGTCACAAGGTTCACACCGAGAATTTGACTCTGAGGGCTTCGCTCTGGGGTGCGCCGAGTCCCTCACAGCCTAAGGCAGCAAGTCCCTGGTCACTTAGAGACCTGACAAGAGCTGGGTGCCACAGGGGTCCTGCTTTGTCAGGTGGAAGCGTGCAGACTCCTTGGCTGGCTATGTGTCCCCACCTCCCAACACACACACACACCCCCCAAGATTTGAAGAAGGCCAGGATCACGTGTCCATCACCTACTTCTCAAGGCCAACCAGGGTGAGGCCTGGCCCCAGCCCGAGACCTGGGTGACCGGCAGGGAAGCCTGAGATTCCTCAGGTGCACAGCCCAGAACCGCTGAGACCCCCAAGGGGCCACAAGGGGGAGACTGGAGCCTACCACTGGCCTTCCCAAGCCCGGGGCCACTCCTGGACAGGACAGAGCCGCAGGGCTTCCTGGGACATTACTGTGTTGTTTTGTTACTTTAAAAATTGTCATTGATTTTGTGTGGGGTAGAATGGGAGAGGCTTTGGGTACAAAAGTAACATGCTCTTTGGGGGAAATAAAGAAAAGCATGAATAAGAAAGTAAAACCATATAGAGGCCTCCATGCAGCCCTAGAGGTAAGTGATCTTGTTTCGTTTAGTGTCTTTTCAACCCCAGCTTCCTAGGTTCAAATCTCACTCCTGCCATTTATGGCTGTATGACCTGGGACAAGCTCCTTTACCTCTCTGCCTCTTTGTGCCTCATTTTCTTCACGGGTAACTTGGAAGTGAAAATAAGAGAACCTTTTCTGTGATTGTTCCACATAAAGCACTCGGATGGATGGTCCCTATGATCCAATGGGTGCTCAATACTTAAGATTCACAAGGCAACATGTTTTCTATGTTTACATGTTCATGATGACAACTTTTTTTTTTTTTTTTTTTTTTTACAAAGTTGAGTATTAGCATTTTGTAACAAGCCGCTTACAGTCTGGACCCCATTCTCCTGCCCGTTCCCATGGTCTGCATCTTCCAGATTCTCCGCTGTCTTGCTGGCGGCTTATTCCCATCAGCAATCAGGCTGTGTGCTCTCTCCCACCTCCCAGCTGCACCTGACCCCAGCCCACCCCTCCCTTCTAGAATCACTCTTCTCCTGGCTCCCCTGCAAGCTCGGGGCTGCCCCTCAATCTCCACAGTCTCTTCCCCTTCCCAACCTCTTACTGTCCCAGGGCCTGGCCCAGCCTCCAGGTTACTTCTCCTTATCCACGAGTGTTCCCCCGGCCATATACTTACAGGTAGCACGCATCTACCGCTTTGTAACCTGCCCGCGCCCTCAGGTGCTCACAGGCTTTCCCCCAACGCCCTAAGCCCCCATTCCAAGTTCCTCCACCTTTCCTGAAACTTCCATCACAGGCCACAGGCACCACACAAACTGAAGCCACTAAGAGCAGAACCGAAACTCTTCATTCCGGCCCAACCCCCACACCTTCTCTTCTAGTCTTACCCAAGTCACTGTAACCCACCCAGCTGTCCTCCCAAAGTCCTTTCTCCCTTCCGCCTGTTCCAGTCCACAGCACCTCCCACCCGCTCCACGCCCATCCCACTGCCCTCCAGTAGTCCTCGCCTGTCACAGCAGAAGCTGCTCCTCAGTCCCCTTACAGCCCATCTCCCCAGCACAGCGCAGGGATGCGTCTAAAACACAAACCAGATCCTGCCACTCCTCTGCTTAGAGCCCCAGGTGCCTCCAGTCACACTCGGGATAAAAACCAGACCCCTGGCCGAGGTCTGCGGGCTGCGCTGCATTGGCCCCTCCCTGCCCCTCCCACTCACTCCAGCCACTCTGCCCAGTGACAGCTCCTTCGTCTCCCTGCTCAATGCTGGTGGGCACTTTACACACCGGCTCCTTCCCACCCTCCATCTCAGCCCAAAGCTCCCCTCCTCAGAGGGGTCTTCTCCCCTTGCATCCCCCCGAAGTGCTTCTCTCCCATACACTCCCAGGCACACCACCCTCTCAGGTGCCTTCCGTCACTTACCAGGGCTTTGATTTTTTTTTATTTTTTTTTTAAATTTCCAGCAAGAGGGAGAGAAACATCAACGTATGGTTGCCTTTCACCTGCCACCAACCTAAGGACCTGGCTGGAGACCTGGCTGGTGAGTCGAACCAGTGACCTTTGGGTTTGTAGGCCAGACACTTATCCACTGCGCCACCAGCCAGGGTTGATTACTTTTATCTTCACATCTGTTTCTTCTGCCTCTAGAAGGTCAGCTCCAAGTGCAGGGACATCATTCCTCACTGACTCCTCTGCCTGGCTCATAGAAGCAACGAGTCCCCAAGATTCAGGACTGGGGACAGCATGGTGGGGCTGTTTCAGTGGCTCCAGGGCCAGGCCCCAGCCCCAGGTCTGACATCAAGGCCGTGTCTCACCCACACAGGGCACCTGGGGACATTCTGGTTGGACCCTGCTCTGGTGTTCGGTTCCAGGAGCCTGAAGTGCTCCTGGCTGGCTGCAGGAGCCCATTCCTGGAGGCCCTTCGGGCCCAAGCAGGTATGTCTTCCTGGAAAGCAGAGCCTTGCCCTGGCCCCGTCACTGCTGTTCGCAAAAGCAGACCTCTTTCCCGGCACTGATCGGGACCCGCTGTGCAGTTTCCCAGAGGGCTGGGCCAGCCACCTGTGCACCTGGGTCTGTCCCTCCACCCTACTCCTTGGCAGCCTCTCCTGATGCCCAGAGATCTGGCAAGGAGTGGGGCCTTCACGGGAGGCAGGACGAGTGGGGCCTTCACGGGAGGCAGGACATCAGCCACATCCTTGTCACACCTTTGTGCAAAACACCCACTGCTAGGTGATAAAGACACACGTCACCTGCAACCACCTCCCCACCACACCTGCACCCGGTCTCTGGATCCTCAGCTGGCTGCCTGATGGACTCTAGCAGGTGGGAAGGCCCCTGGCCAGGATCCAACCCCTGGACTCCAGCCTTCCAGGACCTCATTGGCTGGGGTGGGGGCGGGGAGTAAGCTGAGATCTCCTGGGATAGGTGGGGACCAAGGAGCAGGAGGCAGCAAGGACAGAGATTAAACTCCCAGACCACAGGACTCCCCATCACAGACCCACAGGGACCCACAAAATCCACTGCCACACTGGTCTCCATCCTTGCCTCTCCCCGCAACCTTGCTACCAAGGTTTCCGTTTTTATGCCTTGTCTTCCTTGTTAAACTGTGAGTCCCAGAGGGCCGGCAGCCTGGCTCACCCTGGGTGCCAAGGAGGGTTTTTAACTAAAAGGAAGCATAGGGATGGGGTAGGTTCCTGAAAGAGGGACTGAGGCAGGCCTCAGTTTCCCACCTTCACTGAAGCCAGCCAGGCATCAACCAGAGGTCCCAGGACACAAGGAGGGTGGGGGAGGGAAGAGAGTAGAAGAATAAGAATTGGGTGGGCGGATGGGCCCTGCTGCGAGGGGACTGAGGAGGGGACAGAATGAGGTAGACGATGCCCGAAGGAACACTCAGCCCTCCCTGCAAAGCCCACATTGGTCCCAGTGCTCAGTCCCTGTTTACTCTCATGTGACCCATGCTCTGCTCCCAGGACCCACCTGGGAACATGCAATCACACACCCGCACCCGCAGCACAGGCACACATAGGCCAGCGTGCACCTCCAGCCACCTGTCCCCTGACCACAGAGGCCAGACTCTCCTAGGCCACGGGTGCCCTCTCCTAGTGCCTGATGCTGACCTGGAACCACTGAAGAGGTGCTCAAAGGTTGATGGAAGAGGGAGCCACACCCAAACGCCACAGGCAAGCAGATGAAGCTGGGAAGCAGGGTCTCTGGCTAACCTTGGGACACCTGCTGGCGCACACAGGGCCATGGGTCCAGTTGTCTGTGATGGACAGATGGCAGCCTACAAGGCCTCCCCACCCACCAGAGTCCAAAGAGCACAGGTGCGGCTGCTGCCTGCCTCATCACCAGGAGGCCCGCCTCACACAGTGCCTCGGCCGGAGTGCTGGCAGAGCAGACGCTGACCCCACCACCGGCGCCTGGTCACCAGCCCACAGCAGCCCCTCAGGGGGACCAGCCACCGGGCCTCACTGAAGCCAGGTAAGGCCTGGGAAGATCAGGGCCCAGGTAGCTTCAGGGCACCAGGGTGGTGGGGACAGCTCAGTGGCTTCCCAGACGCAGTGAGGGGGAGCAGCCCCTCGGAGGGCAGGGCGCTCAGCCGCGGGCGGGCTGGCTGGCTGGGAAGGCGAGGGAGGCAGTGCTCCAGAAGGGTCTCCCAGTGGCCGTGATGGAGATACCCCTTCTCCACTCAAAGCCCCTAAACTCAGGGGTAAGTGGGGGAACATGGGCTGCCACCACTCTCCTCGCCCTGCCGGGGGAGGGCCAGACCAAAGCCGGCCTTCTTCCTCCTCCTGTTGTCGGGACCTGGAGTAGCAGAAGCTGCCACCGGGACCCACGGGGACCACCTCGGTGTGGGTGGTATGGGGGGCAGTGCTGACCATGGCGGGGCTTATTTTCTCCTCCTTCTGCATCTGCAAGCAGGAAATGTTGCAACAGGGAAGGGAGGGGCTAGGGAGGGGGGAAGCAAGCTTCCAGCACCCCTTCTCTTCATGGGAGAACGGTGCTCCCTGACAGGGAACACGGAGACCCAGAGCCTGTTCCGTGGTCCTCCCACCATCCACTAGTGGCTGATTTCCTCACTGAGTCATCTTATTTTCCTAACAGTCCCAATAAACAGGGGTGTGAGCTGCTCCCTCACACTTTGCCCAGGGTACTCCAGGGTTTCTGTACGTCACAGGTGTACCTTGTAGATATGTGGACACTCATGTAAACAACACGTGATGCACAGACACCTCACATAAACAACCTATATACCCTTGACCTCAACTAGGTCCAGCCTCACCCCACACACACACATGTACACACACACACACGTACACACACACACGTGCACCTCTACCCATCACAGCATCTCCATCTTCCCAAGCCCCTCTGTGCCAGTAAGACGCCAGGGAGACAATGGGGGCAAGACAAGACTGTCCTTGGCAGCTCATGGCCCAGTGACAGAGGCACATGTAAACAGCTCTAGCATGGGGTTGGCGGCCACAAAGGGCTGGGTCCACTCTCTGTTAAATACTTGTGGCTGCAGGCCTGTTACCCTCTTTGAGCCTTCATGTCCTCATCTGGCAAACAGGATAATAACAGTACCACCCAGCAAGGATGTTTGCAGGATTAACCAAGTTGATGAAGGTCAACTCGAGAGAATAGTGCTGGGCACAAGGAAGTATTTACAAGCCATGGTAGTGAGAATTCAGTGATATAACATTCATTGGGGCCTTGGCACTAGGCTTGCAGCACTCACTGGGTGGCTGCCGCTGTTAGAAACAGACAAGTTCTGGGTGGCATTAAACTAGAGTGGGGTAGCCAAGGAGGGCTTCACTGAGGTGGTGATCCTTGAGCTGGAATTTAGGGTTGAATGGGAGGGGCTCAGGGCAGAGGGGTCAGAGTATGTTAAGACAAGGAGACCGAAGACTTAGACATTCAAGGGAGTACAGACCCCTGACACAGGACCCCATAAATGTGCACTCACCCCTCCTGAGAAGCTCCCCAGCTTAAGAGCCAACATTGGCCTCCACTTAATTAGCAGACCTGTATCAGACTTGGACAGGGGCTTGCTGTGGCGGGACTGCTGCTAAACGTAAGGTGTTAGTTACTGCAGAAGTCGGGCACAGCCCACCCCTCTGGCATGCTGCACACACAGGCTCAGGACAGCATCTGGCCACAGGCCCCTGCCACCCAGCTTCCCCGGGCCCATCGAACTGCGCATTACTGACCAGATAATGGAAGGCCGGAGCCCGCCTTGGGGCCCCTCAGGCCCGGCTAGGATGGAGGCTCCTCCTAGTGGGGTGCAGCGGGAGACGGTTCTGGGAAGGCCCCTGGAGCCAGGGCTGTGGGTCTGGTCTCAAACTCGGCCCAGGTGAGAGCCTCGTCCACACCTCAGGCGGGCAGGGGACAAGGCGAAGGAGCAGCACCCTGCCTCGCTCTGCCCTGCGGGTCCTCTCCCCCGCTGACAGTTGTCCTTTTGGTTCCGTTTGGATTCCAGGGAGTCATCACAGCAGCGCCGCCATGTCCCGGCCCAGCAGCAAAGCCATTTACAGTGAGCTCTCCCTCCGGCCCCTCTGCTTGCCCTCCCTGAGTTTCACGAAACCCCGTCCTCTGGTCTCTCCCTGCCCACACTGCCCACCCCCTGCATTTGCCTACCTCTCACCTGGTTCTTCTGCCACCTGCCACTGACGTCATCCCTTGCATTGTCCCCTGCAGTGCACCGGAAAGAGTACTTGAACAGCCTTACCCTTGAGCCCACCTGCCTGCAGCACAGGGTGGAGGTGAGTCACCTGGGCCCTGAAGGTTTCCTGACTCAACCCAAGTCCTCCTGGGTGCCCAATGCCCTGCCCCAAACCAGACAGCTCAGACGACTCCCTGTCACGGAAGCCAGCAGTCTGCCCCGCCAGGTCCAGGGCACTGGGGTCCAACAAGGCTGAGCATCCGGTGGGCACCAGGGAGCCTCGGGCAGGTGGGGATCGGCAGGCAGGCGCGGGGGGAGGTTGAGCGGGCAGATGCCCGTCCCCAGGAGGGAGCAAGCAGTGGATGGATGGGTCAGGAGGTACGTGCAACTACCCCAACCCCTGCCTGTCCCTGACCCACCCCCGCCACACCCACTGGTCCCCAGGGAACTGCTCTTTGCCCTCGCTGGGCAGAGGAAGAGCTGTGTAAGGTCATTAGTCACTGCAAGGAAGGCATCGGGGCATGGGCTCCCAGGGCAGCTTGGAGGCTCCAGCCCTGCCTAGGAGGACGACCCTAGCCCTGTGACAACTCGTTGCCTGAAAGGCAGTGTACGTAACCAACACAGCACAGACTAGAAGAAACGGGTGGGGAGAGCAAACCAAAGCATCCAGGGGCAGCCACAGGCTTGAGGCTGTCCCCAAGGAAAAGGAGGGAGGGACATGGGCAATGGGCAGCAGAGGTGGACGTCCCCAGCCAGTGGGGCTGGGACCCAGGGTCCTGGGCTCCCTGGCAGGGGTGGGATTGGGAACTGGCTTCACGTAGAACAAAGGGAGGCACGTCCAGATGTCAGGGCCCCAAACATGCCGGCAGCTCCTCCAGGAGAGGCACAGAGAGCAAGGCAGCAGAATGGGGGCAGGAGGCAGATGGCACTTCCCCAACAAGGGCCTGGAGGGGACAACGAGGGGACAAGACTGTGACTTACAAAGGCTGCACTTGGACGAGAGAGGGAGGAGGCGTCTCTGCAAGGAGGGAGAGTATCAGCGAAAACCTGTGGATGGTCAGCCCAGCAAAATGCAGGGCCTGCGTGCAGGCGCAGGTCACTGTGGGCCTCACTGGGCAAGCACCAGGGAGAAGGAGGGGCCTTCCCCCAAGACACTAGGAGAAGCCTGAGGAGCAGATGCAGTGGCAAAGGTGGAGACACGGGAATGCTAGGTCAGAGGAGGACCAAGTGCAATAGTAGGTTCCCAAAGGAGCAGAGGAAGCCAGGGATGGAATGTGAGGGTCCCATGTCCCACCTGGAGGGGGTCCCACTTTGTTGTGTGCCTGGAGCCCACACCTCCCACCACCCAGTACCCCATCTCAGCTCACCTGGACTATTAAAGGCTATGTCATTTCTCCAGAGTCCTAAATGCCCCTGTGCAGCCCCATCAGACCCCAACTTGGGGGCCCTGTCCTAGCCAGCTTCTGGTGCTCACACGGCACACATAGGCCAGTGGGGCTCCCGGAGACCTTCCCCACAGGAGGCCCGGGCCACGTCTTCCTCCTCTGCTGCCTTTCCCCCACCGTGCCCAGCATCCACCGGTGGCCGAGATCTCCCTCTCCAAGCCCGCTCCCAATCCTGGGCCTCCTCCTCTCTCCTCAGCACCTGATGACATGCAAGCTGGGCACTCAAGGAGTCCGGGCCCCCAAAGACGCTGTGCAAAAGCTGCAGGAGATGGACGCTCAGGGCCGGGTGTGGAGCCAGAACTTATTCCTGCAGGTCAGAGAGGGCTATCTGCAGCTACTGGACATCGAGAACAAGGTCAGCCCTCCCGCCGTACCCTGCAATGGGTCAGCGCCAACCCAGCCGGGAGAAAGCGTGCCCGGCATCGCCTATGCCCCATGCCCCAACAGCAGCCGCTCTCCCAGGGGCAATACACCTCTGGGCCTAGGAAGAGACCACGCAGGGGCGCGGGGTTAAGGGGGTTGACACTCCAGTCCCAGGCCATTGGAGGGCTGGGGTGACCTAGGTCAGGAACTCCCAGTGGCCCTCAGTGGCCTCACAGCTGACCTCTCCACCCGGCCCAGGAGGAACTGGACTCTTACCGCCTGGACAGTATCCAGGCCATAGACGTGGCACCCAACTCCGGCTCTTACAATTCCATCCTGGCTGTCACCGTGCGGGAGGTGGGCTTGCCAGGCGCCAGCACTCTCCTCTTTCAATGCCAGGAAGTGGGGGTGAGTGACCAGGGTGGGTGTGGAGCCCAACAACCATCCCTCTCCCCCAAACACACACACAGCCTGCCTAGTTGCTGCTTCCCCAGGCACAGCGACTGAGGACCAGCCTGCAGAAGGCCCTGGATGAGGAGCTGGAGCGCAGGTAGGCAGCCACTGCCCCAGCCCCGCTAGAGGATCTCAGAGCTTGGGCCTGGAGGGGCCAGAGCCTGGCGGCACATCTGGGAAGCCCAGGAGCCTGTAGGGCCTGGAGCTGGGGTGGGACCAGGCTGGACCCAGGCATAGACAGGCATGAGGAAGAGGCTGGGGCCGAGCCAGGCGACACTGGAAACTCACTATCCCTAGAGACTGACATGGGTCCTGAGAGGCCTCTAAAGTAGGCTGACGAGGCAGGGGAGGGGCAGGGAAGGGTCCAGATGGAGACCTGGAGGATGTGTGGGCAGAATCTCTGTCCTAAGAAAACTACTAAACCTGTGTCCCTACCCTGTGCTCAGCAAACCCCGACTTGGAGCCCTTCACCAAGGCCAGGACAGATGGTGGGGTATTCCTCCGGAAAGGCCACCCCCTAGAGAGCAGGTACCCACCCTGGAGCAGGGACCCCCTCCTGAACAGCCCCACTATGTGGCCAAAGAGCACAGTAAGTTTGGGGTGCGGGGACAGGTGGGAGGAGAAGGTTTACATCAAGATCAGAGAGGCCATGGTCCCCTTACATTGCAGGCACACAACCATCCCCAAGGCCGCTGCCACGACATTCCAGTGCCAGACAACCAAGTCCCTTCCCTCCCCATCCTCCAAGGCGGTCGCCATCCCCCGTGGACCCGGCAAGGGACCAGGTAACTGCAGATGGTCTGGGCTTGCTGGGCTTTCTGAGGCTGATGGAAGGGAGGATGGCAACCCCTCCCCTCCCCCAAGGATGGCCCAGTCAGGCCTTGGGCTGGAGAGGGACAGGGCAGCTGGTAAGGGCAGAGTGGGGAGTTCCAGGGTGGGCCTAGCTGCCCGCTGTAGGCCAAAGGCTGTTTGTGGCCCAGGAGGTGCTGAACCACATCCTAACAGACATTGAGCTGTTTGTGGGACGGCTAGAGCAGGCCCAGGAAAGCACCACTCTTAAGAAGAAGAACAAACTGGGGAAGAAAGGAGACAAGCATCGGCGGGGTGAGTGCTCAGGGCCAGGGGAGCGGAGTGCGGGTGGTTGTGGATGATCTGTAAACCACTGTCTTCTCCCTTCCCATGCAGGGGTGACACAGGCAGAGTACATCAATTGCTTCCAGAAGTTCAAGTACAGCTTCAACCTCCTGGTACGTGGCTCCCCAAGTTCTCCAGCCCCTTCTTGAACCACCACCCCAGAAGCCCCTCCTCGCTGGTCCCACTGGCACCCCAGTTTCTCCAGCTTCTCCCCTCCCCGCTCTGAGGACTTTGGGAGAGTGCCAGGATCTCCACCAAGACCCAGAACAATTGCAGGCCCTGGGGTCCTGATGAGGGTGCCTGGAATTAAGGGTAGTGACAGCCTCTCCCTGTGTCCCCAGGGCAAGCTAGCCGCCCATATGCAGGAACCAAGTCCCGACCAGTTGCTGCACATCCTCTTCCACACTCTGAGCATGGTGAGTGGGAGGGGGACAGGGTGGTGGGTGGGAGGAGGACAGGGTGGTGGGTGGAGGAGGACAGGGTGGTGGGCGGGAGGGGGACAGTGTGGTGGGCGGGAGGAGGACAGGGTGGTGGGCGGGAGGAGGACAGGCTGAAGTGCCAATGAAGCAGAAGCCACGGAGGCAGGCAAAGGGTAGAGGCAGACTGGGGGTCTGCCCCTCACTGCCCCCGGCACACCCTCCTGGATCCCAAGACACCACCCCCACGTGTGCAGCACACTCCGGCAGACTAGAGGGGCTTTGGTGGGAGCTGTGGCCCCTGAGGGAGCCAGAAGGAGCAGGAATGGGCACAGGGACTCCTGCCCCTTCCCTTGCCAGCTGGGTCCTGCGGGAACCTAGGCTTCCTGACACCTTCCATCTGTCCTCCAGGTCCTGACCAAGTGCCCTGAGCGTGGCCTGGCAGCCCAAGTGATCTCACCCCTCCTCTCCTCCGAAGCCATTGACCTGATGCAGCTCCACCTAAGCCCACCTGACAGCGAGCTCTGGAAGAGTCTGGGTGAGGCCTGGACCACCAGCCGGTGAGTGAAGACCAGGCCTGATGGAACTGGGGGCCCATGGGGGTCAGGGCAGGACACTGGATGTGGCTAGCTCTACACTGTCACAAATCAGAAACATCTCAAAACATGGCATTCCCAACTCTTCATGACACTGACTATGAACAATTTCTTTTTAAAACCACCCCTTACCACCTCCCACCACTGAAGGAAAGGCATTGTCTCGGGGGGGGGGGGGGGTAAAAAAAAAGAACAATTCTTCCCAAGAGAGGAAAGTAGAGTGGGAAACCTTCTGCTACAACATTTGCTCATTTTTGTCAAGGACAAAGTGAAAACTTTGTCTCAGTTCGGCCCAGAATTTAAGAATTACTGACGCAAGAGATGCTGCAAATGCAACATCACTAAGACTTGGCAATTTGCGGGCCAAGGAATTAAGATCAAAGTGAGAGAGCACGTCCATGTAACCGTGAGATGCCCAGCTGCACAAGGCCAAACAGATGGGAGACACGGGGAATGGGGGTCAATGCTGAGCTGAGGCGCCAGGGGAACATTCCGCAGAGACGGGTCCCCAGCCCTCGGGCGGGGGGAGGGGGGCCAACCTGGCTACCTGGGTTTGAGAACAGTCAGTTCAGAAGCTGCCACTGGAGGGAAACTTCCACGTGTAGGTGAAGAAAAGCAAAAGCATTAAGGAGGCAAAGAGAAATTTCAGAGAATTAAAAGAAGAAAAAAAAAGAAGACGATTTTAGAAAGAGAAGCCAGCCAGGAACTAAACCCCTGTTCTAGCATCTTGCTAGTGAGTCGTTCTTTTCAACTCAGCCCTATTCAAAGACATAAAGTATAACTCAATGTAATCTATCTTTTTAATTGGGGTAGAATATACCAGTTTAATATTTTTAAGAGTGTAATTCAACAACATTAAATACTTAATGTTAGGCAACATCACCACTATTTATTTGCAGAACTTTTTCATCATCCCAGACAGAAACCAAAGTCAACAATGACCAAAACACCCCAGCCCTGGTGATCTTCTACTGTCTTTCCCCATTTATCATCTTTAATACAAAATTCAGTCAAATATGTTCGAAAATGTTTTCAAATTTCTTAAAATAACAAAAAAAATAGGGAATAAGTCAATTGAAAGACAAAAATAGGGAAAATAGACTAACGAGTTGAATTTCAGGTCAATTACATTTAGAAGTGACTTGATTTTAGGCAAACTGACCTAAAGCTATAAATAATGCTACATGCTGTGGTCCACAAGGCCATTGGATTTGGCAACCAGGACTTTAGGTGAACTGGTTTCAACAGAGTAACGGCAGAGGTAATAAAGCAACATTGCGAAGGGTAACGACAGAACCAGGGAAAAGAAAGTGTAGGTAGGGCATATAAACACATTCCCGAACAATGTGGTAAAGTGAAGGTAACAGATAGCTTGAAAGCAGTTGTGACACTGTCAAGGGAAGACCTGAGCATGTTTTTTAGGGCAAAGTGAGGAGCCATTTAAAGAGATTCAAAAGAGGAAACAATGTATTTGTTCCCACTGAATAACTGTGTATTAGCTGCCCACCTATGTACCTCCACTGCACTAATAATAGCTCTCATGGAACTCAATGTCCTCAAAAACGCAGATACATGAGGGTCACTGCATGTAGTGAGAGAGAAGTAACAACCCAGGCTGGCCCAAGTTCAGTGACAGAGCAGAAGAAACATTCAGCTACGTCCCCTCCACTTTAATTCGAACCCCCAATCAGTGCAATCAAGTGCCCAGCGTGTTCGTATAGGGTTAATGCTGGCTGGCCATAGATCCCTATGCTGTGGCATCTGTTCATGCCTCTCTCTCTCTCTTTTCTTTTAAGATTTGTATTTATTTTTAGAGAAAGGGGAAGGGAGGGAGAAAAAGAGGGAGAGAAACATCATTTGGTTGCCTCTCGCACACCCCCAACTGGGGATCTGGCCCGCAACCCAGGCATATGCCCTGGCTGGGATTCGAACCAGCGACCTACCTTTCAGTTCTCAGGCCGGCGCTCAATCCACTGACCACACCAGCCGAGCTGTTCATGCCTCTCTTTGCTCCTTTGTGGGTGTTCTGGGCCTTTCATCTATGCACAGGGCTGTGTCCTTCGTAACCTGGAAGCACCCAAAGCTCGGCTGTCTACTCCGTCCATGTCCTACAGCGGGCACAGAGTAGACTCAGCTTGGTTCCCTCTCCAGGGACAACTGGACAGGCAGTGAGCCCCCGCTCTACCAGCCCACATTCTGGGATGGTTGGCAGATTCCAGACTCTTCCAACCAGGTAAGGGGAGCTTAGCACAGAGCCCTACTCATAGCCCTGGTCTCTGGCTAATTTCTGCCTTCTCAATCCAAACCACGGTCACATGGCACCTCAGTACCTAGACCTGAGTGGTGGGCAGGCAGGGGAGGGGGTGTGAGGCAGCTGGGTGGGGCGGGACTGTGGTCTGATGGCAGCTCCCCACCTCCATGCTGGTGTCCCCTGCTCTTGCTCATCCATTCTGCCCCACAGGTGCTCTCAGGATACCAGGATTCTACTCCCCTCCAGTAAGCCTGGGGCTTCGTCAGGACTGTGTGGTCGGGCGGGCAGGGCTGGTGGGGGGGGGGGACCCTGTGGATCTGTGGGTGCTGCATCTCAGAGTCTCTCTGGGGCAGACACAGATGTGTGCAAGCACATCCTTCCCCCCATGTGCCAAAAAAAGCAGGTTTTGACCTTCCCATGCTCCAGTCCCTCTTCTCAAGATACTATCCGCACATGCCTCTGATTTCCCAGGGCTCAGGGGTAAAGTGCTCAGGGGACAGCGCAGATGTAGAAAAATCCACAGCTGGGAGTCTTCAGAATTCAGCCACATTTCAGACTCTGGCTGCATCCCCCACTAACACTGTCCTGCCATTACACTGTAGAAACCTAAGTCACCTCCAGACCCCAGGTGGGAGATACCCGGAGCTCTGAGGCTGCGCCTCTGGCCCTGTTCCTGAGGCTCACTCTCCAGAATCCTGACTCTGTCTCTGGGGGGAGGAGGGGCAGTGTTAGGTCAGGCAGCACCTCGTTCCCAGCTCAAGAGGATGCATACAACTATGGTGCTCAGCCTGGGGACCCCAACTTTACACCCGCCACCCCAAGACATGTCAAGCCAGCCCTGACGATGCAAGTCTTATATGAGTTTGAAGCTAGGAACCCGAAGGAGCTCACAGTGGCCCAGGGAGAAGTGGTGGAGGTAAGGCACAGGCTGGAGCCCAGAAAAGGAGGCGCTGCTTGGTGGGAGCTTGGTGGGAGGGGGCAGCCTGGGGTGAGGGGGTGGGGTGGGAATGCTGGGATGGGTGGCCTAGAGAGGGAGAAAGAAAGTGGGGAAGGGTTGGGAGGGAGAAAGCCTTGTTGGGGAGGGGACGCCCCGGCTGGACAGAAGCTCCTGTGACTGAGGGTGACTCTTGGCAGGTTCTGGACCACAGCAAGCAGTGGTGGCTGGTGAAGAGTAAGACAGGAAAGAGCGGCTACATTCCCAGCAACATCCTGGAAACCCCACAGCCGGGGGTCCCCAGGAGCCAGAGCCAGTCGCCCCCTCGGGTACTACCTAGCCTGGGCTATCCAGAAGCTCCAAGGCCTGAGGTGGGGGGTGGGGACCGGGAGGCTTCGGTGACAAGTGGAGGAGGTGGTTCTGGTTTGATTTCACTTGTATCCTGGCTGCTTACTATGTGCCACGTGTATCACGGAGCCAGAGCAGAGAACTAGGCCTGCCCCTGCCAGACAAGTACGCCATGCAGGGCATCAGTAATCTGACAGCAGCCCAGAGGAGGACCCCGATGATGGGGGCTCAGGGTGGTTCTGAAAAGAGATGGCCTCTGACCCCTGTGCTCCCAATTCTAGGCTCCAATGCTTCGACTTAGCTCAAGGCCCGAAGAGGTCAGAGCCTGGCTGCAAGCAAAGAACTTCTCCACTGTGTGAGTGCCTCAGCCCCTGGGGCGTGGGGGTAGGTTCTGTAAAGCCTTCGGACAATAACCAAGGAAACCCTGAGCCCTAGGGCACACAGCCCCACCTGCCCAGCAACAGGTCAGTCTGGCAGATGGACACTGCCCCCTCCCTGCTGAGAGAGCAGAGGAGCTGTGTCAGTGCCTGATAGAGCACTCAGTGGGAGCCCATGCCACAGGGAAGGTGGCAGGATCAGGGAGACTCAGAAAGAACCTTTGCTGCCACCCCTACCAACACAAGATTCTCTCTCGGGACACCCCTTCCTGCAACCCAGGAGCTCTGAAATTGTTTTAAGCCAAAATGTGTATCTGCCCCCTTCACCCCCAGCTTCCCTATCCCATGAATTCTCCTGGAACCCCAGCCTCCAAACCCACACAGTCCCTTCTCTACCCACTGACTCAGGCCCAAGTCCTTCTGCCCTACCCCTGACAGCTTCTCTGTTTCTGTTCCCAGCACGGTGAAGACCCTGGGGTCCCTGATGGGGACCCAGCTGCTTCACATGAGGCCAGGGGAGCTAAAGATGCTGTGTCCGCAGGAGGCCCCACGGGTCCTGGCACAGCTAGAGGCTGTCAGAAGGACACTAGGGGTGAGGACATGTTGGGGTCCTGACTCTTGATGGAAATGTGGGGTGCTCCCTGGGTGACAGTAAGACACTGGGTGGGGAGCCAGCAGGCCCAGCCCTGGGGTGGAACTGCATGTGACTGGGCGCAGGCTATTCCCCCTGGGGCCTGGCGACACGCATTCAGCCATGCCTGATGGCTGCAGGCTGAGTACCAGCATGAGCTGCAGTGTCCCTTCTCTGCATCAGCCTCAACTCAATCCTTCTTTCCTCAGATAAGCCCTTAGACACCAACTTGGACATCTCTAAGACCAAGGCCTTCTCACAGCAAGATGGAGGAGGCCCTGACAATTCCTCTTTCAGGTGCCCAGTGTGCAATGAACCCCACACCCAACTCACACAGCAAAGACATCAAGCAAGCCCAGAGGTTGGGCAAATGATGTTCCCTCTTGCTGTGCTGGGAGCCCTCTTCAGTGACCATCTATTTATTGTCTCTGTCCTAAGCCTGAAGCACGCATGGCTAGATTTGTCAGGATTCTGCATTGCCCCTCTCCTCCCCAATAAAAGCATCTTCATTGGCATGTACCTCCTTGCAGCTTCTCCTGGGCCAGATGGGGGCCAGAGGCAGGAGAAGCTGGGACATTGGGCATGACAGCCCTCCATCCACCACTGGACCAGGATGCGAGTGGGGGGTCCCCACCACCACCACCTGGATGCAGAATTAGAATTTGAGAATTATGACCCAAGCTCTGCTTACCTTCTTTCTAAACAAACTCCCAGATAAGGGCTAAGCGCACCAATCTTTGTCCTGCTCTGTGCATTTCTCTCAGTATGTTCCCGAGCATGCAGCAGAGATGAGGGCCCAAGGACACATCACAGGAGCAAAGTGTCAAGGAGCTGACAGTGGTAGGTTCTGATCAGCCGTGCTGGCTGACAGTCCAGAGAAGCACTAACATGCATGTTAGGTGTCCTGGGCTCTATTTAGCAGCTTCCTCTTTTCATACAACTTGTGTCCCCTCCTCTTGGGTTACCCAACCTTGAACTTCCTCCCCAGCTTGTTTCTAGTGGCAGAGCATAGGGACCAGAGGACTAGAAGTTTAAAGTCCACCAACTGGCTGACCAGGAATTTTTATTCTCTGGGTCCCTATTTTCTCAAAGGTTAAGTAAAGAGTTTTGGGACTATCTGGGGGCTGTCTATGGTTTCTAGGATTTAGTAAACACAGCAATCTTGAATCTCATAAATGTTGTGGACTGCCCTCCCCACCTAACAAAGGTGGTACTTTTACTGATTCAGCCTACATATAAGGCTTACTGGACCAGTGAATCAAGGGCCCCCTGGGGGTTTTCTCAAGATGTTTTCCTAAGTGTCTGTTAGCTGAACTCACCCAGGACCCTAATGTTGCCTAGGCCCCAGATGACCCTGTTTTTAGATCACCTGTGTCATTCCCTCAAGTTCCTGGCTTCAAAAAATCATCTCTTTTTCCTCACAAAAGAGAAAACAGGTGAGACTCTTTGGGTGTGACTATCAAGGGCAAATGTTAATCAAAAAAGTTAATTTGGGGAGATGGAGA
This sequence comes from Noctilio leporinus, assembly GCA_004026585.1. Classification (NCBI taxonomy): domain Eukaryota; kingdom Metazoa; phylum Chordata; class Mammalia; order Chiroptera; family Noctilionidae; genus Noctilio; species Noctilio leporinus. Next base: position 426,698 of record PVIW01000599.1, read on the forward strand.
GAGAAGATATGAAGCCTGTGGGCTTCATGGAGCTAACAGAATCGCAGAAACAGAGAAACCCTCCAGGATCAGAAATAAAAGTACTATAAGCCTGGTGCTCCCTGGATTTCTCAGCAAAGACTGATATGAGGTGAGGGGCTGTCTGGATGTCCAAGTTCAGTGAAAGGAACACAAACTGTGCTATTAGACCTACCTTTGACGTCCTGGCTGCAGCCCATGAGAATGCGAGAGTTGGAGAGGCAATTCATGCATCTCCCCCAGGCCTCCCTTATCTCCTGTAAAATGGGCAGAAAGTCTACTTCAACAAAGGGGGAAAACTGGGATAACTAATAGCATATACAATAAAAAATGTTTAACTTTCAAAAAATATTAGCCTTAGGCCCTGGCTGTAGCACAATGGATAAGGTGCCGGCCTGCGAACCCAAAGGTCGCTGGTTTGATTCCCCAGCCAGGGCACATAACCAGGTTGCAAACCAGGTCTCCAGTCAGGTCTGTAGCTGGAGGCAGGTGAAACGCAACCATGCACTGATGTCTCTCTCCCTCTCTGCCTCTCTCCCTTCCCCTCTAAAAATAATGAAATAATTTTTTTTTTTTTTAATTAGCCTTATACTTCAGTTTGTTACTGGCCTTTTGCTATCTTGGGAGGAGATACTCAGGCATTATTAACTTATTTGACCCTGTGCGTCACACTTTTCCCCTTTCTTTCTGTTAGTCAGTCAAAGGTCCTTTTAAAAAGCCCCAACCTTGATTCTCCCAGACTGGTGAAGAAAGATGATTTCCCACACCCCAGCGAGGGGAGCAGGGGCTTCGCGTCCCAAGGGTCCATACTGTGTAGACCTCGGGGCCAGGAACCTTGCGAGGAGCTCTAGGCTCCTGGCCACACACCAACACACGCTCACCACGCGCGGCGATTTCTCGGTGGTCGGCCAGTCTCGGCTACCTACCCCCCACCCCCTCGATTAATATTCATACCGAGACTCTCACTTTTCCAAGTCACCAGTGCCCTCAGGCTTGGGCTACGGGTACTCCTCCCACCCCGACTCGCACCATTAACTGAGTGCAGCGCCCACCCACGCGGAACGCAGAGTCTCGACCCCAGGTCACCCAGCGCGCGCCGCCCCGCGCGGCTCAGCTCCGCCCACGAGTCTCGCGTCGGGGTCGCCCAGCCCCACCGCCCGCGACCGCACAAGTCGCGCATGCTCCGGACCCGGCGGACACGCGTTAGGAGGGGTCCAGGGCGGTGGGGGCGGAGCGAGTGCGCTCACGTTGGCCCCGCCCACTCGCCTCGGGTATAAAGCCCCGCCTGCCGTCGCCCCGCTTTCAGTCCCCAAAGGCCAGGAAACAACGTTAATATGTCGTCCTCAAAGTCGGCGGCGGTTCTGGGTTACTGGGATATTCGCGGGGTGAGTGCCTCTCAACGGTCGAACCTCTTGGTCAGGGACACGAACGCAGAGGCGGCCGGGGGCTCAGGGCCAGCCGTCTCCCAGAGAAGGGGCTCTCCTAGGACCCCGGCCTCCCTCATCGCGAAGCTGCGAGGCCCGCCCCCACCGAGCTTCCCGGCGGCTGGGGCCGACCACTGCCCCGCCGCTGGGATCCCTGGGCCCGCGGAGGGGGTCTGATGACAGCCAGCCGCCAGGCCACGCGAGGTGGGGGCGCTTAACGACCAACTCGGCAAGGTTCTCGGCAGCTCCGGTTGCAGGACGATGGCGGGGGGCGGGGGCGGGGGGTGCTGCGGCGGCGCTGACCCAGGTGTTGTCTTCCCCAGTTGGCGCACGCCATCCGCTTGCTCCTGGAGTTCACAGGAACATCCTACGAGGAAAAACGGTACACGTGTGGGGAAGGTAAGGCCCCTCTGGGTGCCCGTGTGTCATGCCCCCCCCCCCAAGCCTCAGCAAAACTGGCCCTACAACAGTCCTTGTCTTCTGTGCCCGAAGGTGGCATCACAGCAGAGTCCAGTGGCACTAGTGCCCCAGTCGCTTGGAAGATCTTTGCTATGATATGTTGGGAGAGACACGTCCTTTTTCTGGATCTGCGATTTTGCCCTCTGCCACAGCCCAACCCCATCTTTACACCTAACCAGATAGGTCCCGGAGATAAAATGGTTACGCTTTGGGCGCCTGGGAATGTGAACTATCTGGAGTAGGCTCGCTCTTTAGATCTTGCCGCTGTCCTCAGGTGGGATATGAAGGAGGTTGGGTCCCACTTCATTCTCTCTCTTACAGCTCCTGACTATGATAGAAGCCAATGGCTGGATATGAAATTCAAGCTAGACCTGGACTTTCCTAACGTAGGTGGTTGAGCAAAACAAGGGGCAGAAGAGAAGGCTGTCAAGTATATCTTTGTTTCTTCCCTCTCTAGTTTAGGGGGATTTAGACTAGGGGCTCTTCACCTGGATAGAATAAATAAAATTCAGGGGTTCTTAAACTTGGGTGGAGAAAAAAATTACATTTTCATTGCCACTAACCACTAACTAAAAGTTAACAAGTCCTTCTATCGTGAATATAGGCAGTAAGTGACACTAGTTGTTAGCCATGCCTGTGACTTTGTCACTAGTAGAAATCAGGTAGTTTCATATTGTACTAGATGTGTTGTAGGTAGTATAAATAAATATTTACGTTCATCCTATTTGGAAATTGTAGTAGTTACTACACCTGCTTGCTATTCAATTCACTAATAGTTACTCATTACTGTTAAGATTTTGTTAACGTTTTTATGAATTGTGTAGATATGTGATTTGCTTTATGCACTTTAAAAACCTAATTCTGCAGAGATGAGAACCCCTGTCTGAATTCAGGTGGGGACCTAATCACTATCTTCTACTCATTTTTTTCTTGCTTCTAATACGGCACCTTCCCTCTACTGTTCACTTCCTTGCAAACCTCACCTTCCCCCGGGGAGAGGGTCAGGTTGTTCAGCTGACCTGTGCTTTCCCTTCCAGCTGCCCTACCTGTTGGATGGTAAGAACAAGATCACCCAGAGCAACGCCATCCTGCGCTACATCGCTCGCAAGCACAACATGTGTGAGTGGGTGGGGTGGGTGAGAGAGGCGGGGCCCCTTGCTCGCCTGGGAGTGGATATACTAAGTGTGACTTCTTGTTGTTGGGCCTACAGGTGGTGAGACTGAAGAAGAAAAGATTCGAGTGGACATCATGGAGAACCAAGTAATGGATTTCCGCCTGCAGCTGGTTCGAATCTGCTACAACACTGACCATGTGAGTTTCCTTAGCAGGCAGGTGTCAAGGAAAAGGAGCTTTGAGGAACCCTTTTAGGTTAACTCTTCATTCTGCTGCTGCTACCTTCCCACCAACTCAGTCTGTCAAAATAGAAAACAGAACTCTTAGTTTGTGGGGGTTTGTTTGTCATGTGACTGGTGTTGGCCCCTCTCCCTTTCCAAGTCCCTCCTCTGCATCCTGCCCCCCCTACCTGAAGGCTGTGAGACAGAGGTGCCTGGCTGTAAGGGTCCATCACTGGCTTGTGCCCTGATTGTCTGCGAACATGATGACATCTCTTCTCACTTTCTCCCAGGAAAATCTGAAGCCTCAGTACCTAGAACAGCTACCTGGACATCTGAAACAGTTCTCCTTGTTCCTGGGGAAATTCTCATGGTTTGCAGGGGAAAAGGTAGGAAGAAAGGAAGAAGATAACCTTTCTCTCTCTGCAAATATTGGCTCATGAACCCCCAGACCTCACCATCTTATTGTCCCTCTAGCTCACCTTTGTGGATTTCCTCGCCTATGATGTCTTAGATCAGAACCGTATGTTTGAACCCAAGTGCCTGGAGGAATTCCCAAATCTGAAGGCTTTCATGTGCCGTTTTGAGGTAATGGATGCTCCCTGCACTTTTCTCCTACCCAAAACACAGGCCCCCTGGCCCCCAAGAGACCCTAAGAATCAATAGTTGGACACCTGCAAACCTTTAAATCTTGGGATGGGCCTGGCTTCTATAACCTGCAGGGGTTATCTACCAGAAAGGGTGGGGAGGGCAGGTAGCTTGTGAACGTCACTGGCTTAAAAACCGGTCTGTAGGGCCAGTCTTTATAAGGATTGGTGCACTTTCTCTCCAGGCTTTGGAGAAGATCGCTGCCTACATGCAGTCTGACCGCTTCTTCAAGATGCCCATCAACAACAAGATGGCCCTGTGGGGCAACAAGAGAACGTGCTGAGCAGGAGTCCAGCTCCACTGCTGCTTCTGTCCCACCCTGCCTTCAGGGGGCCTGTGTGTCTCCTCTGATCTTTTCAATAAATAGCGCCTAGGCTACCTGTGTCCTGCTGGGTTTCTCTTGGGTGTAAAGGGAAGACCTCGTGCTGACATCAAGGAAAACTGGTAGTGTGGCCTAAACAGGACTGGAGTTCAGAAACAGACCCTTATCAGTGGGAACTGAGTGTGAGATATTATTTCAAATCGTTGGGCTAACCAATAAACATGATGGGGACAACTACTGAGCAATTAAAAATAACTACTGAGCAATTAAAAATAATAGACCCCTGTCTTACACCTTTCACTACAATCGATGCATCTAGAATTTAAGGCCTGATGTTAGGCACAAAGCAGGAGAAGTATTAGTGAAAATGTAAGAATGCTTGTGATCAAAAGGTGAGAAAAGTTTCAGTAAGAAAAAAGAAAAAGCCATAAAAGGAAAGGCTGGAAGAGTATCAAAATTTTTAAATTTTCTATAATAGTGCACAAATAGGCAAAATTAAATAAGTGAGATAAAAAACAAAGGTCCAATATAAAGACTATATAAAGGATTCCTATGAATTATTAAGACAGTTTGGTTTATTTTTAAAGAACAAAAATCTAGGAATAATTTATAGGAATAGATATATTGATGGCCCCCTAAAAAGTTGAGAGATGTTTATAATCCAAGGAACCTCTATTACAACAGAGACCATTTTTCCATTCTTCAGATGAACAAAAATTTTAAAGTTAACAAATATTGGCAAGGTTTAGGAAAGTGCTAGGCCACTTATAAATTGATAGAGCTACTTTGGAGAACAGTTTGTCAACACCTTCTGAAAAAAGTCAAGTTATATCCTGTAACCCAATCATTTCATTCTATTAAAAACATATACCACCCAAGCTGGTGTGGCTCAGTGGATTGAATGCCAGCCTGCAAACCAAAATGTTGCAGGTTCGAATCCCAGTCAAGGCATATGCCTGGGTGGCAGACCAGGTCCCTAGTTAGGGGTGTGGAAGAAGCAATGTTTCCTTCTCTTCCTTCCTGCCTCCCTCCCTCTCTCTAAATAGGTAAAATCTTTACAAAAAAAAAACCAAAACAAAACATATACACTAAAATTGTGGAATTGTTTTTAACAACAAAAGTGGAAATCACATACATACACATCAATAAATACTATGGAATACCAAACAGCAATTAATGAAACAAGATGAGCTAACATGGAAAGATCCTGAAGACAAACTGTTGAACTTTTAAAATTAGGTTGCAGGTTAGTATGTACAATATAAAACCTTTCCACCTTTCATGTTTTAAAAGGAACCCTTGAGGTAAGCATTGTCTACAGATCCATTCATGTGTATGAGATATATATAGAGAAAGGTCTGACGCAGCAAACAAAAGTCTTGGGAGCAGTCCCAGGCTCCAGGGAGGAAGTGAAAGAAAACCCTAGAGAAAAGCTAGTATTTCTTCTCTGTTGTTTAGCTGGGGGAGTGCCTTCTTGTTAAGGTAATAGAGCCAGTTTAAAAAAAAAGCAAGCAAACTGAAAGGAAGCCAACTCCTGTGCAGGCTGAATTGGCACCACTCCATATGCCAAGTGTGTGACTAAAGGGCAGGTTGCTGTCCCCTGTCACCTGGAGCCAAGGACCCCTTAAGAAAGGGAGGGACCGAGGGCTGAGAGGCCAGGGGTTTGGGTGATGCCAGAAGCGATTAAAATAAACGCAAGATAGGAAGCAGGCAGTTCAACTCCCTCCTTTTGCCACCAGCAGTCAGATATCCAGGCTGTGGTCTTGGGAACCAGAAGCCATTGGCCAGAAGAGCTGTAAAGCTGGGAGTTCCTCTGTCATCTGGTGATTGGAGGTGAATTTCCAGCGTGAGCCAGTGGCATGTGCCTTAGGGAAGACTTGAGGGGGGTGGGGGGCTGGGGGGGTTGAAGATATCTATAACTGGGTAGAGGATATGACCAGAAATCTAACAGGGAATGTAGTATTTATTGCTTTGTAACAAAATTACCATTAATCTAGCAAGTTAAACCCACACACATGATCTCACTGTTTCGGTGAGTCAGGAGTCAGGGCACAGCTTCACAGGGCCCCCTGCTTCAGGGTCTCACGGGAAAGCTGAGGTCAACATGTCAGCCAGGGCTTCGGTCTGATCTCAAGGCTCAGCCAGGGAAGGATGGGCTCTCTGACTTCACGGACTGTCAACAGGATTCAGGTCCTCGTGACCTCGTGACCTGGACAGAGGGCTTCTGGTTCCTGCAGACTGTCACCTAGAGGCCACCCTCGGGTCCTCACAAGGACAGGCCTCTTGCTTCATCAAAACCAGTAAGGCGGGTATCTCCTGGAAAGACACTCAGCCCTGTGTGATGGAATGGGAACGACAACCCATCACCTTTTCTGCTTTCCATTCAGAATCAAATTGCTGGTCCTCATGCCCAAGAGAGAGGGTTTCACAAGGGCATGAGTAATAGCAAGTGGGCTTATGGGGGCCATATCAGAGTCTGTTTGACCCAGAGAAGAAGGCAAGAAACAGGAAATGGGCTCTGCAGTCCTCTCTGAAAAGAATCCTGGGAGAGACAGATGACAGAGGAGAGCAACATGGCAATTGGAAGGGAGAAGTCAAAAAGCATAGGTCTGCCCTAGCTCAGGTGGCTCAGGGGATTGAGCACCGCCTTTGAATTGGAAGGTTGTCAGTTCAGTTCCCAGTCAGGGCACATGCCTGAGTTGCAGGCCAGATCCCCAGTTGGGGGTACACAAGAGGCAACATATCAATGTATCTCTCACACATCGATGTTTCTCTCCCTCTCTTTCTCCTCTTCCCCTCTCTCTAAAAATTAAAAAAATATATTAAAAAAAAAATAGCCCTGGCTGGTGTGGCTCAGTGGATTGTCACCAGCCTGCAAACCCAAGGGTCATTGGTTTGATTCCCAGACAGGGCACGTAACCAGGTCTCCAGCCAGGTCCCCAGCTGGAGGCAGGTGAAAGGTGAAAGACACAAACATACATTGATGTTTATCTCCCTTTCTTCCTCCCTCCCTGCCCTTCTTTCTAAAAATAGTGAATAAAATCTTTTTTAAAAAAGATTTATTTTTAAATCTTTTTTAAATTATTTTTTAACCTTTTTAAAAAAGATTTATTATTTTTAGAGAGAGGGGCAGGGAGAGAGGCAGAGAGGGAGAGAAACATCAACGTATGGTTGCCTTTCACCTGCTCCAGCTAAGGACCTGGCTGGAAACCTGGCTTGCAACCCCATCATGTGCCCTGGCTGGGGAATTGTGAATAAAATCTTCTTTAAAAATTAAGAAATAAAATAAAAAAATACATAGGTCTGCACATGAAATGTATTGCACATAAATTCAAGACAATAAAAAAATCACATGTTCCAACTTTTCCTAGTTATTACATTTCCAGGTAAAAAATCCACTTGTGATGGGTTTGGGCAAACAGCATTAATGAGAACTTTAAATAACAGACAAACAAACTTGTGACAGAAGCAGTTCCACCACAAAGTATTAGAGATGCTCCTTTGTATTCTTTGTTGAGAGTTGAGCAACTGGATGAAGGGATTTCCAGGTGAGAAAGTAAATAGTTTGTGTGACTTGAGAAAAATGTGTTGTATTATTTCATTGGTGGGATGGGTGGAGTGGGGGCTACTGGCCCGTATGGACAGGGGTTTGCCTTTCAAGCCTACATAAGGGCTCAGAATACCCGGAGCCTGGATTTCGAACAGAAATTGCCCATCCCTATCATTCAGGGACAGGACTAGGTTGAGCAATGAACCACACTGATAGAAAGGAGTTCGGGAGGCCCCAAGGACCAGCAAAGAACACCTTGGCTGGAGAAAGGGTCATGTGAGTCTGTGGTCTGGCTGGCTCTAGGTTTAGGCCAAATTAGAAAAAAAAATTTCTGCCAACCAACAGGATAGGCTCTCTGGGGATTTTCAATGAAAGTAATTACAGGTGACTCACATGGGAGATTCAAATTCAGAACAAAAGGTTAAGTGGATGTGTATTTGCATTTCCAGTGAGTAGGTACTGCTGTGTGGCCCCACCTGGAGACTGGGGTAGGGGGATGCCAACCTGAGGTTATGAGGAGGGAGTACTTCTCATGGTGCAAAGGGATGGAAGTACAGCTCACAGGATCATGTCTGTGCTGTGTTAGAAGTCTGAAGACAATTAGAATAGGTCCGTATTTTATCTTCTGTGGTGTAACATGTCCATTGTATTAACAAATAGTCTTTTGAACCGTGACTAGAACCCTATCTGCTTCCTTCCAAAGTTTGTTTCAAGTGGAAAAAGTCTTTGAAAGAGGTAGGAAATGCGGGGGAGCTTTCAGACAGGGTTCTGCTTTATTGGGGGGGCGTTGTTGGGGCTACCCCATAAAGTGGAGTCGGATGGGAGCAGCCAGACCTGGTTGAGTAGAAACAAGACGATGAGCACCAACAGGAGGAGTTGTTCTGGAATCCATCAGGACTAGCCCCTCCTGGATTCTCTGCTTCCCAGTCTTGAGTCACCATGTGGCAGTAGGCAAGTGTCTGTCTGTCACTAACATGGGTTTCATTCATCATGCCACAGGAGTTAGAAGAACATGGGCTAATAAAGTGGGGTGACAGTAAACCTGGAAGTGGGGTCACCAGGGGGATGGAGGTAAGAGCCAATCCAGAGATTAGCTGATAAAATAAAAATAAAAGCCTTATTTCGCAACATCTCTTCTGATCATCTCACTGGAGGGCATCCCGAACATTTTAGATACACGCAGAACAGTTTGCTTCCCACTACATCACAGAGCTCACGCAATTTTCCCTTTTTCCCCACCTCCTAATCCCTTACTACTTTATGTGCAAATAGGGAGGTCATGGACATTATACTTTGGTCTGTGGTTTTCAAAACATCGATCTGAATCTTGCCCAGAGATTCCCAAACTTGGGAGTCAGCTCTGTAGTTGATGACTCTTTGGGTAGTCCCTAATTGGGGCAGACGTGTTGTTGTTTGTATGGGGTAGGTTGCATTATGGTAGGCGGGAGCGTTTCCAATGGTGGCTATCATAATGATTGGAAAAGAGCACATCTGTGGTGGGCATCTATCCTCTGCATCTTTGAAATGTTTCTGATAGGCGAGGAATTTCTCTCCTTGTAAGTCCACAAGGCACAAAACTGCTGAGTTGACTCTCCGTATTCACCTCCCCATCCTCTAGTTGTCACCAAGTCACCATGTTTGCTGGGCACATCACTTCCCGGGTGAGAGACACAATTTCCAATCTGATTAAGCTCTAGCCACTGAGATGTAAGTAGAAATGTTATGTGTTACTTCCAGGAAGTTTCCTTAAGAAGGGAAGAATCAACCCCTGCCTGTTTCTGCCTCCTGCTGTTTGAAGTGCAGATATGATGGGGCTCCAGCAGCCATTTTGTGCTAGGAGGTGACAAAGAATGGAGACCACATGCTGAGGAAGAGGGAGCAGAAATTTTAAAAACTAAGTCCTGCCCTGACTGATGTGGCTCAGTGGATTGAGCACCGGCCTGTCAACCAAAGGGTCACCAGTTCCATTCCCACTCAGGGCACATGCCTGGGTTGCAGGCCAGGACCCAAGTTAGGGGATGTGTGAGAGGCAACTAACTACACATTGATGTTTTCCCTCTCTTTCTCCCTTCCTTTCTCTGTCTCTAAAAATAAATATATTTTTTAAAAAACTGAGTCCTCCCTGGCTGGTGGCTCAGTGGATAGGCACTGGTCTGTGAACCCAAAGGTCACTGGTTCAATCCCCAGCCAGGGCACATAACCAGGTTGCAAGCCAGGTCTCCAGCCAGGTCCTTAGCTGGAGGCAAGTGAAAGGCAACCATACATGGATGTTTCTCTCCGTTTCTTCCTCCCTCCCTGCCCTTCTTTCTAAAAATAATGAATAAAATCTTACTTTAATAACTAATAAAATTAAAAAGCGGAGTCCATAAGGCTACTCTGAAGCCAACGTTACCAGTGCTTAACTGTCCACCTCCAGATCTTTCCTTACAAGAGAAGCCAGCGTGTGTCCAATTTAAGCCACTGTTATTATTTATTTAGTCATACTGAGCAGAACTTAATCCTCTCTAATTCACTGGCTCTCCCAGCCTCCCTGTGGCTCAGGCACAGCCCAGGACCCAGGTTCTGTGAATGGCACACAGGGGTGCAGGACTTTGGTCTTAAAGAAGCAGGCTCTGAGAATTTGTTTGCTGGCAGCACCAGGATTTTGGAGGCAGCAGTGGTAACGCACTAGTGTCCCATGTCCCCTGTCAGGGGTAGGACCTGGGGCATCAGTGCCCAGCCATGGCTGTCGGGTGTTCTCTAGAACAATCCCATGCATAGTTAGAACCATGCCCAGCCTCCAGGGCCAACCCCCTGGCCTCCCAGGGACTCCACGAGCTACCTGATATGTGTAATAAATCCCTTCCCTGTTTCAGCAGTGAGAGGAGGAAACAGGGAGTGATTTGCTACCGCCCTTGAGTGTATCGAAATGAGATCTTATCTTTAATACCTTAGCCTCCATCTCCCCTGCTTTAAACCTCTGGTTTAACCCCAAGATTTCCTCTGGACGGGGGCTTGACTTTTCTCCCCACTTTTCCAGGCATGGGAATGACGGCCGTTGACCACCCAAATCCAGTCTTTTGAAATAAGGGTGCAGCTCTATTTCAAAAGGTATGTCTTTAGTTTTTACCATTTTGACCACAATGTTTAGAAAATGGTTTCCATTTACAGCTCTGTTATCACATCGTTCCCCTCTTTTAAGGATTGAGTTCTTGAGTTCTTTTCTTCCTTTGATAATCACCTATTACATTTTACATGGAATATTTAGGTTGTTATATAGCTATGCCCTTTTACCCTGAGCTTCTAGGTCAGGAGTCGGACATCCAGCCAACTGTTTTGAAGTCCTGCTGGATTGCAGCCCTTCCCATTCTACAGTGGTGAGTGAGTGATCATGACCACTCTATGACCAGAGAAGCCCTGCTTACTGGCTGGGCCTCTACAGAAAACACTTGCAACCCCTGCTGTGAGCCTTTATCTCTTCTACTCTGATTTAACATTTTTGTTCCCTGTTTATCTTTCACTGCAGCGCTGGCCACTCCTACTTTCCATTACATCTCTTTTTATCCCTCCTGTCTTTAACTTAATGTTTAACAAGCTTTTGGCCTAACTAACTTTTATCTTTCCAATTTCATAAACTTTGATTACCTTTGCTGAACTTTTATCAGTTTTATCTTTTTAAATTAACCATTTACTTCTCTATGACTGAACATTCTTCCCCCGGCTCCCTTTGTATTCAGTAACTGCAAGAAGTACAGACAGCTGCAGGCAGAGACCATGAGGACAACTGCCCAACAAGGCTCTGCTTCCAATCCTCTCCTGTTATGAACCAAGTCTCAAGTCTGTGCCTTCCTGAGACCCAACTCCACCACCCAGCCACTGTAGAAGGAACCTGCTGGTCAGATAGGTGGCTGTCTTATGAACCCTACACCTGCACCTTTGCAGGTGCCCTAAGGTCAAATGACATCCATCCCCTTCTGATCACACAGATTGTCTAGCCACAGGCCACCCAGCACTCTAGGCCTGCCTGGGTCAGGTCAAACTATTCAAAGAGCAGCTAAAGCCTATTAAACATTTAAGTGAGAAAGAGCTAACGGCTCATTCTGCCAGACCTGTGCATTTAAAGTCTTCTAAGTTTTCTCTTGCTTCTCTGGCGGCTGAGATGAAGTGTATCCTGAGCTCTAAATCCCAAGAAAGGCTACAGTATGCTGGGGTCTTACCTAGAGAAAATTCAGATTTCAAACTTTATTAAATAAATGTTTAAGCAATAGATATCAGAGATAAAAAGTCCAATAAGACATGGACTCTCTCCACAGTGGGGTTCTGATTGAATTAGAGATGAAAACAAGTGAAAATGACAATTATGCTACAGTGAGGTGCATTTTATTGAGAAATGTTGTAAGGGCACAGAGGCAGGGGATTGACAGCAGGGACACATCCAGGAAAGGATGACAGAAGGTGGGCCACCAGGATGCCCCCATCCCCGAAGAGCCCTCTGAACCACAGCACAAAGTACTAGAGCTTAGAGGGGGCGTCCCACGACTGCTGACATGAAGGATGGACAGAGACCCCACCCTGAGGCACCCAGTACATGCAGAGAGACAGAAATGAGCAGGAAACCTTACAAGTCCGTCTCTCTGTCACCACCCCACACATCCATCCCCACAGCCCGGCTGTTGTGAACAACAGAGGGACACTGAGCTCTACAGGCCAGCGGTCCAGTCAGCCTCCTCAAGGCAGAGCAACCAGTGAGGGAGAGGTGGGTCCCATTGGCTTGAATGCAGGGGGGTTCATGTGGGAGGGGTGGGAGCATCACTGAAGAAAAGTGGGAAGTTGCAGCTGTAGAGGGCTGGGTGAAAGGGGGCGTAAGGGGACAGATAAGGGGCCATTGGTGAGGCATCGGGTGAGGATGGGGGTGGAATTAAAGAGTAAGGAATAAAAGAAGAAGGTTTTAACAATACAGAAGTGTCTGCTGTGATCCTCGCTCCCATCACCAGCACTCACAGGCCTACTTGTTGCCCCACGAGGCAACCTTGGAGTACACAGGGGTAGGGAGGAAGCGGCTGGACTTCATGTAGGCAGAGATCTTCTCCAGGCCCTGAAGGTGGAGAAGGAAGGCCAAACATCAGGGTCTGCAGCGCCACCCACCCTGGCTCACCCAGCCCCTCTCCTGACACTCCAAGTTCAGATCCTGGCAAGAATCCTTCTGGGATCAGCATTGGGGCAGAGACAGGCTTCCTGGGGTCCCCAGCTTCCTAAGTTACCTCCTCCAACGTCCCCTAAATGGATGTATTATCTTAGGAAGAGTTACCACCTATGAGGGTCTATACTGTGCTAGGTGCTTTATATCCACTAGAGATTCTGCTACACATTTAGAAACTCCATACAACTCCCTACAGGAGAAGTTCTACTATCACCACTTCTCAGAAGGGAAACTGAGGCACACAGAGCTGAAGCGCCCTCTTCATGCCACTCTGCTAGTTAGCAGCACAGGCTGGATAGCAGCCCAGCTCTTTCTAATTCTGGCTCTTTCTGCAGCAGGCCCTCCTGCCATCCCACACAGGAGGCCTTGACCCTCCCAGTCTGCACAGTCTCCTTTTGCAGAGAGAGGCTCCTGGCTTCCCAGAGGCAGCCAAAGGGAAACAAAGGAACTCAGAATGAGTTCATTCAGCTTGCACAAGAGGCCAGATTCCCCCAATGACTCAGCAAAACAGGGATGAAAGCTGATAGGAGGATATGAAGCAAGAAAGCCAGGCCAAGCCCCAACTCCTCCACCTCAAGGAGAAAGTACAGCTGCTCGGCCTGGTCCCTCAGTCCACTCTCGCTGGACCACACCCACCTCACCCCTGCCCTGCTGCAGCCAACCAGGCCTTAGACACACAGCGGGGTGAGCACCATCTTCCCAAGACAGGATCCCCAGAAAGTTCTACAGGAGTCAAAGGTCCTGGGACAGCCTGTTACCAAGGCCTGGCCCAGCAGGTGGCACACTGCAGCCCACAGCTGTCCCCCAGCCCTCCCAGATGGCCACTCATCCCAGCTCTTGCCTCATGTCCAAGGCTGATAACCCTGGACCAGAACCAAGCTGATGGGAACTAGCTGCCCAGGCAGATCCCTGATGGGGAGTGGAAAAGGGCAGAGTGGAAGCTGAAAGCCTCCTGGACTAATGCCTCCAATTCCCAAATCTGTAACTACAAGGACTCTGCTAACTTCTGGGAGCTGAGTAAGGCTGATGGGTGATGAGCTGTGAGGGGAGGTCCAGATGTGCACCTCCAGCAGCCAGGTGGAACCACAGGACCACACGGCTGGGACTCCTGTGCCCCTCCAGCTGCACAGAGACCAGGAGGGGGCTGGGTCACCTTTGCAGCCCCTGTGTGCCTGACACCGTGCCTCATACAGAGAAGTGAATATGACTGAAAATAAATGTACTACCCCATCTTCAAGACAGTATCTTGGGGTAACTGGAGAGAAGAAGGAAAGAGACAGGAAGGGAAGGAACATGCCCACCACAGATGATGCGAAGATAAAATCCTCATGCAGTGCAGCCCTCATGTGTACTCACATCCCAGCTCCCACCACCTGAAATCTCAGTACTGCCCAGAGGGCTCCCCATTCTGCAAAGCTGTCCGGAGACAGGGAGTAAATATATCTCTGTCTTTGGTGTTTTAAATCGTTCCTACTGTGACTCCACTCCACTAATTTCACTACCTGCAAACTCCTGAACACTGCTTCATCCACAACGCCCTGAGCAGTGGCACCAGGATGGGGAAGGCTCTGAGCCCTTCTTTCTGGCCCAGGGAAGGGGGAGCCACCAACTGCTGCCTGTAGAGGCCAACTCTGACTGGGAGCCCAGCTCAGCCTGAGTACTGAGGCCATGACTTGAGCAAATGACTTACCCTTGCATTTTGTTATCTGTAAAGGGAGGTCAGAAATCTTCTACCAGGGAGAATGGTGCAAGATTTAAACTTAACCCAGTGTTTGTACAAGGCTTTGGACAGATCCCAGCATAAAGCAAGTCCCCAGTGAACGCTAGTTAGGCTTTGTGTTACCCCAGGACTAGAGAGCATCAGGGACAAGAGGGAAGACAACAGAAACACAGTTGGAGGGTCAATGGAATCACCTCAAAGCGGACCAAGAAGTCCTTCAGGTTCGGGAACAGGTCCAGGCACTTGGGCTCAAAGATACGCATCACGTCTAGGATGTCATAGGCCAGGAAATCCACATAGGTCAGCTACAGAAATGACAATTCAATGAACGGGTGCCAAACTCTGAATCTGGGAAAATATCAACTCCCCCACCACAGAGACTTCCCCTTACCTTGTCTCCTGCAAACCAAGACCTCTTCCCCAGAAACTGAGAGAAAAGCTTCATCTTTTCAGGGAGCATGTTAAAAAACTCAACCTTCACTTTTTCCTGAGGCACAAAACAGCTGTCACCACCTCAGACACAGACTCCTTGGACCCAGCAGCTTGCCTCCCGGGGCTGATCCTGACCCCCAGCCACCACAGATGAGCAGCCTTGTCCCCAGCTGCACCTGGGTCAGTGCCCAGGCTATAATCATATCCCACCTGTGTCATTAGACACCTACAGGTATGACCACCCACCTGTGAGGAGCACTTGGGGAGGCCAAGGGACACCATGCTGTCCCTGAATCTTATGCCCTTAGCCCTAAACACATTGCCATGGCTCAGAGCCAGGAGTGCTGTGGGGGACCTGGCAGAGCCCCGGACTCGGACGTCGGGCAGAACGAACGACAAAAAGAACTAAAATGTTCTAGAGAAAGCTATGGAGTACCAGCTGGTGGGTGACAGAGTGCACATGTAAGCACTTTGGGGAGAATGTGAGAGAATGGAAGGAAGGAGGGGAGGAACAGAGGCCCTGAGGGTGGCCCCTGCTGCCTCCTGGGAAAATATGCTGATGCCCATGGATGCCAAGGAGGTGGTGCTGGGAAAATAAGCTAAACATACTGTTAGGAACTGAGCTCCCCTCACCCCAGGAGGGAGTTCGCACTCCATTCTAAGAGTGAAGGAAACTGAGTCAGAGATTTCAGCTCAGGCACTTGGAGGTTATGTGAGTGTGGGTCACTGTGCTGATAGATAAGGAACTCCAAGGAGTTCACATGCAAACAGAACCAGCATAGGAAGAACACAAAAGTCCAGTCTCTTATCAAAACCTATCCAGCCCAACCCTGAGAGAGGGGACCCACAAAGTCAGGGTTGTAGCAGGTCTTCACGTGGTACATTCGGAGGTCCATAATCTCGTTCACCAAAATATCCATGCGAATCTCCTCCTCTTCCGTCTCCCCACCTATAGCCACACAAGAGACTCCCTTAGCATCCAACCCGCCCAGCCAACCCAGGGCACGGCCACCTGTCCCCATGCACCCACCCCCAGCACCACTCACAGAGGTTGTGCTTGCGACCAAGGTAGCGGAGGATGGCGTTGCTCTGGGTGAGCCTGTGAGCCCCGTCAATTAAGTAGGGCAGCTGCAACCGCAACAGGGGCAGGTCAGTAACCCACAGCCTCCCCTGAAGCCTCTCCATGCATTTGGCCCAGAGATCAAACCTGGCCTCCCGGTATCTGGCCCAAGTTGGCAGTAATGAAATACATTGTAAAATGAAAGAATTTGCACCACGGGAAAACCAGTGAAGAGAACCAGGGAGCTGGGAGGCCGAGCACAAGGCCTGGATTGAATAGGACAAGTTCACTTAAACCCACGGTCCCCCATCCCCTGCACCTACGTTGGGGAAGTCCAGGCCCAGCTTGAATTTTTCACTCAGCCACTGGCTTCTGTCATAGTCGGGAGCTGTGGTGGAGAACATGGAATGAAGGAAACATCCCCAAGGCCCATCCTCTGCCCTGGGGAAACTACAGGCACCAGTGCTGCCCCTGAAAAGGAGAGTCTGCAACCT